>JAQPZY010001652.1:332500-932500 GCA_029931535.1 Margaritifera margaritifera | reverse complement strand
GATTATGAACGATGTTGAGGGCTGCCATCACGCCATCGATGTTGTTGCAGGCTACAAGATCACCTTACATGAAGAAGAATGGGACAAGATCCTTTTGACGGTCATGGAACATGGAAACCCTAACATCACCTGCCAGGAGATTCCACTGCTGTAGTCTGGAGCCCAACAGCTCTGCCTTACTCTTGGGTAGTTCCAAATCCCTGACAAGGTCATTCAGTTCACCATGTGTTATGAAGTGTGGTTCAGAGGAGGAGGATGGGAGAAAATATGGGTCATGTGACATTGATGGTTCAGGAGTAGAAGTTTCATCCTCTTCCTCTTCCTCGTCTGACTCAAGTGAGAATGATTCTGGTGCATCAGGAACCAAGTCAAGGGTTGTATATACTGACCCAGTATCATATCTTTAAACTAGAGCCAATCATCTATTTTAAGCATCATTTTCTTTCTCAGTGACCCATAATTAGTAAAGTTTGACAACATGTATTGCGGAAGCATTTTGGCTGTAGACCACTGTTATTACATTTGAAAAGGAGAAGAAACATAAATCTTCAATAACTGTAGATAGGATTGATATAATAGTATGTATGTATGTGTGTATGTATTTGGATTAAGGGAATGTCATCACAGTGGTGGCTGTATGATGTCGATTAAGAGGTAAGATTGAAAAACATAACAATTGCAAACGAAAAAAAAAAAAAGATAAGAAAAGAAAAAATAAACATGCAGTACAACAAAATGAAAGATACAAGGCTGGAAAAGGTATATAGGATAAAATATGAATATAAAAATTATAAAAGCCTTAACATATAGGGTTACAATTATTATATAAACCGTATTTCCTAACAATGTTGAAGATTTCAACTGTTGGTATATCATCATAAAGTTTCGTAATTGAGTTAACATAAAAGACTTCTACTCAACAAGAATACGTGCCAGTGGATATGCACGATAGTCGAGGTTCACGATTCAGGGGTATGCATGAGTCTAGTCTCTGCGATTTGTTCTATATGAGAAAAGTCCCTCTCCAATAATAGGTTTCATACTTTGAGGTTCGTTTGCGGAGTTTTTATTCCGCAAATTTTACCAGGTATATAGAACAATATTTGAAGTCACCATATGAAATATCTTCCATTCCGAGAATGGTGCCTGCAGGCAGCTTTGGCTGCTTTATCTATCCTTCTATTACCATTAATACAAATGTGACTAGGAAGTCAACAGATACAATACTTTTTCCAGATTCTATGAGTTAAACATCTTTCTGTAAGATCTGGAATATTGATGGATTGTCAAATGTATGGTTTCTCAATGCCTTCATTGTTGTGATAGAACCCCAAAGATGATTAAATTGTGTTTTCTGTGAGGCTGGAGTCTTTTTGTGTTGTTGTTGATATGTTTTCTTTAACGGCACTTTTAACACATTAATAGCCATATCATGCCGAATAAATGGGACCTCAGTGCCTTTCCCAAGGAGACACAATTTAGAGGCTTTATCCTGTATACGGAACGAGATGGTGCCATACAATATTTTAAATGTAGCTGCAACCTCTTCTCCAGCTCTCGGATTGTTGTATTCAGGGACGTTATGCCCTCTATAATAGGCTCTTATTTCACTGAATTTACTCTGAAAAACGAGAGGATTGGTTGAGTAATTTTGCAATTTGGCAAAGATCACATATTATTGTGTGGGTTTTGATGACCATGGTTGTCATGTGGGAACAAATACAGGTCAAGAGTTACTCATACCTGTCCTCATTTTGCTTAAAACAATGCACTTCTCCACTACACTGCTTACGTTTTTACTGAAGAACCACATGTATCTACGTGATGTAAGCCTGATACCAAAATTGGTAACAATCATGAAAGTAGACTGTTCTAATACATGGCTCCTAAGATAAACATATAATAAGAGACAAGGTTTGTAACTTGAGAAATTTCAGTTGCACACATAGTCCTTTCTTAGTAGTATTCATATTTACAGTGAAACCATTCGGTAATCTAGGTGTTTAAATTTTCCTTTTCAACGAACTATCACACATCTTTACAAGTTAGGTATAGGAGACGTTAAATGACAGATAATGTCAACATTTTACGATTTGTGTCTGGTCAGACATTGTTAGGCTTGCCCATCAGATCACCAGTATTTTCAAGACAGTGCAGCCTTTTTAATACATTATCACCCCAAAGTAAAGACGCCAGCAGATATTTATATAATTTTGTAATTACCTTTCTAAAGAAAAATGTCTGAAACTTGCATTTGGAAGAAGAATTCCAACCGTCTCAATTCCACTAACTTTCGATACTAAATGAACCATTTTGGTCAAAATCCTATCGAGAGAGCTACAAACGGGCGCCATGAAAATAAAGATTGCTCATTGACCAAAATAAATGGAACATTTCTAGGTCATTATTCCAGCTAGATTTCAACCAATCAGCGGTTGTCTCGACATTATCTGCTTTATAAACGGATTACAACAACATGCATTGTGTGAAAGTTGGTGGGAATCGGCTGAGACACTTAAAATACTTTTTCGAATGTAAATTGGCAACATTTATTTGTGAAAAGTGATTATATACTTATAGGAATATATGTTGGCATCTTCCCTTTGACATGAAAATGTATCAATACTGTATCAGTATTGAAAATACCGGTTATCTGGGGCAGTTGTAGTATTGCCTGACCAAATGAAAAATCAAACAAATTTGGACATTCTATGTCTCTTAACTTCTCAGAGGTCTGATTCATAACGATGTGTACTACCAACGTTAAGAAAAGGGATGAGTTTGAAACTGCAACATAATATGTTCATAATATTTACCCATTTTAGTATCAAAGTTATATCGGATGTGAAACAAAACGAGGTAGTTCCTTTACGACATATTCGAGACTGACAACATGTAGTCAAATTAGGAAAAGGTTACATATAATTGACGCACGCCAAATGTTAAGCGGTGTTGAACTTCGGAGCTTGTTAAGAGTAGAAAATGCACTCAGATTTATTCTCAAGGTGAGTATCGGCATCTACTCGGCCCAGGGATGAGTACGTAGTAAACTTTTACTCGACCCATGCAATTTTTACCGGGTCAGGACGAGAGGACGAGTGGTTTTCCTGAACCCTGAACAAATTTTGCAATAGTAGTAAGATTGACTTTGTTACTTCTGTGTGGGGACGAATTATTATGGCAAATGGTCGAATGAAATTTGGTTTCTGAGCGTACAATGTTTGGTATTTAGCCTTAACGACGATATCATATGCGGGATTAGATGGATTAGATGATAGTTTGGCAGTGTATTGAAGAGCCAGTTTCGTTATTCAATATAGAGGCTTTCTGAAGTGATAGTTCTACATGCTCCCAGGCAATGTTTAGGTTTCTAAATGTGTATCAGATCAAGCATCTGCAGGTAAGATTAGCTAGTTGATAATCTGCTCCATACACAGTCGAACCAGAGGGTAACCAGAGTAACACTTTGCGGTCTGCTTTCTAATTTGTGTGTTGCCACAACTCGTATTAAATTCATTACTTTTTAACATTTGTCACCCGGGTACCTAAAATTTGTTTACTGTGACATATAAGCCGAAAGAATCTGGTCTCTTCCACAATGGTTATACAAGAACCGTAAAGATAGAGCTTTGGATCAACCTGGATTCTATGTAATCGGACGAAGTGCATACAAAAAGTTTTATATTTCGAAACTTTCAACTCGTTTTCTTCTGACCATTTCTGAAGTCTGTTTCAGCATGTTGGTTGTTTATGTTAAAAAGTCGTCTCATAAAGCAGCTCATTAGGTCGACTACATATATTGAGGAGTCAGGTTCTGGATTAAGTTACTTTACTTCGCAGTTAATTTTAGGATATTGAAAAGTACGACTGACAGTATACTGCTCGGAGGTACCCCCTTATTTTGAGTGTAGCTTCAGTAAAGATGGTACCTACCTTAATCCTGAAATGTTTTTCTTTTAAAAGTTGAATATAAAAATTAGTAGGCGGCCCTTACACCTATTTTGGATAGGTAATTCCTTATGCCATACTTCAATGTGGTGTCATAAGCTTTCTCCAAGTTAAAAAAGATGGATACAATATGTTCTTTCTGCATGAAAGCTCTCTAATAAATATTTAAAACTTTACTAGATGATCAACTGTGCTTCTGGATCCATATGAAACATCTGTCAGTACTTTTCTCGGATTTCAGATACCTGAGGAGTGTGTCATTTATCATTCTTTCCATGGTTTGAAAATACAGCTTGTTAGTAATAAGGGGCGATAGATGGAAAGGTTACTATGGTCCTTCCAGGTTTAAGTAGTTTTGTCTGTGTTGATTCTTCAATCTTCAGCGTCAGCAGATTTGAAATTAAAGTGATCCTTTTCTTTCGGCATTTTGACACAGCTGTAGTTTTCATAATAGTTTTCTTGTGAGGAATTTTTAAGAATGTTTCTGACAATGTATTTGAAATTTCTGGTAGCGTCGTGAACATGCCTTCACAAAGCTTCATGTGTTTCAAAGAGCTGCTTTTATTTTTGCTGATGATTTTCCGTACCATCTTCCATATTAATTTAGATCCGTTTTCCATTAGCTGATAGCGTATTTGCAAACATCATCAAATCATGGTTTGTTGACACGTTTAGGATAGGCCGAAATGTTTTGATGGTGTATCCCTAATAATATCATAGAATATTTAATTAAATAACAACATCGGACCGGCTACGTTTTCGAAGCGATCAGTTGACAAATTTGATTCGCAGAGCAACTGAAACATTTCTAAAAATGTCTTGTTCAATTTCCATCTCTGGTCTAGCCGATGAGGTTTGGGAGTATTCCTTCTTAAGTATATGGGAAAGTGATTATCACCGCAGAGGTCGTCAACAAACTTGCCAAGTGAAGTAAAGTCAAAGAGATGCATATCATATGGCCTGATCTAAGGACGAACATGCAAGTTGGAGACATATATACGTCTTATCATTACAATAGCAGTTTCGCCATGCATGGTTATGGACACTCCTCAATCGGCCTTTAAAGTATTCACTCAAATGTTGTTGTATAGGTAAGACAATGTTTAGATTAATTAGATCATTTTCTTCAAAAAGGTCTCCTGAAGGTAGACAGCTGTTGGGTCATGTTCGTTTAATAGAAGACTGATTTCATCAATATTTGACTTTACACCTTCGCAATTTTATTGTATTATTTGTGTCAGACATATGTATGAAAGAGGTTGAAGTACGATACTATTGGGATGCTTCCCAGGTGCGTTATAATGTGAATCTCGTTTCTTTATTTTCTAGATTTCCAAACTTGTTGAAGAGCTTGGTAGGATCGTCATGTTATCTCGGAGGTCTAGTAGATTCTTTAATCGGCTCTTTATTTGGTCTTGAGCATGCATTTCCATTTGGACCATCTGTTGTTGTTTTTTTTTTGTTTTTTTTTTTGCGGGCCGGATCTAACTAGTTTCTTGCTAGCAGTCAGTCCTGGGTTTGTTATGTGTCACACGGTTGCTATGATGCCAGTAGTTTGCTGCATTTCTCGTGGGCTGGATTTATCCGAATTTACCTTCAAGCTTTGGGTTTGTTATTCGTCACATTGATTAATTGCTTTCGTTGTTTCACTCACGGTTTGGGTGGTTCCTTGCACTTGCTTGGGAGGTGTCAGTACCGTAAACTTGGTCTCGACCTGTGGCCTGTTAATGCGTGTCTGGGTACAAACACACTTTGCTGAAGGTTACTTTTCCACCTTAGCTGTGTTTGTGTAGGATTTGCTGGCAACATTTCGTAAAATTATGGCCTCCACATTTTCTGGACGCGGGAAAAGTAATCATCTTTGTCGTGGCCATACTTATGACAATTGAAGCATTTCAAAGAATTTGTGATGAAAGGGTTCATTGGGATGTTCAGGAATCCAGCTCTGGTCGACGCAGGCAAAGTTGCGCAGTCAAATATCAGTGTGCAGTGTTGGTGCGAATCAACTTGCTGTGTACTGCTAAAGCTGATTTGTTTCACTTGGAAGACGTTATGAGTTTTTATATTTTACAGAATCTCAATGTCACTACAGCCATTCCTACAACTCAACATCTTTACATGTGTTTAGAGATTTGTGTAGAGATACCTTGATAGGTGTCACCACAAACTGCTAAGATCAAATCGGGTTATTATAGCGACATTTGGAACTACTCGACAAATAATTGACCTGAGCTACGTTTTCTTTTAAATATATATTTATACGCAAGCCCTGAAGTGCTTTTCCTACCACGAACGGTGAGAGTTCTCTTAGCTGCCGATTCTCATGAAGTGACTCAACAATGATAAATCGAGGTCAATTTCCCTGGTTCGAAACAGCTTCCTCTTCCTGGTCGAATTATTCTTAATCCGTTTTAAGCCTGATCTCCCACTGTTAACAGTTCATCATGTGTGTTTGTTCCATAACTAAAGATCTTTATTTCGTCACCCGTGCTCCACACACACCTCATAGTCCAACGAGGGGACAGATTTACACTACTTTATTGGATTTCTGATATCAGGGCTAAACAAGGTGATATACGCCACCAAAGGTGAAACCGTTTTTGATTGACCCTTGCAACCTAGTTAGTGTGTTGCATCAGAAAGATGACAACCTCTGCTCAACTACCAGGTTACTCTCCTCCACCGACAAACAAGTTGCTCCATAAATTGCCTCTTACAACATGAAGGAGGTCGACAGAAAGCCCAAATATGATTTTAAAAGCGAATAGAATAATCGGGTATGGGTACCATAATGCGTGTTTGTATATCTTGTGCCTGTAGTAAATAAGGTTATTGAGCACGCAGGTCGCATTCAGATAAACATATAAATAAATAAATAAATAAAATTAGCTACCGCTTTCAAATTTCAAACGTAGCTGAAAACGTATCGCAAGTGTAATTCAACCAATGCCAAAGAGATGCCAAACGATTTCTCCAAGACAAAAGTTGTTAAAATATTTTTGGAACTTTCACTCTTGAGTCTAATCTTGCCCAAGACATCGAGATTAAAGAAAAGCGGCGGATTTTGTCAAGATATGAATGATCGCCACGATGTGGACAACGAAAATCAAAATGCATCATAAGTTGTTCTAGTTTCTGAAAAGAAATAACTTCATTGAAGCTCCGTTGTAATACTCCGCTATGAAGCTTTACCGGACTCAGATATCCCCTAAACGATATTCTGAACGATCAAAAGACTGCATATGTGGTCTTCAAGCAATATATCTATATAAAGAGTAATTTGTGTCATTCGAAATGGTAAATTTCACGAGGAAAGCCCAGATGGTGTATTTACTTACCTGCCCCAGATCTCGCAGGAACAATAGGACTCAGTCGAGTATATGGTTTGGCGTTTCGTGCAATAATTTCTAAAATATCATAATATAAAATGCTTTCGGTCAGTGAATGCGCACATAATATTAAAATCAATCTAAAAGATCAATTAATGTATATATTTTCTGCATGGTGTTAGGAGAAATATATATATATATATATATATATATATATATATATATATATATATATATATATATATATATATATAGAGAGAGAGAGAGAGAGAGAGAGAGAGAGAGAGAGGAAAACAGTTTTCCAGCGTTGCGAGTTAACAAGGTCTTTGTCAAGGGAAGAAACAGCTTAGATTCGTAAACTAAACACTAAACACACTAAGGTCAATAATATTATGCAAATAGCTAATAATAATAATAATAATTAGAATTAATATTATTATTATTATTATTATTATTATTATTGATGTTGACTGAAGATGATGGAGGAGCACAATAATTATCGTATTAATATGATGATAATATTGATTGATGATCATTATAATTATATTAATCATGTTCATGATCATTCTCATCAGAAATATTATCACCCCTGATCCTGACGATGATCGTATTTTCATTCGATTAGTATATTTATATAAATTAAAATATAAACAAAAGGAAATAATTTAAAAATATAAGTAATCAAATAAATAAATAAATAAATAATAATTTTATTTAAAATTAATGCTGCATAAATGAATAAGTAGATGATTGAATTAAAGAGTGAGCTTATTCAAATTTATCTAAGCTGAACTCGTTTGAAGCATTGACTGCACCTTAATGTTGGATGCATCTATAACTTACCAATGAAATATGAAGTGCGAAATTTGCGAAGATATTATTTTTAAAAAATAAATAGACAGGAGAATCCGAAATTGTTGTAGATGCAGCATTGATTATAGACCTTATCAATACTGACATCATTTATGTTTCTGTATACTAGTATAGTTTTGTGTAGTAATTTAATGGATGCATTATATGATTTGCTACCCGAAAATGAAATGCATTGCTGGTAAAATCAGGGCATGAAAATCCCAAAAGGGAGATAACAATACTTATTAAAAAGACATATTGCCCAATGAAAAACTAAAGACTTTAATATTATTAAGTGTTACCTTTATTTTTTATCATATATATTTGGCAGGCACAAAGGAATACAGCACCCAGTTAACATATCGCACTTTTAATAATATTTTTTTTACTAGAAATTGTACTCCAATCACAAAACTGGATGCTGCAGAACATTCGTGGTTCAGCCACACTATTAAGTTGCAAGAATACTAATACTCTACGCTTTGGAGGGTATATTGTGATACTCTGCTACTGACCGACCGTCCATCTGTTCGTGCGCCTGTCCTTTAGTCCGCATATCCATATCCTCCAAAGCTACGGGTGGAAATTCACCACCTTTCGTGCATAGGTTGCCTTTGTCGTAACCATATCATGGATTTGCAGCAGGAGGACACATACTATATAGTATATATCAGATTTAGCAGTAAGATTCCTGGGTCACGTGATTTTTACAGCCTATAAGATGTGTGTGCGTGTGTGTGTGTATGTGTGCGGGGGTGTATTGCAAGCCAAGAAGTTGCATTTATTTATTTATGTTTATTTTAAGGTGCCGGCTAGATATGAAAAGAGTTGGTTTTACTTTTTACTGCTTTGTTGGAAGCTATCATTGTTTCCGCTTTTAACTTGGATTGAGTACTGGGCAACAATTACGATAACCATCAGTCGTGGAAACCAGTATTGGGCATAGACAACTAATTCAATTCCCAGTGAGGGTAACGTTAATATTTGGCAAAATTATTATAATTTTGTGGTAAGATCGGCAAATTACGTTTACATCTTATGAGTGATCTCTCCAAGAGGAAACATTTAAACGAGTAAAATGATATGCTGTGCCCCTCGCTTTTGACAAAAACTCCCTTGTACGTGCCCAGTATACATATCCAGCCCCGTGAGATTTTTCCGTTTACATCCAGTAGTACCTTTGCGGCGACAGCGATAAAATAACAATGGTTTTAGGCTCAAGCCTACTAATGCGTTCAATTTCACCTGACGCACCCTTTTTTCTGAAAAATTACCTGAAGTTTTCCAACAATTATTTTCGGCCAATCAGTGACCATCATTCTTTTAAATACGGTATTTAATATACCACCACAGATTGGCTTGTTCCGTAACTTATAAAATAATTAGTTGTCTTTGAATTAAATTCAAAATTTACAGTCATAATAATTATTTATTTTCGACAGTTTCCTTGAAACCTCCTGCAAAAGCATGGTTGTCTCGCAATTACTGTTTTGAAGATATCGAAGAAATTATTTCAATTTTGTAGCCTGCTGAAATGATAAATTGATAACATTTTCCACAAAAGAATGAAAGTTTCCCTCTCAAACTTCTTAATATATCCAAAATAGTATCTTTGATCCTATGTTCATATCTGAAGCTAAATCAATTTCAAAGCACACTGCAACAAGTATCTGCCAAAAGAGGTAATCCCGGATTGTAACATAGGCTCCAAGTCGATAAAAAAATATCCAAAATGTGTTCGTTTCTCATACATTACTCAACGTCATTGAATGTGCTTACATCAAATCGGTATTATTTGCCTTTCTTCCTGTTTATACGAAAGGTGTGCGTGTACAGAGATTGACGTAGAAAAGGGCAGTAACTTTTGGTATCCACTTCTATTTCTTCACAGAGTTCCGGTTTCAACACGTTTGACAAACCAATCCACCCATAATAAAATCAGCCAAACATTTGAGTAAATGGATGGAAATTATTGAAAAGCAGAAAAAAATGGAATAAATAAATTGCCAAGTTACAGAAGCATGATACGACACCTAACAGATAGTGATCATGTAACCTCATTTAGCGGTCTGGTTTTGTCTTGGTAAATGTACCCGGTTTGACAAAATAGATGAAAATGCAATATTTTTATAGAAACTTTAGTATAAGAACTGTACATTTTTGATCTCTAGACTTTAACAATTGCAATGATATAGTTCTACTTTGGAAGTTCAAAATTGATAATCAAGCATTTATGTGCTCGATATTAGGACAGACAGGATTTTGGGAACACGTATCATTAATAGCGCTGCTGAGAAAATGCATTACTCGGCATTTTAGTAAGCGATGCTTTGATAGTTGTTTCAAAATCTAGTGTGACAAAAATTGGTGCTGTAAGTAAAAACGTCTAAAAGTTATAAAAGACACAACTTATCCCCGAACTTACAAAACAAATTCAGTCAAACTGGCTAGTTAAAGAGCTTGTGTATATTTTGTCTGTTTTTATCAACTGTGTGTCTATTGCTATAGTACACAGACAACTAATTCAATTCCCATAGACCGTAACGTTAATATGCAGCCAAATTACTGTACTTTGTGGTAAGATCGGCAGAACACGCTTAGGTCTTATGAATAATCGATTAGAAAGGAAGCTTTTAAAACAGACCAAAAAAAAAAAAAAAAAAAAAAAGATTGACTGCGCGTGCGTTTTTCATGGAAATTTTCTTATAAGTGCCTAGTACAAAACTTCAGCCCCGTGAGATATTTCCGTTTACATTGAATAGTAAATATGCTTTGACAGCGATACAATAACAATTGTATTAGGTTCAAGCCTAGTAATGCGTACAATTTACCCATACTCGGGCTTTTTTTGAAAAATTACGTTATTTTTTCCCGGTATTTATTTTCAGCCAATTGGCGACCTTCATTAGCTTAAATATGCCACCACAGATAGGCTATATAGCTCATGAAATATTTAGTTGTCTGTGACCTATTAAGCTTGCCGAGCAATGGACTCTTTTGATTCCGCTCTGGTGTATGTCCTAGGGAAGGTGGAAAGAACCCGCGTCTTATTTATGTTGTTACCTGAATGATGGGGCTTGATTTAGGTTTGGATTTGCGAGTATACAGCAAGCTCATACTTCTCAAGTGCATTTCATAGAAAATTGCTAGCGCTGGTTAGCGCGTTTCACTTCTAGAGCTCCATAAGTAATTTTGTTTTTGTTGAAAAGATGAAAAGAGCCGAAAACATGATTGAATTTTAATATTTTAAAATTTCACGTGTGTACTTACGGAAAATAGCAATGCCACCACTCTTAAAATTAATTTATGTATTTCAAAGCAGCACAGTTTAAATAACGTATTTTGCGGTAAAAAAAATGTTTCCATACAAGGAATGACAACCTCTGTGTTTGTTTAAAACTGGGAACTGTTATGACACTCATACACTGACTATTCATGATATTCAGATATTAAGTGTTTGCTCGATAATTAAAAGAGAAAAGTGGAGAAATACTTGCAGATTATTAATCTGTATGATCCCAGAGACAAAATTTAGTTTTTTTTCTGTTGACAGGTCAATGAAGATGCCAAATTTTCTTTTGTTTCATGCTTTTTAAATTTGTCGGTATAGTAATGAAGCAGAATGTAAATAAACTAGCACCTGTTTGAACTTTATGTTCAGTATACTTTTGTCCTGATCTTTTGACCATACAATATTTCTCTGCGCATTATTTTTACAAACTTTTTGGCAGTTGAAGGAACTTTTCTATAAGGGAAATTCAAATCCTCACTCTTCATATTTTATTCCACTTAAATTATCTGAGTTTGCCAGAACAGAGAAGTGCTTACGTTGTTTAGGAAGTAAAAATGGCAACATTGTCTCCTTAGATCGGTACAAAGCAGGTAAATAAGCTGCGTTAATTGGAGGGATATAGTAACAGAGACATACAAAAAGAGACACAGACCGTGGAGCTATAGAGAGAATGAAAAATAGGGATGACAACTACATCAGTCTATGACTGTACACTATTCAGTTCTTTGTCTCATATGTTCCGCAAAGGTTTTACTTTATGTGTTTTTGCTCTACATTTTTATGTTCTAAGCATACTGTTTTTTAAATAAAATATTCCTTGTAAAAACTAGTTACCGAGGAAGAAACTTTGACATTGTCTACCTGCATTCTTTTATTTTTTTTTTCACAAAACTAGATGAGTAGAGTATTGACAAGACTGACCTACTTTGCAATATAAAACATTGAATGAAAATTATATCTTTATAGCAAATATCGAGAAGTTAGGTACATAGATAAGACAAACGACCTTCTGAAAAAATTCAGATTGAAAGGAATAAAACTACGAATAAGGGGAAAAATATACACTTACCCGCTCCACGCTTCACTTTTGTGTGCGAAGCTAAAAAAATGCAGTAGAATCAATAAAACTCTGATCTTCCAGTCCATGATCTTAACGATATTGGCTCCGTAGATACCCAGTTATGCCTGAATCCAAGAGTCAAACCAATAAGGAAGTTGTGAATTTATATAGCCGCAGATACTTTCCAGTACCTATATTTACCCACGGTTGTTCTTGCCTTTTAAGGAAAAAGAGGCAACCAAGGGAAGTTTGTGACATCACTACAATATTGAACAACAGTGATAAACTTATTTCGATCAGATTAAAAACTTGGTATTAAATATGCAACTGAAAATTTCAGATATTGACTTAGTATCTAATTTTAATATTTGAAAGTTATATATGCAAATATGATCTCACAATTCCTGTTCTTTTCATGCCAAACTTCTGAACCAGGAAGTTTTGACAATTACATTTTTGGAGCTCCGGTGGGCTGACAATACTTCTGCGCACGCGCAAGGACACATTTGTCATTGCCAGCTAGACACTGTGTTCATAAATCCATATAGTGAATGTAAGCCTCTATATTTTCTTTCAATTTGAACATTAGTTCATTTATATCTAAGGTCAAGGATCATTTAAATTGTACATTATTTATGCTGCCAAAGTTACTGCGGAGGCTCACTCTGGGAACAATACTAAACCAAAATCGTCTGGGAAAAGGTCCACAAAGAATTTCATCTAACACAGGCTGCAATGCAGAATTTTGCAAACTCAAATATATACCACTGAAGTTATACACACACACACACACACACACACACACACACACACACACACACGTCTCTAGTTTGGTAAGGTGATATGCATTTTTATATGACTAAGATCTTGATATGGGTAGTTTGGATTGAAACCTGAAGAAACATCTTTGTAAGTTTTGGAAGATTGGAAAAATTCGATAGGAAATATATGTTTTGTTATCATCAAGGGTTAAAAATTCTACTTGTTGACAAGATAATAGATTGCATGAATATATGTTGCTTTTGTAATGTAAAAGAGAGCTTGTGTTGACTTGTACTAATTCATTTTGTCCTTAGACCTGACTATGCCAATGGCAAGAAATTTATTTTACGCCATGAGATTGAATCAGGTTCGATCAATGTTGGCATAATATGTAAGAGGTGACTTAGGACTTTTATTTTCTGTACAACATACGCAAACCCTGGGAATAATAGATTCATGTAGTATTTAAAATAATTGGTACAGCTTGTATGTCTGTAGATATAAATAAATATGGTTAAAAATTAACAAGCGAGAGTTGTGTTCTATCGGTGTTTTATTTAATACAATACTGACTTTGTAAAATAATTGTAAAGTCTCGTTAAAAAATGTAAATATGCTAATTGCAATGCTTTTCCTAGCAAAGGAGGTGAATATTATATTTAGATACTTGCTCATGGCACACTCTATTTGAATCTAATGATATTTTTTTATCATTTATCCGTGTATGCTTTCTTCACAACTGGTCACCAGTGCAAAGTAAAGATCCAATAACAACATGGGTTCTGTACTATAGTAAGAGTATATCTATTCAATCTAGGTGGATCAGCCGGCTCTAAAATATCAATAGGTTAGGTTGACTTTATTATTATAGCATTATGCTATTTATTCTACACTATATAAAGATGTGCGTTGATTACTTAATCGTAATCATTGATGAACAGTTCCAGTATTAAGCAAAAATTCCAAGAAATGTTACAGGGGTATTTATATCAATAATTTACACATTGAGCTTATTTTCGAACGATTCAATAAACTGGCAATAATGAAATATGCAGGCAAATGATTTCTTGTAACACGCAAGGAAGTCTAACACCATTTTAATACTGATCGGAACAAGCAATGTCTAACACTTGCGTGATCCTGGATTGAAGTCGATGTTTCCCAGAGGACATCAAGGCTACAGTAGTTGTCAACTGAAGGGTTCTTAAATACTACAAATAATATTCGTCTAATCAACTAACGAGCACACGTTCACAAGATCCTAATTTCACACTTGCGTGGTTTTTCTTGCTTCACATTTTTGTATGATTTATCAATATGCTTTTCTAAGTAGTAGATTGGTATTTATGCCACGTACTGCGAACATTACCCAAGCACGAAATACACATAATTAGTCATATCTCAAATAACCAAACACTTATACATAAGAATTTCACGATAAATACTAATGTTAAGAAATTAGGGAGGGTCCATTTTACAAAATTAATCCATTCTACATCAATGTCTCTTGAAGTCTGTACATTATGACACATGCTCCTAGTAATTGGCTAATTACTCGGTTTGAGAAATATCTTTCCAACCGTTTCTCCCTCTTAACCAAACAAATAATCACAAAAAGCTATCAGAACTATAAACAGAGACGAAAATGCAAATAGCATATAATCTAGGTTTGTTACGTTTTGCACATCTTCGAAAATCACTTGTCCCCGAATGATTGCAAACAGCATACCTGTGGTCGTAAATCACGATTGATTATTCATCCAGTATCAGCCATTAACCCGATTAGTGATTCCCAAACATCATTACAGAGGAATACAATAAAAAACGACTCCATAAATCAAGAGGTCAGACACCTGACCTGTCACTATCACGAAGCTAAAGAAAAAGTATAGCCACTCATCGCCATAAACAATATACATAAAAGACAAGAAACTATATAAAGTTCAAACAAACGTGATTGCAAATTAACAAGGACATGCAATACACCTCTATCAGAACACAAACAAACCAGTTATAAAATGACTTTGTGATGGTTCATCTTTCAATGCTGCTAATTAATTTTCCTGTCCCAAAAGTAGTCTTTCAGCAATGAACGTAGACCTTCACAAGCTCATTCTTTAATCTACGCAGGATGGAATCTATAGTACACTATGCTGGTATCCAACAGTTTTCAAAATAAACTGTAAGAACGGCTTCTCAACATGCAAACCTCTAACAAGGTCAAAAACGCAGCTTGCCCTGCTTAACCGCGACGAAAACTCTGGTAGAGTGATAACGCTTCCTAGAGAACACCGCATACCTACTAAATCACAATTCACTCACGGCCTCAGTGATCCACAATAAAAAAAATGCATCGTCATCAGACCATCCTAGCTGAGAATGCATGTTCACATCTACATCACAACTAATGCACAAGCACTATAGAGACAGTTCATTGCTAACTAGCAGCAAAACAATCACAATTTAAAATGTCACGTTTCGCTCTTACAATTAGCTCCAAAGGCAGCATAATATTATGCCAAGGCACACTATGCGAATGATACTATTCGGCTCTTGACAAATTAACGGCGTTATTTAGGACTGCTTCTCTAAAACCACACAAACCAATTTTAATTTACATAAATCTTGCACGATGCAGCTAGCAAAACGACTTTTGAGCAATGTTTATGGAAGGTAATACTGCACATGATTAATCCGAAACAATTTACACAAAAAGCAGCTTCCGCCGTCACTTAATAATCTCATAAACAAATCAAATAATTACAAAATATCCACAACCAATGAACATGATACTATATGCATTATCTGTGTGACTTTGTCGATTCAACCCGTTTAACAGCATTGAACAGCTACGTGGACACAGCGGTTGTCCACACTTGTTTTGCTTTTGTTTGTTTTCTATCTTATAACCGGTCAACTACGAAAAAAAAAAAAAAAAAAAAGATAGAAACTTAAGACTGCGTAAGAAACATTCTGTTCAAATTCACCGGCTTGACGTAGCCATGGAGCGCCCACCTACGCTCCTAACTTGGTTCTCTTAGAAGGGATAGAATCGACTCTTCAGTGCTTCCTATGCTACAGTCCTCATGTTCGTTTCTCTTGGACTTAGTTCCATGTTCACTCTCAGATCGCTTCAGTCGATTGAAACGAACAATCCTGAGTAGTCTTATGGTCGTTTCTTGTGATAAGGTACGTGACATCAGTTATCTTCTTAACAATGTGACAAGGTTCAGTCCACTTGGCTTGCTGCTTAGGTGATTTCCATTTCTCTCTCAGAGTATGCTGTAACCACACAAGGTCATCAGCATCGATAAACTGACCATATATCTTGAGATCATTGGTGGCTTTCTGATTCTGAATAGCGGTTTCTCTCGCGCTTCCTCGTTTGAAGCTCACATTACCTTCCTATATTCTGACACGAACTGCGACAAATTCTTCGGGGTTTCGTCTGGTGTTTTGCCAATCAAAAGATTCGTAAAAATGTGATATAAACACCAGTGCACCATTCACAGTGCGTAGATCTACAGATTTTAAATATTCAGTTTTCACAGAACCTTCATTTGACAGCTAGTAGTGTTACAACAAAGGAAGTGAAAAGAAAATCAGCAAAGAATTACATTTCAATGTGGAAAAACAGTAATTAGAGGCTCATTGTATTTACATAAGAAAATCCACTTTCGTATACGAAATATAGATGCACATGATATCATTTCAAGATATGTCGTCATCTTTCAGTTTTTTTAGAAACTGTTAAATTTTTAGATTGGAAGAAATGTGGTAATCAATGAATTTAGAGTGTAAATTATGACATATCACAACGATTTGGTAACTGTAACAGCTCTAGTATTTACAAATATTTCTTACAGTTTCCTTGTTTGTTTCTTGTCTATTTTTTCCAACACACTCTTTAGTACATTTGTGCCGTTTATCTCTTTGTAAGTTCCGTTTACAATATCAATGCGCAATTCCTGTCTGTACATTGCACTTCCAGAGACCGTAAGTTCTTTGAAACGTAAAAACTCTAGTTCTATTTTCATCTTTACTTTTGTCACTTTTTTCTTTGTATTTAAAAAACAAGTAGACCTATATATATATATATATATATATATATATATATATATATATATATATATATATATATATATATATATATATATTTATATGTATATATATATATATATATATATATATATATATATATATATATATATATATATATATATATATACATATATATATATGGCTCGGATTGGTGAAGGCTCTGAAATGCAAAAATTTCAAAAATGAAGATGATGATGTTACAAGACCAGACTAAGGTCAAATTTAAGTTGATAATACTGTAAATCTTACCAATGGGTTTGAAGAACAAATTGTCGGACGTGATGAGTTTTAAGATATTGAACAAAAATAAATTAAATTAGAAAAACTATTTACAAAATCTTCCTATAAACATCCCAGGGCTTTCCAAGCAATTATGCAATAAGATGAAAAAAAGATGAAATTTTTATATTGATCTGACTCATTCTGGTCCATTAAATTCTAACAGGAAATTAACATTTCACAGTTTGTTCGATTCTGTCAAACTCTCGTGTGACGCTGTGCTTTGTATCTGTTCGTAGACTTATCATTGCCATATTTTAAAATATGTCTATAAAAATATTTAATGTATGTGACAACATCTTTTTGAATAAAGTAAATTCTTATTTTAATACATATTTTGGCTATACCAATAGTTCATGCGAATTTGCATTGAACCAAAGGGGAAAAAGAAAATACACCCAAAAACATCACAGTTAAGCAACAAAATTATACACTTGGAAAATGAGAGAAGGCGACTACAATATATAAAATGCCCTTGCTTGGTAATAAATGACATACCAAAAGAAAAGAAAAATGATAACTTTAAAAGATGGAGTTAATTTGCAATACGTTTTTTTATTTTAAAAAATCTGTATAGCAAACACAAAGTGGTATATGAGCTCTTGAGCAACATAAAGGGAATAAATATCACATAGATATTGATGCAATCATAATGATACATAAACGTCTCTCCACTTCTCTGGTTACATGTATCATGGGAATGTGATTTAAAAAGATTGAAGAAAAATAGTGACGAACTTGTAGAAAAAGTTTGGCGGTGATTAAAAATTAAAATATCTACATACCCATCTGTATAGCATATTCCATAGAGACACGCACGATTACCAGAGGGGCAAAAGCACAAGCAAAATCTCAATCATAATCACTCGTAGTACAACCTATCGACATGCAAATGATAGTTTTAACTACACGAGCGATGATAGAATATAGAGCCGATATCTAGGACAGAAGTTTAGAGAGGGCGTTAGAGGGGTATTCGATATTCAAGTATACAAAATAATTATATATTTTGCATTGCTGTCTTGGAAAAAGCCCGAAGGTGAGGATTAATCTACAATCTATTAAAACTATGGAACATCCTTTTAGAACTTACCTTACAATTAGCACGATATAGTCAGTATTGTGCAGATGTTCCGTTAAACTGGATACACACAGACTTACATACATACACACATACGTACATACATGTAAAACACTTATCTTATTTAATTATTAATTTTCTTTTTTACGGCTTTTATGTAAACCTCAAAATAACAAGTAAATGTTCCTTAAACCCCACCGCAACCCGCACAGACACTTGTATATTTGTTTGTGAAACAAGGCCTTACATGACTGAGTCCCAGCCGAGATCATCGTTACAACACAAATGTAAATATAAATCCAGGTATATACATAAAAAAAACAATTACCTTCACTATTTCTTACTTTAATATACAACATTTGGAGAAAAGCAGACTTAACTGGGCTATGGTGCAAGTGTCAGGGATTTGAGTGAGAAAGCATTGTGTTCGTTGTATGCGGAGTAGACTTACAAAGTGACAAAGTCTGTTGCAAAAATAGCTCAATCAAGCAGCAACTAACCCTTGGCAACCTACCAAAGAGTGTAAACAAGAACAGCTTCCCCCAAAACAAGCTGAATTTTGAACCTGCTATACAAATGATATCTAATGAAAGACTAATTACATCTAATGAAAGACTAATTACATCTAATAAAAGACTCCACTTGTTTAGTCGCATTTCCTCTGCTTTAGTGCCTAAATTGTGTAAAATGTACATGCAGGTCTATGACATATGCTGTGTGATTAAACACTGAGTGGAAAGTATTCATCCGCAAACGTGACGTAAAGGTCCTGCGATCACTGTAATTCATATGCTGATTCGAGTCTTGTGACAAAACGGCAAAACTTATTCTTCAAAACCTGAAGACATTGACTTTAATTATATACAAATACTCACAAGATGTGCGAAGTCTTTCAAATGTATACGTGTCTCTAAATAAAAAAGGAAGACCAATAAATAGATCCATACATACATGCATACATACATACATACATACATAGATACATAAATACATACATACATACATACATATACTGATATATAATTAAATGGATGGATGTAATTAGGAGTGTAAGTGTAAATAGATAGATTGACAATGGATGGATCGATGGATGCGAGTATTGATGAATGAATAAATGAATGGACGTAAGGACGAAAATAAATAGATATATAGAAAGAGGTAGACTATTTGATTGACCTGTGTTTAGTTAGGAATTGTTTTCAGTATGTAAGTATGTAGATAAATAATAATAGTCCTACATCATATATACCTCCATCCATATATCCATCAATGCATACATACTGGTATTTATCCATCCATCCATACATACGTAGATATATACAGAGAGACAGGTAGACATAATCATGCAATATTTTATATTTGCAAACCAATATATATATATATATATATATATATATATATATATATATATATGTGTGTGTGTGTGTGTGTGTGTGTGCATACATGCTATAGTTCGTTTGTTAATTGATGGTTTATAAAGGCACGTTCAACACATTATATTCTATGTCATGCCACGAAAATAAAAACTAGGCGCCGTTCCCAAGGAAACAGAACATTACTGGGACTAAATAAAAGTAAAATAAAGAAATAAAGAACGAGGTTGTACGGTATCTAGCCTTACTTTTGCAGAGACAGATGAATCTATAAAAAGAAAATGAAAAAGGTGCATATATAGATACAGACAGTCAAATGTACAGACATATATACATGCATATGTAGGTGCATAAATATATATATGTATGCATACATACATAACTCCATACATACATAGCAACACATAAAGGCACAGTTTTTTAGTCCATGACTGTCAGACCCATCTACTTTTATTTCCTCACATTTATCATTTATCATTGAAAATTTGGTATTCAACTTGGTATTAATGAGGTTCCAACTGAATGTGATTGTCAGTGTTTGAAATCATTCTTAAGCAGAGTTATATCCTCCAGTTTTGGACCCATATAGTCTCATATCCACGCAATAATGCCTTCTGTTCCGCTTGGGACTTTTGGGGCAATGCTGATGAGATGCATTATTAGGAAAACCAACTTAAGAAGTTGACTGCTCCTGTTTTCTAAGAGCAAAAAGTTGAAAGAGCACAAGGTACACTAACTTCGTCTATTCGTTAAATACGAAACAAATTTTCACTGTGTCGGCATTAGCATTTTTTTCAAACTAAATTTGTGAAATTTTAACATATTAAACATCTGAAAAACGTTTTCCTTGTATTTTGTATAATTTACCCTTATGTTCACAAAGTACAAATAGCTACGCATCGCTAGGATTATCATTCCATGCATTTGACACAAAGCATCCTGGCATGAAGACCGTTCAGATTTATACAAATTATGCTGATCCGCCTTTATATATGGCCGTGGTTACCAAATATAGTAAAAAATGTTCTTCGTCCATTAACAATTATATTTCTTTAGACCAGTTTCAACTTAACTTGGCATAGAGCATTATGGCATTCTTGCATAAAAGACTTTCAAGAGTGTACAAATAATGCCGATCCGCCATTAAATATGGCCACCGTTACTAAAGATAGAAAAAATTGCAATGACTTCTTTTCTAAAACCGGTGAACATACTTTAATCAACTTAACAGAAAGCATCGGAGATGAAAATACTGAACATGATGCTACTAACCAAACATAAACCATAGGTATATTGATATTTGATAAAATAGTTTTTACCTATTTTTAATTACATGCACTAAAGTATACTCTAGGTCCTATTTAGAATCAATTATAATGTACAGTTTCTGCTGTGCTTATTGGAAGTCATATGACCAAAACACATAGTGTAATATCCAAATTAGAAACAAACCTTAAGATTTGGACATGAATTTACATGGGTGTACTGTAAATGGGACAGATGTACTGAATCTGCATATTATTTCTCTAATCAAAGTATTCGTACATCAAGACAAATGCTTTCCATTTCCCCGTAACAGGCAATACAGATTTATAAATGCAAATATACTATAACATCTGAAATACACATGGAGATGACATTTCGAGCTTTGTTTGTAAACGAATGATTTCTTTGTGACACAATTTCGTGGAAATTCACATTGTTTATCTTAGTGTTGTTGAACAATACTATTTTTCAGTGTGGATTTATTTTGTGGATAAAGGTGTAAATAAACCCTCCGTGAAGATTTTATTTTGCAATACAAACAAATGAAGGTCAACGATCACAAGGTCAAATGACGACTGTTCTGTAAAACCATGAAAAATGCTTTATCTTCTCTCTGCTTTACGCTCAATATAATATGTTGATTTTAAATATGAAAAATCTGAAAAACTATTGAAAACCGGATGAATACTAGCATTATTTTCCCCGCAAATACATAAATATGTAAAATTAAAAGAATGATTTCTTAAATATGATTCTGTATGTAAAATTTGATGCTATGAGACAACAGCATTTTGTTTTAAAAGTATTGGCTGATGTATTTTTGAGTTTTCCAAAAACATACAATTACAGTCAAGTCAAACAGTGATCTTTCTTCAAGACGGCTTTAATATTTACAATCCTGCAATCCAATCTGAGATTTAATTACAAACTTCAGACCAAATTAAATTGAAATCCAATACATTTTGCAAAGCAGTGTTAATTAATTACCATTATAAGTTTCAACTAGATAACAATGTGCATAACGTTACAATGATGCATTCATTATCAGGCATGTTAATCCACAACCTGCTAGTAAGAATTCATTTTGCGGTAGGTGAAAACATCGATTTACTTGCACCTTATCCGCTATTCAGAGTCAGAACTCTCAACCAACTCTTAACTTTAGTCTTTGAATTTGTATTTGGAAGAAAGCTTATGTTGTAAGACGTGCATCTTTTTTCATAAAGAGAGATATTATTAGAAATACCGATTCAGTCATCTAGTCAAAGGAACTAATGACAACTTCTGATTGGTTAATATGTAGGATAGTTTCAATGATAAAATTGTCCATTGTTTCTTACTGCTTAGCTACATTAAGGACATATGTGACCAGTGAACCCTCAGTGTAATCATCCATGTATCTAATAGCAGAGATGACAAAATCTTTCACCTGTAATTCTTAGTTTCAAAATATTTTTTTCTTTGACAATTTTGTTCCAGAAATCTGACAAAGAAGAAAGTCACAGGAAAAATGTCAACCTTTATTGAGCATCTGCTCAATCACTAAGGTAGTCTACAAACATTAGTTCAATTCTTCCAGATGTTTACACGTAATGAAAATCTTTCTTCTACCACTTGACTCTTTAAAATATTTATTTGTAACATTTCGTGCAGAAATTTATCAAAAATGAGACAGGCATTGAAGTCAGAACAGGTAAGAAGTGGTCAGTTTCCCGTGCAGTTCAAGCAGTGGAAAGTAGACTCCAGCACAAGGACATAGTGGGGCAACCTGGTCTGTAAGATCAGGTTAGGGACCAGGTCAAACACAGTGCTGTACGGAAGATTACTCAGCTACGAGAGTGTCAATGATGAGTTACGGAAAGTGGAGGAATAGAATCGACGATAAGAAAATGTCCAAATGGGATGCCAAGGATCATGGACCAGGTGGTCACTACTAAAGAGGAAGCTAACGTATTCTGAATTCTGGAATTACGAGCCTCTCTTGGTCGCGTTTCTGCTGAGATCAGAGTATGATCTTTTGCAGTCTCCAACAAACTTGCACATATGAGCCCTCATGGGGAATCATACATATTCTCTCTGTGGTAAAGGAAGTGGGATTAAGCACACCCTGTCAGCATGCCAGAAGGGATCAATATAAGGTCACTACAGATGGAAGCATTACAGGGTCCTTGGAGAGCTAGCAGACATTTTGCAGAGGGAGGGAAGGAAGAAAAGTCCCATACTAATCACTAGTCCAAGAGTCATCAACTTTGTCAAAGAATAAGAAACAATTAAGACCTCACTGCAAAGGAATGGAATCTTCGATGAATCAGAAAATTGGAAGATGCGTGCTGCTGTTAAAAAGAATGATTTTTATTTAAAAAAATCTGTAAATTGTCCAGACGTCTCTTAGTCCAGATGTGGTGACTTGTTCAGTGTCTGGGAAGATACTGATGGCCATTATGTTGACAGTTCTTTGGGAGAAGAGGTATGAAGAGGCTATTGAAAGAAAGTTGGCCAAGTATGCAGAACTCGACATGCAAGAGCAGGGATGGGAATGAAGTACTTGGTTGTTCTAATTAGAAGTGGGAAGTTGAGGGTTTCCTGCTCAATCCGTCTGGAAGATGTTCAGTACTATATGAATATCAGGAAGAAATCTCAAATGGGGGGTGGGAGTGGCAGAGTAGTCTAAGGCACTAAGGCTCACCTCTGTCCGTGTGAGTTCGAGTCTCGGTTCGAACATCGTGGAGATGTAAGAAAGCTTGCCAGTCGCTTCTCGTGGGTCGGTGGTTGTTCTCGGGGTCTTCCCGGGGTCTTCCTCCACTAAATATACTGGCCGTCATGTATATCTTATCATGTGCTGAAAAAGGGCGTTAAAACCCACAAAACCAAATCAATCAAAGTGGCGATTAAGCACTGAAAGGGCATCGAGGTGCTTATTTATGAGGCGTGAGTACTGCCTACCATCAACGGGTAGTGACTGATGAACCTTTCCACTCCGCCATCAGGCGGGTCTTCCGGGATAAGGGGCGAATCACACAGTGATGGATGGTCCTGGCTGTTGATGTTGGTGGTGCAGCAGTGGATGCACTGTATGAAAATAAATAATACACATTATGTTAAATCATTCCTGACGTTTTAAAATACCTATTTTTAATATTTCTTTGCAAAACTTTATTAAAAAATGACGCAGAGTGGAAAGTACAAACCATTTTGCACATCTGCATAAAAACAAATTTGGTCAACAATTTTTCCAGCAGCTGAGAAGGAGTAGCGATATAAAGTTCTTCTTAAAAGCTAACTTTTCAAAATACCCTCTTTTCTACAGTCTTCAAAAGAGAATATTACAAAATGTAAGGAAGAGTAAAAAAGGTCAAACATTATTGCAGATCTATTCTAATAGATTATATTATTAGAATAATCAAAATTAAGTTAGAATGTCTGTAAAATTTAGCAAAGAAGCTCAGTATAAAAAAGTATTATATTTATAGAAAATAATGCTAAATACAAACCTTACATAAATTGAGACAGTAAACATACATATGATTAATTAATGATAACATTATTATGCTGGAAGAAAGGACTATTTACCTTGAATATGATTTCTCTTGAGAAAAAAAAACACAGCAAAAACCCAATAAAACAAATGAACCCGGTGATGTCACCATACGAGCTGCATTAAAATTGCAAAAATATTTTAAAAAGCAGCATTATCATAATTGTATGACAAAGTAATCAATAAATGTCTACAATGTTAATAAACTCGATTGTTTCTTTGAATAAGCAGCATAATTGAAATGCTTTTTATGCTAATGGTATTTTATGGCCTATAACCCTTGCAATAGGCATATAATGATCATTTGGGTGAGTGGAGTTATTTTAATCCAAATATAAAGTGTGCCTGACCTCAAAGCTGCGAGGTAATTAACATTTCTTTGACTGCTGAACCTTTGTGCTACAAATTGAGAATAATGCAGTTTCTTCGTAGAGTCATTAATCATTATATTCAGATATGAACATTCCATTTAAATAAAACGGATTTTGTTTTAATGTAGCATTATAATTATGACTTACAGACTTATCTTGCCTGTATAAGTTACCTTCATAAGAGAGGATATTACCTCAGAAATGTCGTGAGTCTGTTATTAGAATTTGAATGGCAAAGATCTAGTAAATAATTCTGCAACGTTTTTAAACGTATACATCATACAATAACAGAAACGACGCTGTTTAATCAAACCGATTCGAAACTCTACACGTTAGGATTACAGCTTATAGCTATTTATATCGAAGCCATTGACTTATTTGTATAACTTTTTAAAATAAGTATCTGTCCAGTTTTCTACGTCCACAATTAACTCAGTATCCACATTTAATTGCAGGTAAAGAAATGGCAATTTGACTGTATAGCAACGTCCGAGACATTCGTGTGGCAGCCTTTGTGGTCCCAGTCTTTGGTTAATGTCAGGAAATCTTGCAATGCATATTGTGATTTCTCCTTCTTTACTGACTTTACAAATGGCACATGAAATTACTTGATATAAAATATCATAAGTAAAATCCTATTGCCGTGTCATTTGAGAAACAATATGTATAATAACTATAAATTCTACCTGGATGAATAGAAAGATAAGACATCAATCTACTTATGAACGACGTGAATTAATTTTAAAACATACATAGGGCTTAAAGGTTTCGTCAGCGAAAATAATTGATATTAAAAATACAAAATGAAACAAACTTTTTAAAAATAATGAAGTTGACATAGACATTAACTTTGAACAATACTGTAAAGCCCAAGTAAAGAATTGGACGACTGTAATTCACTTCTATCTGGTTTGTCTCAGTATTTACTACAGAAACTTGAAAAAGTTAAAAATTCAGATCATCCTTAGAGTACCAACATCCGAGCACTTCACACAGCTCTGTACCCTGGCTACCCATTCGATCCAGAATCAAACACAAACTATTTTCTCTATGCTACATTTCGTTGACTGGCTCCAGTCCAAAATACCTATCTGACCTCACCTATGTGTACACTCCAGCAAGATACTCACGCTCCTCTTCCGACACTCTAGTTCATACGGACAATGTTCTTTTGCATACCATGCCTCAGCTTCAGGGAATGAATAACACATGCGTGGAACGCGTGTGTTTTACTCTAGTAGGAAACTCTATACAGTGACAATATCACTACATGTATTTCCCGAAAACTTCGTTCATAAAATAAACTTCTAATAACGGAGATCACTCTAAACAGCGCTTAAACTGAGTGGATATATATCTATTATGACTTTGTTTTTGATGCATTTTATTGCAAGAACCTTGTTTAGGTCATGCTGTATCCAATTCATGACAGGTATGCGACGTACTGTATATGATTTGTCCAATAAATTTAGGTATTTATTTTAATGACTCACTATATTCTACGTTTAAAGCTTTAACCTAAAAAAAACAATATGATTTTGGTAATTATACCATTTACCAATTCATAGTATACAATAATCGCATGGGTAGATTTGAATGCGGTAAAGTTTTGTATGAATAAAACCTTTGCACATAAAAGTAAAGACCTAATATTTAATAAAATTATATATTCCATATATACGATTTAAATGATTGAGCTATTTTGAATATTATGCAGAAAGTACATGCAGCAGAAAATATAATGAACCATTGCATAAATACTTATTGATGAATATGCCATGCCTTGTCTATTAAAAATTGACCTGGATATGGATCTCTCTCACTCTCTGTATATATATATATATATATATATATATATATATATATATATATATATATATCTTTCTCCGCTATCATGTTCTTTCTTTCTTTGAATTGTGCAATCAATTTTGTTCTAAGTATTCAATCAATTCAAAGTTGTTTTTCATAGTAGTTCATGTGAGGTTAACATCTTCTATTTTGATATTTTGCCATAAATCCGTTTGAAGATAGTCTTCATTGTGTCCTTTCAAAGATAATATGAGTTGAAGAAAAAATTATATACTTTGTGCCTCACGTTGTATTGTATTCCAATCTAAAAACTAGTATTAAAAGTGTGTGATAATGCATAATTATCATCAGAAGGACAGTATTGCCTCAAATCAAGATGATGGAATGGTTAAGAAGACATGATACGCAATATTAAGAGTGGTATTATTATTATTATTATTATTATTATTATTATTATTATTATTTCATGAAGGCCGGAATCAATAAGACTTGCACCAATCAAATAAATAACTAATTGAGGAACCTTTGATTACATTAAGTATGATATTTTGGATATACAGTCATATTTATTGAGAACAAATTATAGTAAATTAAGTCAACTGTGATTTTGTTTTAAATTTTGCTGGAGGAACTAAGTACTTTAAAATGAGACTCAGTCGCGATTTTAGATATCGTTCATTGTGTGATAGGAAAATGTAAGAAACAAACGATAACATAAATTCCAAAGGAAATACTTTTCTCCATAATTGTTATTGGGAAAATTCTCATTCCGATTTGACTGTATTTCAACAGAATAAATCTTAATGTCGTATGCTTGACACCTGGAATACAACCAAAATATCTGAATTATGTACTTATTGCTTGTTTCAACTCTAAAATTGGACTCAGAGGTATAGGTTACTCGAAGACAATGCATGATGACTGAAGTAAAAACAAAGGTCTCATGATTGCTGTAATAATTATATGCTATTTAAACTTTAATTTTCAATGCTTTTCAAATTATTAGACCAAGAACATACGCTGAAAACAAACGTTTAATAAGTAATCTTTGAGGCAAGATCTTTCAAGAAAACGGGTTTAACAATAAGCAATTTAATTTCATTTGATCAAAGACACAGAGAATGTTTCCTGAATTGAAGCATATTTACGAAAATTGTTCCATAAATTGTATTTAAATACGTCAATAATGGTCAAGAGAGGGAAACAACAAGAACACATAGATACGCGTCAATTCAATGTCTCTATTTTCTTCCTTTTACTACTTTAAGTAAAACTATTTACATTATATTCATTTTAGATTCGGGTTACGCAACTATAATCCCAAGTTTCTAAAGCCAGTCAAATGGTAATGGAACATTGACATCTCACTCTTAATGTGCACGGAGGCACTAGAGAAAGAACAGAAGAGGAGCTGATTTGTAAAATTACAAACTTGGCGATCTAACTTGGCGCATTGTTTTTTCTTCAGCAAATATAGAGGTGGTAAAAGTATGTCTGACGAAAAAGCCAAGGATGCATATTACCCCTTTGAGATAACATATTATTTTATTTTAATTTTACCTGATTTAAGTGTTAGCGTGCTAATGACAATTTGGGCTTGACTTGTGTTAGTTTACCTTCCACTGTTACATTCAAACAAGTATTAAGCGTGCTTGTGTACAAGTAATGAACAAGACGGAGAGAGTGTCAATTTGTTATGCTGCATCAGATCAAATCAATAAAGGTTCTATTTGACCTGATGTTAATTAAAAATTTCCGAATAAATTGAATAATCATATCTATAAAGCTTTCTCTCTCTCGCCCTTATAGGTTACATTTCATTCATCACATGAAATGTTCAGTTTAGTTTTTAAAACTTGAATATAAGATATTACAAAATTACGTAAAGAAATCTTAACTTCGTACAAGACAAATTCGTTAGTTTGAAAATGTAGGAAAAAAACTCTGGTCTGAACACCTCCAGGTGAAATGTTTACTCTGCCGACATCGTGTAACACAATTTGCCGCCAGTAAATTGGTAAAATCGAAAATCGCTCTCGCTAAACTGCAACGATTTCACTCAAATTATGAAATGTAGGAAGAACAATATAACGTAAACAGAGGTCGGTCAGTGGAGGCTGACAGAATTATAAAATTTAAAAATAAATAAAAATGCAAACAAAAACGTGAAGAACTAAATCTGGCACACGCCACATTCTACCTTTATTCGACAATGTAGCAAAATAACGACGGTCTCAACAGCAATATTCTCACTCTGCGCATTTGGATAAGTTAAGGTCAAGTCAGTGCTAGGGTTGGCAAATTTTTAACATTTGTCACTGAAACTGATGAATGAACATTTGCCTGATTTGATACTCAATGTGTTTGAAAGTAACAGGCGTAGCAATTTGAATGAGAATCTTAAATTTACAACAGCCAAAATTCAACCCGCACCCCCTGCCTTTGGCTTCATACAGAATGTATAATGGATACACCTATGGCCATTTCTAACATAGGATTTACCCTTGTCCCAAGAATCCTACAGAAATCGTGGCCTAATGTTAATTTCCCATTGTCGCCATAATGCGAAACCCCCCCCCAAAAAAAAAAAACAAAAAATAAAAAAAATAACACAACACCGGCTTAATGTTAAATTTCCTTTTTGTCCTATTATCCTCAGACCCTTTTTAACGCGGGATTCCATCCTTATGCCCCAACGCATTATCCTAAACTACTTGTATGCAATATAAATAATTGAAGAATGACACGAAATAATTGCCTAATCTTTAGAAGATAAACATGATAGATAGATAAATAGATAGATAGATAGATAGATAGATAGATAGATAGATAGATAGATAGATAGATAGATAGATAGATAGACCGATAGAAGTGAAACGTTCCTAAACATGCATATATTGATATATGTCGTGGCTACTATTTGCATAGATCTTGCATATAAAATAGTTCGACAGACATAAACATATACTACTTGATTAACATACAGACTTCCTTGTTTCAAAGCGGGAAATCACCTGACAATAATGCATCTTGATTTCCTTCTTCTTGCAAAGATGATTTAATGGATGAATGGTTATATTTAACATTATGGATAAAGATGCGCGCTGACAAGTACGAAATGCACATCTTCCTTATTATTCTTGAACTGAATTAATGGGTTTGAATATTTTTGCGTTCTATTCGTGCCCTCAGCAGTTTTTATTTACACCAATAACATTTTCCAGGTCGCATATACACAATTTGTTTTACTTCCATAATAAAACAAACAAGAGCTACCAAGGATTATAACATGACCAAGTTACTTTTTCAAATATTTAGTTTCCATGTAATTCTTTACATTGCTTAATCGACATGTTGTGCAACATCTTAAGAACGTCTGAAGCAGCAAGAGCTAGAAATATATTTGTCATAAGGAAGTAAGCGATAATGGCATTTTCCCATTATCACTCAGTTTGATTGAATGTTATTGGTAATTTGTTAACCTTTTAGTTGTTTAACGCTGAACAATCTCTCTCTCTCACCATTAATTATAAAGAAAAATTAAGAACTAAAACAGTTTATTAATAACTGAACGCCAACACATGTTTATAAGGTAGAACACTGCGTGTTTATCTGCATTTTGTGTTTGTGTGTGTATCTATATATATATATATATATATATATATATATATATATATATATATATATATATATATATAGTACGAATTAAAATTCTCTAACCTGAATGATAATATTATTTATTCGCATTTAATCATATGTTAATGTTATCAAGCATTCTCCTGTAGAATCAAGGGATAGTACTTTCGGCTCTGTTTGGTGAATATTTGTAATTCTCTCTCCCTCTCCCTCTCTCTACATATATATATATATATATATATATATATATATATATATATATATATATATATATATGCACACAAAGTATGAAAGTACTGGTCAAATTATATATAACTAACATTGACTCCGTATAAAGAAACTAATATAAATTTAAATTTACTACACAAATACAGACTACATTTAACAATTTACCTGTAGTTCGATAGAACCCTGAAATTCATATTTGATGGTTTTGGTTTTTGTGTGAAATACAAATTTTAAACACTATTTCTTTTTTCTTTGAAAGTTGTTTTGTAATTCGCAAAATGACAGTAACGTTTCTGTGCTTGTATACGTTTGCTGAGACATGACATTGCATGAGTCCCAGCCAAGATCATAGTAATGCATATGAAGAGAAAACTTCCTTCAATCTTCTTACCTCCGCATTAAAGCTTAAATTACCGTCAGAAAAAAACGACACACGCTGCGATTGTCAAGGATTTGAATGAGTAAGCACTGTTTTCGTTCAAGGTGTACTAGGTTTACAAATTGACACAGTCTTTTGAAATAATATCTATATTAGCCATGAACAACACCTTGACAACCAGCCAAGGAATGAAAAAGAAAACAGCTTATCCAACAAAAGCTTGGATTGCAATTTGATATAGAGCTTACTAATTAAACTTAACGACACGGCATTTCCTACACTCCAGTGCTCAAATCTTGTAAACCGTACATGTACGTATTTGTCATTTGCTGTGTGATTAATAGCAACCGTTGAACATTTCTTCCGCATGCATACTCAGGGCTAGAAAAAGCTTTGAACACCCATGGTTGTCCCTGAGCAAGATGCATTGATGATTTGTAATCACCAAACAATAACGTAATGTAATGAAAATTTGGAACTCCAATAAATTACAGCTGTGCTTTCAAGAATGTTTCAATAGGTTTATTCAATACCTATTGTCACACACACACACACACACACACACACACACACACACACATATATATATATATATATATATATATATATTAATGCTAATGCGTATGATTTAAGACAAAATATTTGTATCGTTTACGAATTCAATGGCAGAATGATTTGTTTTTACTTGTATTTCCATTCCTTGTAGTGTATGTGTCTGTATATGTCTCTGTGTCTGTATACACATGTGTGCGTAATTGCATATGTCTTTGTCAGAAGAGAAAGCCTCGAGTGCAAATCTCCACAGAATCAATTAAGATTTATTTCTTCACTACAGTGTGATTGTTCTAAAACTTTTATGGAATTAACATGAGCACCGTGTAAGGTATATTCTACTTAGTCCTTTATGTAGATAACTAAAATTTTCTGCAGAAAGCATTTTCTTCTTTCAGTCACAGTCTTGGCCTTTGACCTTTTGGACCCAAAAGTGACAAATTAATTGCACAGGAACCATTCCCTAAAAAATTCCAAGATTTTCCCATTTGATACATCATCATATGCAGTTTCTTCATCAAGTCCTCATCAAAATACTTCTGTCTCACAAGGTGGAACTCGACACACTCGACACGAATGTGTTCCACTATCAGTGGACACTGGCATAGTATGCAAAGGCAGTCTCCATCTTTCAAACCGTATGTATACATGAACGTAATGATTCTGACTTTGTTGAATTAACTCTGAAAAAGGAGAGGATTTATTGAGGACGTTTTGAATTCGCAAAGACTGTAACGCTTATCTTAGGCCAAATTGCTGTACTTTTCTGGCAAATCACTCTTATATCTTATAAATGATCGATCCAAAAGGAAATTTTTGAAACGACTAAAATGATAGGTCGTGCGTCTAGTTTTTGACAAGCATTCGTTTGTAGGTGTCCAGCATAAAATTCCATCCGATTACACGAAGTAGTGCATGTGCGGCGAAAGCAATAAGATAAAAAGGGTCTATGTTCAGGCCTACTAAAGCGTACAATTTACCCATACGCAGGCTTTTCTGAAAAGGTACGTTATTTTTACCCTTAATTATTTTCAGCTAATCGCCAACCTTCAGTAGAGTAAATACAATATTTAATATACCACCACACATAGGCTAGTTACGTAGCTCAGGAAATAATTAGTTGTCAGTGAGGTATTTAGGTCGCCAGGCAATGGACCCTTTTGGTACCGCACTGATGTATGTCTTAGGTGAGGTCTATATAACCTGCAGCTTTCTTTATGCTGATATCTGAATGATGGAGGTTGATATGGATTTGGATTTGGGAGTATACAGCAAGTCTTTACTGCTGATGTGCAGTTCATAGAAGATTGCAAGCGCTGGATAGCTATCATTGTCATCCTGAGCTCCATAGATAAATGTTTGAAGAAAGATGAAAAGAGCCGATACCATGTTTGAGTTTTTATACTTTAAAATTTCATGGGTGCACTTTAAAAAGGTAGTAATGCCCACACTCTTATAATTAAATTTTCTATTTCAAGGGCAGACCAATTTATTGTTGAACACCTTTCCAAACAAGAGATGACTGAACCTCTATGTTTGTTAAAAACTGGAAATTGTTATGACACTAATACAATGACTATTGTTAATACTCACATATTAAATGCTTGCTCGATATGAAAAATAGAAAATTGGATAAATACATGTAGAGTTTAAAATTTTATCACGCCAGAGACAAAATATGATCTCATCTGAAAGCAAACCAATAAAGACCCCTATGTCTTCTTTTCTTGTATGATTTTTTAGTTTGTTCTTATTGTAATGAAGCAGAATCTAAATAAACAATTGCTTACATTGTTTAGGAAGTACAGAGGGCAGCAATGTCTCCTTAGATCAGTACAAAACTGGCTAACAAAGCTGTTTTTCATCGGAGGGATATAGGAACAGTGAAACACATACAGAGACAAAGACCGAAGAGCTATAGAGAGAGAATGCGAAGTTAGTGAAACAATACCAGCAGTCGTAGATTGTGCACGATTCAGCTCTTATATGAAATCTGTCACATATGTTCCGCAAAAGGTTTACTTTATGTATTCAAGTACTGCATTTTTATGTTTGAAGCAATTTATTTTTTTAAAAACAAAATATTTCTTGAAAATATTAGTTACTAAGGAAGAAACTTTGACAATTTTACCTGCATTTTTAATTTTTTCTTGCGCAAAAGTAGATTGGTCTAGTGGCTAACAGAAGGCTCTACTTTTCGGTACAAAACATTGGATGAGGATTAGCTCTTTTATATCAATTATACAGAAGTTAGGTACATGGATGACCCTTTGACCCTTGTAAAACAAATCAGGTGGAAAGGATTATAACTATGAATAAGGGGAAAAGTATACACTTACCTGATCCACGCTTCACTTTTGTTTGCGAACCTCAAACAAGACAGCAGAATCAAGAAAACTCAAATCTTCCAATGAATGACGTCAACGATATTGACTCTGTAGCTGACCAGTTAAGCCTGAATCAAAGTATTGATCCAAGAAGGAAGTTGTGAATTTATATCACAGCGGATACTTTCCAGTACCTATATTTGGTCACGGATATTCTCGCCTTTTAAGGAAAAAGAGGCAACCAAGAGGAGTTTGTTACTTCACGACAATATTGAAGAACACTCATAGATTATTATTTCGCTCGGATTAAAAACTTGATATTGAATGTGCTATTCAAAATTTTATATATTGACTTATAGTCTATTTTGAAAAGTTTTAAGTTTTATGTGAAAATATGATCTCCCAATACCTGTCCTTTTCATACCAAACATGTGAATCAGAAAGTTTTGAAAATTCCATACTTGGAGCGTCGATGGACTAACAATACCTGTGTGCACAAGCAGGAAAATATTTGCTATTGCCAGCCAGACATTGTATTTATAAATCTATAGAGGGAATATAAGCCTTTTTTATTTCCTTCTATTTGAACAATAGTTTTTTTTATATATGGGCCGAAGGATCGGTTAAATAAGTACATGATGTATGATTCAAAACTCACTGGTAAGGATTACTGTGGGAACAATAATTAACCAAAATCATTTGGCACAAGGTCCATACAAGGTCCGTAAAAAAGCAATTGTGTTTACTTTCACTAATTCATTTTATTCTGAGAATTGAATAAGTTAATGGCAAGACAGTCACTTTACGTTCTGAGGATAACGTTGCTTCGATCAATGTTAGCTTAATATGTAAGTGGTGATTTAGAATTTTTATTTTCTGGTCCGCTTACGTAAGCTCTGCTAATAATAGGTTCATGTAGTATTCGAAATGAGTCATAGTGCTTGTCCTTCTGTAGAAATAAATACATTATAGTACGAAATTAACCACTGTGAGTTGTTATTTATCAGTGCTTTCTTTTAAACAATACTGGTTTTGTAAAATATTTATATAGTCTTGTTAATAAATATAAATGTGTAAGTGGCAATGCTTTGCTTAGCAGAGGAGTCGAATATTCATATTTAGATACTTGCCCATCACAGGACGGTTATTTGTATCAATAGTTATATATGATCAATTATTTGCCTCCAAAACTCACAATTTATATTTATTTATTTTTTATGAATTCCAGTTTCCTATACATTTGGAAGTGATAATAAATGCAAAGAAGTCGAAGCCGGGATCATGTGGTCACAATGATCGCCCAAACGTTTTTGAAATTATTAATACACAGAAAGATGACTTCACCCACCCTCTGGTAAAAAAATGCTTTTCTGCTGTAGACGAAGCCACCAAAATTACAAAATCATTCTGATCCACCTCTCTCCCGAAAAGTTACCATTAAGACAGTTGGCTTATCAATTATATAATAGTAAACAATATGTGCTTGAATGAAATTGAATCAAGCATTCAATGTATTTGTATAAAATATGTGTAGAGATCTATACAACTTGTACTGGTATTACCAATGTGAACACTTCGTACGTACGGAGGAAAGGACATGCACATGGATGCCAAAGTTATCACTATGTAGCGCTTCCGGCAAGGAGTTTGAAACACAAAATCTGGAGCTTTTAAACTTCTTAGAGTATGATCATAGAAAAAAATTACTGCACATGCTGTTTGAATCTTAGAATCATTTTTGTCATTATATTTGCATGCATTCTTCACAACTAGGCACCCATGCAAAGTAAACAGTCAATAACAAACTGGGTTATCTACTATAATAGGAGTAGTATCTACTCAGTCTAGATAAAATCAGCCCTAAAATCTCACGCACAGCATGACAGGTTGACCTTATTCATATTCGATTCAATAAACTTAAAAAAATGAAAAATTTTCTTTTCAAGACAGGCAAAGGATATAATGTAACATGCATGGGTTTCCAACTCTCAATACTGTGTGAAACCAGTAATGTCTAATACTGGCGTGAGGTACTGTTTTCGAGGACCTCAAGACTACAGTCGTTGTGAAACGCGCAAATATTACAAATAATGTTCTTCTAATCAAATAACGACCACACATTCACAAGACCCTAATATCACACTTGCATGGTTTTTCTTGCTACACATTTGTATGATTTATCAGTACGCTTTTCTAAGCCATAGATCGGTACTTAGTACGACGTGCTGCGAAATATGACCCAAAAACCTAATACATATAATTAGTCATATTTCAAATGACCAAACACTTCTACGTCAGAATTGCTTATATAAAGAAATTAGGGAGAGTGCATTTTACGAAACTAGTCCATGCTACAATAATGTATCGTTAATTCTGTACATTATGATGCCTGTTCCTAATAATTGACTAATTACTCTCTTTGAGAAATATCTTTCCAACTCTGACTCCCCACAATCAAACAAATAATCACTAAAATCATACAAAGGTATAAACGGAGACGTAAATACAAATAGCATATAGATTTGTTACATTATCTACGCTTTCGAAAATTACTTGTTCCCGACTGATCACAAACATCATACCTGTGGTCATAAATCATAGTTGATTATTCATCCAGAATCAGCCATCAACCCGATTCATGATTCCCAAACATCGTTACAGAGCAATAAAATTGGAAAAAGACTCTATACATCAATAGGTCAGACACCTGACCAGTCACTCCCATCAGAGTAAAGATAAAGCATAATCACTCATCGCATTAAACAATATACATACAAAGACCAGAAACTGTATAATGTTCAAACTAACATAATTGCAAATTATCACGTACATGTAATACCGCCGCTTCCAGAACACAAACAAACCAACTCTAAATATGAGTTTGTTATGATCCATGCTGCTAATTAATTTTCGTATACTAAGAGTAGTCTTACAGCAATTCGACAATGAACCTTCACAAGCTGATTCTTTAATTAACGCAGGATGAAAACTATAGTAGACTCTGGTGGTACCCAAGAGTTTTTAAAATAAAGTTTAGCAACTGCGGTTTCTAAACAAGCAGGCCGCTGACAAGGTCAAAAACGCATTCTTGTCCCGCTGAACCACAACAAAAATTCTGATAGATAGATAACGCTTTCTACAGGACACGGCATCTCTACCAAAGCCACAAGTTGCTCAAAGCCTCAGCGATCCACAATAAACAAATGCTTCGTCATCAGACCATGCTAGCTGAGACTGCAGCATCACATCTACATCACTACGAATACAGAAGTGCTACAGCCACAGCAAACCGTTCACTAGCAAGAACACAACCACAATTTATATTGTCACATTTCACTCTTACAACTATCTCCAATGGCAAGATATTACGCTAAAGCACGCTATTCGAATGACACTAATTTGCTTTTTAAAAATTCATGGCGTTTTTTAGGGCTGCTTTACTATAATCACACACACACCGATTCGAATTTACATAAATCTTGTTCAAAGCAGCAAATAAGCGACTTCTAACCGGACCAGTGCTTATCCAAGTTAATACTGCACATTAATAATCTAAAACAATGTACACAAAAAGCATAATCTGCCTTCACATAGGTATCTCAGAATCAAATAAAATAATTACTAAATAGACACAACTGACACGAACTACGACAGATTCTCCGGGGGCTTTGTCTGGTCGTTCGCCAATTAAAAGATCTCTTAAAAAGATGAAATACAAACCAGTACACCTTTCACAGTGCGTAGATCTATAGATTTTGAATATTCAGTTTACACAGAACTTTCAATTGACAGCTAGTAGTATTACAATGAAGAATGTGAACAAAACAAATCAACAAATAATTTTAATGTGGGAAAAAAGTGAATAGAGGCTGATATATTTACATAAGAAAATCCACTTTGATATACGAAATATAGATGAACATACATCGTCTATTTTATTTTCTCTACGAGACTTTATTGTAAGTTAAGCAGCTACTCCCGCAATAACAAATATTGTAACATTTCTTTCCAGATGTAAAACTGCATATAAAACAGGCAAGCCGAATACAACTGACAGGAATAAGGTAAAATAGCTGATACCATTTCAAGAAATGTAGTCATCATTCAGTTTATTTTGTAAACTGTTAAATTGTTTGATTGGAAGAAATGTGGTAATCAATGATGTTACAGTGTAAATGATGACATCTCACAATAATTTGAAAATTGTAACAGCTCTAGTATTAACAAATATTTCCTATGTTTGCTTTTTAGTACATTTGTGCCGGTTATCTCGTTGTAAGTTCATTCCAGTTCTGGAGACTTTAAGTTCGTTAAAATATAAAATCCCAAATTCTTTCTACAACTGTACTTTGTTTATTTTTCTTTATATTTAAAAAATGACTTGGGTTGGTGAATGGTTTGAAATGCAAAACTTTGAAAAATTCAGGTTGAGGATACTGTAAATCTTGTCAGTGATTTTGCTGAAAATAAATGTGTTGTTTAAGATATTGAAGTAAAGAAATTAAATTACAGGAAGTATTAACTAAATCCGATTTGAAGACGCCTGAGGCTTTCCAAGCAAGAATGCAATAATATGAAATAAAGGTGAAATTTGTATCTTGATTTGACTAATTCGGGTTTATCGTTGTCAATTAAATTCCAAAGGAAATCTAGCAGTCCACACTCAACAGTTTATTCGATTTTGCCACAATCTCTTGCGACATTGCTTTGTGTCTGTTCGTAGTGTCATGATTGTCATATTTCAATAGTGCGGCCATACAAATGTTTAATGTTTTGTATGTGACAAAGTCTTTTTGAGTATAGTCAATTCCTATTTGGTTAAATATTATGGCTTGTCCAGAGGTTCGTTGTAGTTTTCAACTGAGCTTTAAGACAACGATAAGGTGCTGTGATTGTTTTTCTTTTAAAACAAAATCTGATGTCCATTATTTAGGATTAAAAACATTAGTATGAAAATGGTCGTTCTTATGTAGATACATATAACTTCTGGTTACCGTTTTTCTAAATTCACATTTAACCTGTTGATTTTTCTCTCTAATACTTTCACTTTATCACTATAATACCAGTTTAATATCGTTTATGCGACACACTCATCGCATCTCTTGTTTTTTGTATTTGTTTTAACTATTTAGTCTGTCAGTTATTCTCTGCTAAATTTTTAACCTTTAAAACTACTGTTTGTACCATTTGTTTCTTGGAGAATAAAAATCTTTAAAATCTACATATGTACTCACCATAAACCGTGTACTGGATTGTAATTCATCCAGATGGTGTAGACGTTCTTCCGAAATCAACTAATTTTGGCTAATGTTATGGTAATTCTTTGCGATTTAAGTTTTCGTTTTGTATACATAGTTGATTGAATAGTTTTGTGAATCTCTGCTGGACTCACTTTGTATATAATTTGAAATAATTTTATATATCCTCGTGAATGCTTCAACATCTATGTGAGTTTCATTTCCCTTTATGTTGCTCAAGAGCTCATATATCAGTTTGTAGTCTTTTACTTTGTATTTGTTGTTCCGAATGTTTTTTAAAACATGTATTGAAAAAACAACATCATCTTTTCAATTTATCATTTTTGTTTTCTTCTGGTATGTCATGTATTACCAAGTTAGGACATTATATATAATGTAGGCGCCTTCATATGTTTTCCAAGTGTACCATAGTGTTAGTCAGCTGTGATGTTTTTGGATGTAATTTCTTTTTCCCCTTTGGTTTTGCGATTAATACAAAAATTGGCATGATGTGCATGTTGTTGGGGCTTTTGTTTTGTTGTTCGTTCTACATCTGACGCAATGTAGAAACTCGTTATTCTTCAAAGACTAAAAGTTGTTATGGTCCTTAATACTGCTATAAATGGACTCTTATCAGGTCATTATTTAATGTCTTAATATTTTCGGCTAGTTTCCAATAGCTAATCAATTCATCACAACCTTTCAATTTGACGAGTAACTACATTTTACTATTTGTTTCTACTCTGTTTTCATCTTTATATATTGTATACGTCATCTTCTTTGTGGTATGTATGTATGTATGTATGTATGTATGTATGTATGTATGTATATATATATATATATATATATATATATATATATATATATATATATATATATATATATATATATAACTCTTGCTTATAAACATTCCCGTTATATTCCCATCCATCCACCCCCACCCCCATCAGGTCTGTCTTCCACTTCGAAAGCTACCAAATTACCTAAAATTACATGCCTCATTTTAAATATTTCCTCAGTCAATTTAGTAAAGTAGCAGGTTTTCAAAGTTTTATTTCACAACTCTAACGGTTTCACAAATAACCGAACAAATTGATTTGAGATGTATGTTGATTTATTTTTCATTCTTATTGTTGAATATAAACAGCTACTTCATATACTTTATCCTCATGGACTGTTTCAAGACAGATAATGCTCACATTAAATTCTGCCTCTTTTTTTGTTGAATCGTTGTCAATGGACCATGTAAAGTTGTACTGTAAATTTAGCTGAATACAAAATCTATTCACATCAAATAATTAATGTATTGATACCGTATCTTTTTCCAGTTTGAAACAGGCAAATCAACATTTTTATTCTCTTGTATATTATTTTAAAACACAACTAGCTTTAATAACATAATTATTTTATCTAAACTTTTAAACAAATAACACATTGTCGCTTTATGTTAAACTCATGATATATTTGTATCTCTAAAAACTGTTGAGTTTTAGTCACGATATTACTTTTTGCCATTATTTATAATGTACGAAGTTTCAAATTATTGTATCCGAAATTATTATTTTCTTCACGATTACATAAAGTGTATTCGCGTGTTTTAAACATTCGCAGAGAAGCTTAAGCGCATATTTCTTTTTGTTTTCTTCGTCCATGAAGGCAAGCAATTGGAGTAAGTAAGGTGAAAGTATAAAGCTAAACCTTTTATTTCAGAATTATATGAAATAAATATACAAACTGTATAGCGGTAATGCAGCCACAAGAAGATAAAGGCTAGCGAATCATTAAGTAGAACTTGGTAGAGATGTATACAAATTGTGAGCACAAATGCATGTGGAAATAAAATATGAAAACAGAATTTCAGTATATGATCCCATAATATTGTGTTTCTTTGTAAGAATACCTGTAGACTGCATTGACACTGCATTTCCTTCCGGATCGGCTACCGTGCTGTGTCCTTGGCCAAGGCACTTTACTCTACTTGCCTCGGCACAATATATAACCTTCAATGTGTTATTGTGCCGTATAATAAACCAAACCAAATTATTACATGTCTTTACTTTATTTATAATAGGCATACAGGAATATTGATCTCTATCGCTGCCTGTTCCTATTTCTGCAAGTTTCACTCAAAGGTTGCGCTATATATTTGCTACAGTAAACGTTTGGGTTAGTCTTGCTTCATGATTAGCTTTATCCTAGTGAAAACAAATCAGTCTCAAACACTTTTCTTACAGACTAACCTTGTTTTATATTACCTTATACGATTTTGGAATTATATCCGTAGACAGACAGAAGATGTGTAAAAAAAAACTGGTTGATGTAACGGAAGGAAAGTAAATATCCTTAAAAACAAAAACAATGTATACAGCTGAAGGCAGATAAATTAAAAATGTTTGCATTTTCATGAATACAAAAGCCTCTATTCCTATCTTTGTTTCTCTCTCCCTCTCTCTCTCTCTCTCTCTCTCTCTCTCTCTCTCTCTCTCACACACACACACACACACATCGTGACACCTAGGCTATCTACGTTTCCACAAATCAACATCCAAACAGACGTGTACCAGAGCTATTAAAATTAATGGATAGATTTCACATTTTCTTTCAAATACGAAAACTATTGTCTGAGCGCAAAACGCCATTACCTGATGATCAATATTTTAATCCAACAACAACAATATAAATATAAAATAACTGAATATAATTTGTCATAACGTTAATATTCATCCTTATCATGACTGGAGATACATTAATGGATAAACACATATTTTATTAATAATGGAATCGAAGCACATAACACTTTTAATCAATATTTTGGAGAACCTACACCAACTCACGGATTAAGCGCATCTAGACGACATTATAATTATGGAACTGGAACAGTTGAATATTGGAGAAAAATATATGCCGAAAAAATATTCATTATTATCGTGTTATGAGCTTAAAAGTCCTGATGTACAAATTTTATGACCATCAGGACCATTATCAATTAAGTGTTTTTTTTCCATTGATATATCCCCAACCACTTTTAGGAAAAATATTAAAAGTGTTGCATATTATGTTAAATTTGTTTAGATCTATATAATTGTTCTTTGGATTAACGTTTGTCATGGAATAATCGTTTTTTACAGTCTAACAAAACTTTAAGTATACGAAGGTTGAGGTGAAAAATGTGTGTTGATTTTAGAAACCACTGTATACTTGCATCTGATAAATGCCAAGGCTTAATAATGTCTAAGTTTAACAAATATAACTTATAACTTTAGAGCTGGTAGCAAAATATCTGTTACATATTTAATCTAGATTACGGGGTAAAACATTAGGAGTATATGACGTCGCATTTGCGCTACATTGTATGTCTTATATAGTTAGAGTTATAACCTCTTGTTTTCAAAAGTTATTGTGGTGGACTGAACTATAGATACAGATACAGACAAAATTTTGTTTTCAAGCGTAGTTGTTGGTTCTAAAACAATAAAATAGATTTGGTAATGGCCTATATTCAGAGTGTTTTTTCATTTATTTTTGTCTCTGGGGAGTAGAGTGTAGATATTGTAAAAAACGAAATTATGGTGATCTGTGGCTGAGCCAGGGCTCATACTATCAACGGTCTTTTTTATCTTGTGGTTGGTTTATAAAATTAAACAAAGTCTTGGATTCATAGTTCTCATTTAAATCATTTTGTCTCGTAGTAATGGGCAGTAGGTTGTTGATGTTTAAAAAATGAAAACTAAATGCTTAGTGCATGAGCTAGGATGAATCCTGGTAAATACTACTGACATATATACTTCCATCCATCCATTAATATTATATATTATATATATTATATATATATATATATATATATATATATATATATATATATATATATATATATATATATGTTGCACGTTTCATTATCATTACAGCACCTATGGTAAAGTATTAAATGTGAGTAACATTCAATCTTCTATTTATCTCTCTCCCTCTCTCTCTCTCTCTTTCACTCTGCTGTCTCTCTCTCTATCTCTCTTCTCTATCGATCTATCTATCTATCTATCCATCTATCTATCTATCTATCTATCTATCTATATATATATATATATATAAGATGGTTTCTGAAGATGAGATAGAGGAGGTACAAAGAAGTTGAATGATTCAGCATAGCAAACGTCATTGAGAAGAATTTTAACAGTGGCATCTATCTATTTTTCATTATCAGCTGCTCTTTTCATGAGGCATAGACGATTCGTTCTTTGAGAAAATAAAAAGAACTTAATAAACATGGATAATTTTTATATGTGAGTTTGCAAAATAAAAACAAAGCATCAGCTTTTTGGCATCAGCTTTTTGATAAACGGTGGCAATCAAATTGTTTCTTTCCTAGCTAGACATGATATTTTACTTGTTTTGGCATTATTATTTGCATATTGTATCGAAGTTATAAAAAATATCTAGCAGAATTAGCAATTCGTAACCATGTGTAATCATGCTCTGCACGCGTATCTTACATACGATCAGAGCTTTGTCCCCATTTTATTAATTATTTTAAAAAGAAAAGTAAAGTTAAGCAGCTCCTGCAACCATTAGTAACAATATAATTTCCTTGTGTTCCATGGTCAATATTGTCTTTGACGTTTTCTAAATTGCCATGTGCAATTTGAACGTGCGGGTATCTAATCGCATCAGCAGATCTGACAGTAGTATCTTCAGCATAATCTTAATTTCATTTCTTTATATATTTGTATGCGTTTCGTCTTCTTTATTGTCCTCTAAAAGTGCTTGGATTGTTACAGATTGTTCATCAACTTTGGAATAGTGTACTTTACTTCGTCAGTACTGATAGTAGGGTTTGATCCAAGTTTATATGAGTCACTAGATTCCTCTCCAGTTTAGTCATCTCATCACTAGCAAAGCCTGGCATGATCTGAACTCAGTAAATCCTGGCATAGCATAATGCTGATCTGTTTTCCCATTACGTATCTCCGGTCATTGCAGATCAAATTAAATTGTTTTATATCAAATTTGTTGTTGTTAGAGTTTTAAATTTAACACGAATTCAATATATTTACATTTAGTTACCTCTTAACTTGTTCAAACTTTTATAGACTAGCTTTTTTTTCAGCAATTCGAGGATGTTGCTTGAAACAGGTTTATACTTTTGAATCTTTTAATTTTTTGTATGCTGTGAATTTTTATACTGTTAAGTGTTATGTATGATGTTTATATAATATTATAAATATTTTAGGAAATTATAAATGTTTCTTCACTTTAATATTTGCTTAAATCTTAATGTTATCAGGAAAAACATGTTTAACTAGTGTCCTTGAATTAGGTCGTTTTGATCAATATGTTTTCTCAATTTGAAGGTCAAGGTTGAATTTTGTTTACAAGTAAAATTCCATTAAGATGACACATGTTCTAGAACATTCTGTCATGTGACCAATCTGTATACATGCCATGCTTGGTATACATTTATTCAGTTTTGACATTACCATCAGTCTTGTAAAGAGCTATTACAGTTGTGAAAATTCATTCCAAATTCTAAGAGAGGAATTATTTTAAATATTCATTGGATTATAACAGTGCTCATAAACTTTTGGATTTTGGATTTTTAATTGATGATTTTGGAATTTATGTGAACTTATTCAGAGATTTTGGAATACTTCATTTTGACATCAGCACATCAAGATTTTTAGTACATCAGGACTTTGGAGACCATTAGCACATCATAACATTCAAGGACACAGCCGTGAATTCGGAACATTTTATATTTAGGACTTGTGATTAGAACAATCATTCTTATTGGATTATTAGGATTTCAAAACACATTACTGTAAGTGACTTTTTGATTTTTCATTTTAATTATCTAGTAATAAATTGCTTGTTGATTTTTACTTGATTTGTTGGTTTCACTTTCTTTCTGTTACATTTTTCTTAGACCATAGAGTCGTAACATAAGACATTTTGTAGATTGTTCTCGCTTTATCACATTTTTCATGTGTACCATTGTATTGATTACCCGCGATGTTTGTTGATGGCTTTCTTTTCCTTTTGGGGTTGTATGATCAACATGAAACAACATATTATCCAAATTTAATTCCCTCAATTCCTAATGTGCCGATTTTGCATACGTTTGTTACATACCAGAAACTCACTATCTTTGAAAAACTCAAAATGTGTCCATGTTCCCTAGCACTTCTATCTACGTATTGTGCTTTCTACTGCTCCGCTGAGATCCATGACTTCGACGGCATTAATTATAATGGAATAAAGTTTTCATCGGGTTTCCAACTGTTAAATGATTTATTATATCCTTTCCACTTCATAACTACTTACCTTTGCTGTTCATTCCTTAGGTTTTCAAAATCTTTTCAAATTTGTATATGTCATATTGTTTGTCATACAGAATAACTCGTATTCGTTAAACATGCCCTCTATATCCTCTCCCTTCAAGTCTTCCAGTTTGTAAATCACAGAATGACTTAAAATTACCTTGCAGACTTTAAATATTTCCTCGGTTAAGTTAGGACGGTAGCCATTTGAGAAGATTATTTTATATTTGTAAATTCTAACTTTTAATTTGTTTTCTGTTTTGCTAGCGACAAACGGCGTCATGTATAGTGATATTTTATTACTTTTGTTGTGACCATTAATTAAAGTTGATAAATTTTAACCCATTTCTTTTTTGTTTTATTTTTAGTGATTACTCCACATTCGAATCTTATGGTTTTGTTAAACCTTTCCACTACAATTGCATTTTGGCTGAGTACGGTGAGAAGTATTCAATGTTTACCTTTCCCAACAAATGCTTAACTATCCGGTTGTAAAACTATGCGCCTTCATCAAACTGTATTTTTCTTTAAAGGCGTTATGTATTTCATCTCGTTTCTTCGTTTTTAATTTTTAAGTCGAAGCGTATGTCAAGAAAATATCGTTCAGCGTCGAAATGTGTTTGTATCTATAGTTGTCTTCTTCATATTCACTATGTCAGCCACTTGTCATCCATATGACTGACATTAACTCCTTTGTATGGAAATCGTTTCCTAGCTTGCTTGTGTAATGTGTAGACAGACTGTTCATTTAACCATTTTGTTTCAATTAGGTGTACTTGTTTTTGTTATTTTTTCCTGTTTATTTTGTTTATTGATATGTGTGCTCTTTTAAGATCGTGGTAAAGAGGTATTACATACATTGTTCTTTGTCGGTCATTTATAATGGTATAAAACATTCAAAGAATTCTTTAAGCCTGATAAATTTTCTGTATGTGTTATCAACAGAAAATAAGCCGGTCGCCTAAAATAGTTACTTTTATTTTCAGCAGTTTGTAACCCTTCCTAAACCCTTTCAAACGTATGAATGATTTGAGATTGATCGCAATGTTTGCAAATCCTATGATTGAGTTTAAATAGAGCTACTGTGCTGTTTTAAATCGAACCTTGTTTTCGATATCTTGTTTCTGTTGAATCATTGTATTATCACCTTGTGAAGTTTACGAGATCTTCAAAATTAGAGGTAGAGATGTATGTATAGGGTTAAACAGCACGTCAGCACCATGCTTACTATATGGAGCCTAACAAAAGTTAAGTTCTGCAAATATAAAGAAAAGTTTTAAAAATACTTTGAAGGATAAAGTCTTCCAAGTTCGCGCAAGCAAGCAGTCCTTCAAAATAAAAGATAACATGTGTAGAAACAAAATATTATAATGCTCTTTAATGCATATGTATAGAATACAAATTAAAGGTAAAAGGATTAAAATATAGAGTCAATAAATGTTATGTAAATCGCATAATTCTGTTTAATTGAGTTCATATAAAATATAAAAACTCATAAGGTCGGAGTCGATACATTCTAGAACAAAAAGTTTCTACTGACAGTGTGCACTGGAAAGGTGTTCACTCCGGTCGAGGTTCACCTTTCATGAGGTATGCATGGTCAAGTATGTTTGACAATACCACCTCATCTCTGCGAATGATGGACTTGATGTTCCGAAGCTTGTGTAAGGAAATCATAAAAGATGACATTATTTATTTTTTGAGGTTTCAATTTAGTTTAACGATTTGAGTACAGATATAATGTCTGCGTTCAAAACGGAGGGTTTATCCGGTAACCAGCAGGAGATAGTATCTTGTGCTATTGCAGCTGGCGCTGCAAACAATGTCTCTATCGTTCGAAACGTCTGTCTACTGAGAAGCTCGAATTTTATTCAATTTACTCTGAATATCACGAGGATTGGTTGGGAACGTCTTGAATTCACAACGATCAATCATTGAATTGACAACGATCAATCATTTATTCTGGGAGTTTCATTAACCAAGGTGATGATTTGGGAATATAGATTCCTGCATTATTTGAAAAACTGAATGTTGCTGCATCTATATGAAAACGTTGCCAAAGGTGGAATGAAATTTGATTTCTGAGCGAACAAGGTTTAGTATTTGGGCATAAACACTATGTTATTAATGGCATTAGGCTAATTTTATTCGTCTGAGATAAAATGATGGTTCAGTTCGTTCAACACTGAGGCTTTCTGAAGGTGAAGTTGACTCCAGGCAAAGTCTAAATCCTTGAATGTGTGTAGAATCAAGCATCTGCAAATAAGATTTGCAAACTGATGCATACACAATCAAGCCATAGTCAAGTTTAGATCTTGCTGAAGTCCTATAACAGCGAAGTAAGACTTTCTAGTCTGCTCCCATTCTGTGCTTGATATGGTATTCAGTGTTTTCTTATATTTGTCCCTCAGGTATATAATATGCAGATTGACCGGTAATTGACTGCAACAATTAAGTCCTAAACATTTGTCTCCTTTCACAACATGATAAGAGAACAGTGAAGACAGAGTCTTGGTCATCATCTAAATCGGCAGAACTACATGCAAACAGTTTTAAATTTGAAAATTTGAACCAATTGTCTATTAACCATTTCTGAACCCTGCTAAATCATATATGTAGTTGACGTTCAATACTAATCATACTTTTTGGTCAATAGTAGACACAAAAGTCGTTGGCGCATAACTAACAGTCAGTTCCTGAATGCTGCATTTCATTATGTTGTTGATTTTGATGCTGACAATGGTAGCTTACAATATGTTGCTCTGAAGTACATCCATAACGCGAGGATAGCTTTCAAAAAGGATGGTACCTATGAAAACTAAAACATGAATAACTTTCCAAAAATTGGATATAAAGATAGGTATGCCTCTTAGACCTCAGTTGAATAAGCAATTCCTTATATCGTAATTGTACGTGGTGTCAAAACGCTTACGCCAAGAAAAAAAAGATGGCCACCAAATGTTCTTTCTTTATTAAAGCTTGTCTAATAAATGTTTCACGTCTGACCAGATGTTAATTGTGTTTATCTGGCGTCTGAACCCACATTAAAAGTCTGATAGGAATTAACTGGATCCAAGATATTAACGAGTCTGTCATATATGATTCCTTTCAAGGTTTGCAAATACATCTTGCTAGTACAATGGGAACACTTTTACCGTCGGTATTGTCCTTCCCAGGTTTGGAAACTGGTATCAGTCTTGTTTCTCGACATGACTTTGGATAGTTGCCAGTTTCGCAAAATTATATTGAAAATGTTTAGTACGGTAATGAGAGCTGTATCAGGTAAGTCGTTTAGAAGTTGCTAGTTTTGAGAGAGAGAGAGAGAGAGAAAGAGAGAGAGAGAGAGAAAATGCTTTGGAAATAAATTAACTTCATAATAATCACTCTGGTTGCGAGAGTATGAACTGTGACAAGTACGATCGTTCTTGTTTTAATCCCTTGATACGAAATGTCACGTGGATCCCATATATGCCTTTCCCTACAAAGTATGGAAATATAACAAAGTAAACAATGTGCGTAAAAGCTCATTTTATTGTCATTTCTTATACATAGAATAATTTACAGTTTCATTAGGATAATAAAATGTATTTGCTTTTAGTTAATGCTAGTGTCTTGGCAATGACGTACATCACGTCATCGACATAATCACTGGCAACTACAAAATGTTGAGAATATTTGCCGATGACCAATACGAAAAGTGCTGAGTAACGAGGTGCAAGAGTTTTGGCAGTCTAAAGTAGATATATCGTCCTATCAATATATATATATATATATATATATATATATATATATATATATATATATGTGTGTATGTGTGTATATATATATATATATATATATATATATATATATGTGTGTGTGTGTGTGTATGTATATATATATATATGTATATATATATGTATTATGATACAACAGTTGGAAATCTGACGAACAACGAGGGGATAAAGTGAAGAAAGTTTTCCTAGAATGTTTCGGCCTAAACCAAGATCTTCCTTAGGGGGTAGGGGCAATAAAGGACATACGCACACCCACGCACACAAAGAATGACATACAGAGAATAGTAAGTATTTACGTTTTCGCACTGAGAAGCACTACTGTCCAGATAAAAAGGATTAAAGTAAAGAAAAAGAATAACAACAAAAATAACCCATTAGAAATTACATAACTGGAAAAGGACCAGAAGAGTGCGGATTCGAATCCTCTGTTTGGATGAGCCCGGGCCAGCTACCATAGTGTTTAACTGGGAAATACACTGTACTCCAATTTCCCAAGAACAAAATGACCAGTTCATGACATTTTGTGAAATTAAATACCAAACCAACATCTCTGTCTTCCTGCCTGCCCGCCTCTTCAACGTTTGACCTATATTTTAAAAGAATTTACTTTTCTTTGCCTTTATATTTTATTTTATTTACATTTTACTGAACTTTAACATCTTTATTCTTTGTCTTGTAATACTTCAAGTTTACGTTTAGTTGGATGGTGTTATCTTCCTAACGTTTCTTGTGCAATTCTTCTTTTTTACGTTTGTAGAACTTTACTTTTAATTGGCACCATATAACCATTATTATGCTGAGGTGCCGTTAAAAGCTACTACATACATACATACATACTGCCTATATAAATTGATAGATGAATAATAGCTGCTGTCATTCTTTGTTTGAAACAAATTTAGTACAACACTTATTTGCCAGTCTCAGACTTCGTCTCTTATTACATTATCTTGAAGGAACGAATTGTCTGTGAAACATGGTTGATTTACCTGTCAGAGAGGTACAAAAGCATCCTCGATCGCGCTTCCAGCTCATTAGGAGACCCGCAAATGTTACGGGAATGGAGACATAGTTTCGAATCGAACCCGGTTCGTCTGTATTGCAATCAGGAGCACATACTACTAAATGATCAGTAAGTGATCTTTTATATCCCAACAGCTACACACATATAAACACACACACATATGCATATGTACACACACACACACACACGCACACACACATATATATATATATATATATATATATATATATATATAAATGAAGTGGTAACATAGAAGAAAAATAATGATGACCTCATATCAAAAGCAAACAACTTCCATCCCTCAATAAAATTCACGGCAGAAGTCTCCAACTCAAACTACGTATTTCTGGACACAACAACCAGAGTGGTAGAAAACACACTCCATTCAGACATCTACTCAAAACCAACTGATAAACACCAGTATCATCTTCCAACACCCAGTTGTCATCCAAAACATTGCATTCGAAACATCAGGTATAGCCAAGCACTGAGGATACGCAGAATTGCATTAGACGATGAAACGTTCCAAAAAAAGACTTGAAGAGTTATCTGAACATTTGAAGTACCGAGGCTACGACAAAAACCTGATAGCGGAGGCAACACAAAGGGCTAAACAAACAAACCGCAATGACCTACTAAAATATAAAGAGAAGGACAAGGTTGATCGGATATCATTTATCCTGACCTACCATCCAGACAACCACAAAAATAAGCAAAATTATCCAGAAACACTGGTCCATCGTGGAATCTTGTGACACACTAAAGTTAACTGTCCCGAAGTAACCAGTAGTAACCTACAGCAGACCATAAAACCTCCAAGACATCCTAGTCAGAGCGAAGCTAACGCCAATTACAAATCAAGACCACCCTACCAAATCTGGTCCTTGTGGTGATAAAAGGTGCAAAACCCGTCAAAATATGATGGATACCAGCACATTCTCTAGCACAGCGACGAGCGAAAAATTGAACATGCATGGTCTAAACATAACGTGCAAAACAGAGAATGTAGTTTACCTCATCACATTTAAGATCTGCAGCCTTAAGTAATTCGGAGATACCAAAACAATAGACAAAAAGATCAATCTTCACATTGGATGAGAAAGAAGCTGGACAGAAATTCAGTTGCAGAACTCCTCTCTTCCCCTGGCCACACTTTCAATGATGTGACACTGACTGTAAGTGCTCACAACCCCAAATGGAGTTCCGAAACCAGGAAAGAAAAAGAATCTTACTGGATACGCCACCTTAGAACACTGAAACCAAGCGGCTTAAACCATCAAGTCTAGAAAAAACAACCACACGCATATAAAATCATAATTTGTTTACAGCCACCACATTTTCAATTAAATAATTCATGAATTTTGCTCATTAGTTACTCACTCACCTATAACTAATACTGTTTTTTTATTTTATTTTATTTTTCGTATCTCTTCCAGATATTATTGCTATGGTCGTATCAGCAATATACTCTGCGGTTATATCAATTTACATTAAATAACAGACGGCGATATGACTCATCTCTTTGTAGGTCAAAACCAATTATTTTATAGCATCAGCAGTCGAGTTGAAGCCAACTAGACAACACATCGAACATTTTCAAGCTGTAATTCCCGTAGGAATAGTTATGTAAACTTTTGTAATTTCAGCGTTTTTTGTGTTTATTTTTTGTTTTGTCTCTGTTTTGTGTTTGGTTTTGAAAAAGACTCAATGAGAGTCAAAAGCGCTTAGGCTAGGTGAAAACTAGTTTTGCACTGTTCGTTGTCAGTTTATTGCGTTTTTCTTAATCGATCCTGTGCTGGAACCAGTGGACTTCAAAGGACTGATATTCGCGATATGATTTGTACTCTTTATATATATACATATTTTTTTTTTGGTGTCATTATATATATATATATATATATATATATATATATATATATATATATATATATATATATATAAACTCGAAGTTTAATATTTAATCTAAACTTGTTTGAACGGCGTTCGCAGTTAAATTTAAAATCCGGTTTCGAGGTGGGTTTAATTTCATGGTATGTTAGACCGCAAAAACTAAATTTAATCTCCCACTACTAATGTATGTGATAGATAGTTACATGGATAGATATATTCGTGGATGCATCGATATATTGATAAATACATGAAGTAATTTTAAAAAATACTGGATGGATGGATAAATACATGAAGTAATAAATAAAATAATGGATCGATTGATAAATACAGGAAGAAATAAATAAAATAATGGATGGATGGGTATAGAGCCGTGTACCATTTTTATCAAAATACATTTGCACCTGGTATTTTGACCTATGACTGCGGAACCAAGGGTGCTTATTCAGCTATAGTATTACCTCTACCACTTTTGGACAAAGCCTGTACATACAAGAAAATATCGTTAGTAAATTAGTTTGAGTCACATGCCAAACGTCGAACTTACCTGTCGAAACCCATTGAATCTGCGTGGGAAGATCTATAATATGTTTGCACAAGCTTTTCAAAACGCGGAAAAAGAACACTGCCTAACACCCAAATGGTCCCCGGTATAGGAGACCAACAATTTCTTTTCAATTACTATACCTTTTTTCAGGCGTATGAGATGAAAATACGAAAACTCTCATTTAACAAATAATTTCGAATACACGTAATCTGATATCTACCTGCTACGATTTAACCGTGTGAATGTATGTTCACCGTTGAATCTTTGTACTACTTTGTTGACAAGTACTGGTGTCAAAACCTTAAATTATATCTCCATCCGTTGCATGGATACAAGCTATTTCTGTGAATACATTGATATCGGAAATTAAAATTACGCTTTTCTCCTACTATTTGATGACTATTAAGTTTGATTTGTTTTCGGCATATTAATAGTATCATGTTTTTCATAATATTTCTCCTTCTAGAATAGACGTATCACATATTTGCTCTACTATGTGACTGGTTTTTAAGTTTTATATATATTGCATGCTTTCGTACATATTATTAAATTATGCTCGTTTTCCTCATTAAGGAATAACCCTACTTATATGCATATTGTCTTTGGATTATATATTGATCAATAGCTACATAATAGCAAAGCATTGAGCACCTAATGAGTTTATATCATTTAACCAAGCTAATACGATCATTTTCTTTCCAGCTATGAACACTAAAGGAACATGAAAAACAAGGTTTCCTGACATAATGGAGAGTAACACACAAACCGTAAAAGGGGCTTGTGACAACGTGTTCTATATCAAAAATACTTTAAATAGTTGAGAAACTGCTTCTAAGTCCAATAAACAGTGCAATAACATACATGATAGCATGCCGGGATTCTTTTCTAACTATTAATATATCTACTGAAATTGTTGAAGACGTGCTTACAACCACACAACAAAAAACAAATACCTCCAAACATGTGCTTGATATACGCTTTTTGAACTTGCAGCCTTTGCGAAATCTACACAGAATATAAAATGTCAAGCCCGATTTCAAATGCACAAATAAGAATGGTGTAAACGCATCTTGCTGCAATAATAGCAAGTGATTTTTCTTTGTAATTCCCGTGCACATACACGTATTAAATCATAGTCCGTAGTTCAATTCATTGGTAAAAATGCTTCTATAGCTCGATCTTATCTAAGTTATTGCATTTATTGGGCAAGAAAATGGTTTTCATGCATACTGCACGAGAATTTATTTTGACAATTAATTTTGTAAAACGCAGTTACTTGGAGAATTTAAATTCAATTAAAACCAGTGCCATGCAATGCAGCAACCATTTTGTTTTTACATCTATACATAAACTACTTCTTTTGCAACAAAAATAAAGAGTAACAAGTTTAGAGCAGATAAAAAACGTTTACTGGATAGGAAAATATTAATTGTATAGATCATCGTTAGTCACTTTCTCAGTATGGTCACTGAAAACGGATTCTCTCTAAACTCTTGTAAACTGTCAATTTCCTGAGACAAATTCAACCGAAACGTATAATTTATGTCAGTTCTTAAATATATGCACGAGAATAACAAAGCTCACAAGTTGTATTGGATTATCATATGATGTTATTCGAACTGAGTTTAATTTTAATGACAATCGAAAGCAGTGATTAGTCCGAAATATAATGCTATTGTATAAAACATGTGTTGAACATAAAACACACATCATTTACTACATTATCAAACTGCATTAGATATCAACACTTTACTCACTTTACTCAAACGTTATATAGCTATGCTCATTTTTCTCTTGTTTATCAGCCTTTTTCTAATCCTCTTTCTTTTCTCTCTCTCTCCCTCTCTCTCTCCCTATATATATATATATATATATATATATATATCAGAGTTGGTGCAATAATGGAAACACACACACACACACACACATATATATATATATATATATATATATATATATATATATATATATATATATATATATTATCCTCCTTAGTTTAAACACATTTATTGCATAAACTCGGTCCAATGCAAGTACAAAGTGCAAACGAAGGATTTCGGAGATAGAATCTAAAGCATGAGCTTATTATAGCACTGTCTCCCCATTAGTAACACAAATATAGCATCACACACATACACAATTACAAGTATACACGAAGTAGACAATAACATTTGTTACCAAACTCCCTCTCCTTCCCACCCCTAAAAAAGAAACAAAAAATTACACAATAAAACAACAACAATAAAAATGACGCAAAAGGTGATTTGTATGAATTTCTTATGGTTGATATTCTGTAAGATTGTTCAGGGTAACAAATCGTGTCTTAGTGAATATTGTAAAGTACACCTCCAGAGAGAGCGAAAAGGGAATGTTCTGCTTGTACCATATTGGTCGCGTGGAATGGCACACAATTATAATCCAAGCTATTTCGTCCGTGTGGCAACAATAAGATACAGCATCGTTTAGTGTATACAGGAAAAATAACCAGTATACAGTTTGCTCTCGTATTACAACATTAATGGAGGTTAAAAAGCAATTTAGAGATTATCTGCCTAGTAGTATATTGGTAAAATTGTATTGACAACAAGAGATTATAGGGTTAAAAAATGGATTTAGAAATTTATCTCCCTAATTATATCCTTATAAAATTTTATTGAGAACAAGAAATTATAGGTAAAAGAAATACGTGTAGAAATTGGTCTCCCTAATTATATCCTTATAAAATAGCATAGACAACAAGGTATTACGGGATATTAACGACTTGACTCGACGAAGTCTTCTTAGTCCAGAGTCTCAAGCAGTAACAGTGGCTGCTTTTATTGATCGTTCCACACCTGCACTACGACAATGGAAAGTACAACCTGCGCCCACTCTGCGTCAGCGTGACAAACGGACAACTCCGGGACTGTGTCAAAAGTGCGAAAAACCCACTCCAGCTCCGCGCCGAAAAAGCGAGAAGCCTACACAGCTCCAAGTCTAGTCACAAGCCCGAGGATAACGAAGAGCAGCCTGCACCATAGAGGTGCAATTCTATCCAAATGTTGCTATTAACCTCTTAATGTCTATGGACGAGCGAAGCTGGTTGGAGACTTCATTGAGCCTGAGATTCGTGTTATCTTCATAAGTGAAGAAAAGATCTGACCAAAGAAGAATCTATGTAAGTGTGGTAAAATCAGTCCTCTATATTCTCCCAGTGACTGGTCAACTCACGATCTTTCTAGGATAGTCCGGACGTTCGTCTTAACCAATGCCTGCTGGCTATCTAGATTTTCTAGATCAGTACAAGGCTGTACTTGAAATGCATCAACTAACGGCCAATCCAGACTTGTCTTATGAGGGACTGTGGAAGTTTCCCACCTTTTACCAATCTTTCCCTGCCGACGACAAACCTTTGGAGAAGTGTTGGGACGATGCAGAGGTTTTCTTGCGCAAGTGGCGTTTATCTGCACTGCTATCGACATTCATGCCAATGTGATCTGCAGGTGTGAGCCTGAGCGACGTGATACATACAACAATGCATGAGGCAAAGCGCTTCCCTTTGCACGTATGGTGCATAACAGCCACGCTTGGGTTGTGAACAAAGATGTTAAGACTTTTAAGCAGCTTTACGCCAACAAGCCTATGCAGGTATAGCCTCATAGACTTCAGGGTGACGGCGTTCTGTTTATGTACGTCTCGAGAGAGAGCTTATGCAATTGGCAAGATGTTGTGCGCTTTCGCATAGATGCAAAATCCCATTTGCCCGAATGACTGCTCACCTGTGAGTCGGATAACATGAGTGTGGGTTTACATCAGAGCACGTCTGTTCTTAACTCCAAACAAGTTATCGCGTGTAATGAATGGGATAATAAAGAGACTGCAATATTGGTAGAAGCAGATGTACAGCAAAATAGATGACTACCTGTCAGAGCTACTAGCTGAAAAGGATGAAATGGATGAAATTAGAAACCACAATTGCCGAGCTTCCCTATAGACTAGCGCGACCACCACTGAGGGCCGGTCCGCTTCAAAGTTGTAGGAGATACTCATGGAACAGGTAAAAGCAGTATTACCCTACGCTGGGCTCAAGCAGCAGGCACAATATTACTCGCAGTCACTCCATGAAATGCTCTTTGTGATAATTTAGCGATACAAGGGATTGGTGCAGTTACGCTACACATGCTACTGGATAGGCGTCCAGCTGATGCAGATGTCAAGGGATATGACGCCATTCTCTTTGAAACGGTCAACTGTTACACCGTTCACTAACTTGAGTGACTGGCTGACTATGTCCAGAAATATAAAAGCATGCATATTGTCCTTGCCAACGGATACCCGGCCTAAAACGTGCCAGTAGAGCAGACAATTGACGTTAATGTAGACAATTACTATGCCTAGGCTTTGGCCTCGATCTTCTCACGTCGCTTTTTCCTCCGAGTTCTTAAGCGCTATTCCAAAGAAGATAGTCCGCAAATTACTGAGCTTTATAAAGACCTAATGACATGCAAGGACTAGCAGGTATTTACTGTATGTATAAAGCATAGCCTTCAGCAATTAACGTGGGGTGAGTTACAACACAAAAAGAAGCTGCATTAATTTCTCATAAAGCATTTACCAATGACAGCGTAGATCATATGAACGCTTGAACTTGAATGTTCGACATGAAACGGATGAATGTCAGATTGGAGATCTTGTAGTTGGCCGCACCTATGTTAGATTGCCAGTCAAGAGAAAGATTAACTTGAATGCAGAGTACATTCTGCAGAAGGTCACCCACCTCACCATCCAGGGTCGCGACGGAGCAAACCGAACACTGGAGAAAAATAGTGCCCACAAGCTCTTGCGCTGGCCGCGTTGACACACAGGTTACGCAGTGCAAAGGTTAAATTGTCCGCAATAGGCTCTACATCCATGATGCTAACGGTCTGATGGCTCTACACACAATTACCAGGTACTACACCCTGGAGGTTATCCTTATCACCCACAATGTCTCCCTGCGCCTCTACCGCTGTATCGAGAAGCGCATCCAAGGGCACAAAATGGTTGACTACACAGCCGGCCGACCATACGACCTGCTTAACACTTGTGCTGAACAAGCCTTTGTTACTGTTGACTTTGCCAGCCAGAAGGTGATGACCCAAGGCTATAATAAGGCACCTGCCAGCAGCCGCTTGACTTTAGCATCAACCGCGTATGATTACGCTCGCGCGCACGTCCAGGAAAATTGCCAGATTACATGCATGCGCTGCAGAACGTCGGTGCGCACCATCTCAAGGCAAAATACACAGTTAAGACAGCTCAAGGGCTTGTGATTCCACAAGTTGAAGAGGACAGTGGCTTTGATATAGAAGACATTTACGATTAGCATGGAGAACGTACACTTTGCAACCAGTATCAAAAACTCAGCTTCACAGAAGCGAATGCGGTGGGTCGTTAAGGATACAGAGTCCGTTCCCACTGGGGGTACTCATGGCACATACCAAACCAACATAGTGTTCTTTGACGAACTGACCCGACTCAACGACGGCAACAAGAGTATTCTCAGAACACTCAAATCAAACAGCCGCTACGTCTACGCCAAGAATCTAAAAAGAAAAAGCAACACAACTGCGGCAATGGCTCAAATGTTAGCTCAAGCAGCGCATCAAACCCCAGTCCGCTAGCTATGGACCGACAGCGGGACTGAGTTTACTTTCTGCCTCTTTGCGGCCCTGATGATCACCACTAAATCGAGCCGAAAACCACGATCCACTCGTTGGTATTGATCACTTTCACCTCAATCTCCGAACCATGCTCGAACGCTGCTTTTCAGCTACTGAAAAAACAATTAGGTGGCTGCCCTATCCAAAATCATTAGGGCAGATAACGGCCGTAGGCACCGAGGTATCGGATAGGCTCCGGCCAAAGTTGCTTCTATATACATGGAACGGTTACGAGCGGACGACCGGGCATGTGCAATGCGTGTGACTTCTCGTGTTGACAGAGTCTCCACAGTCCAGTCTGACAAGCAACTCCTAGTACGTGAGATAACACATCGGGTAGGGTTTACCAAAGGAAGCGTTCCTCGATGGTCGGTGGGCTATCACCCACTTGAAAACAGCGTCGGTGTGAATACGTCTACCTTAAAAGGTTTGTCTGAGGCCTTCAAGGATTACGAGCTGTAAGCCGTGCCCGCTCCAGACAGCGATCAATTGGATCGATGTGCTTTACAAGCGAAATCAGCAAGCACGAGAAGGCAACAAAAAACAAAGCAAGCACCATTTTGAGCGAAATGTGACCCTCGGGAAAGTTTGACACCTTTGTGGAAACTACGATACAAAGAAGCACAAAACACATCTATCGTTTGTGTGCATTGCGTAATGCAATGCCGACAGGGGCTAAAAATATTCGTAGGCCACGTATCCGAGACGTACCTCCCCCAATCCAGCGGCAAACATCATCTTCTATATTTGCTGCTCAGGTGCCGGTGTGTAAACTCTAGATAGCTTGGGCTCGTCGTTAATCTGTGAACCGTCGTCTGTCCTTCCGCTAGTAACCAGACATCGATATCGTCATAAGTCTTTTTGGCATGCTGCTCGTTGATGTAGTCGAGACATTAGTTGCGCCTACGTTGGTACTTCGCCTGAGCAGCTTGAAGTTCTTCCATCGCATTCTCGTGAGGGACGCGTTCTTCGTGGGCAACTTTTGGGCTTAGCATAGTAAAAATGTAGTTTGAGCCAGTGAACTCTCGGGCGTTGTCAATAACTTCACCAAGGATGCTAGAAACAGAGGCCATTATACGGACGTGATGATATTAGCAGGAATGATGCCTTTTTTAACTAGCGTGTCTTGCGTCCAACGGCTCAGCGCTGTGATGGTTACGTCCTTAGCTGGGTCTTTGAAATCTAATAGACCAAGGTCGACCGGTTTCATTTTTAACAAGCGTTGGCAATCATCGAATACCCAAATTCAAGGTCGCAGAGTACCGCTCCATGTCAAAGGAAGTTTTCAAGGTCCTCGGATACGGTGGTGTAGACATTTTGCACCTGTCTTCTGCGATTAACAAGCTTGTGCTATTTTGTTTTAAACAGAAGTGCAACACACACTTCTATTCCATATGAAAAGGGTCAGGCGTATGTCTAATGGATACTGCAGGTACGTGCGGTCCTTGTCTTTCCGACGGATCCCCAGACATTTTGCTGTAGTTCTAACCATGGTTGTCATTCAACAGCTCTCGCACCTGCGTTCCGCGAACTCGTGCTGGTACGCGGGATGAGGTACAAAGAAGGCTAACCACCAAAGCTAGGTTGTCCCAGAGAACATAAGATGGCATCAATTGATGTTTTTCTTGATCAGCGGTATCGGCGTGCGTGACGTCAGTCTCCGCTTGTTCTCAGTTCGTTACTGTTTCATGAAAACTGCAAGCTTTTTACTAGCAGCAACTCTACGTGGGTGTTTAACCTTTGTGATTTGTATCACTTCCTGAGATTGTTCTGCTGACGCATCCATCTTTGGTTCTACTGACGCATCCTTTCTCGGTTGCGCTGCTTGTAATTTCTTATCGTTGTTTATTTTCAAAATTGACACGTCCATATGTAATCATGCTAGCGTACTTACAGAAAAGGTGACTGCTGATGTTCGACAAAGACGTTTGGATAATTGGATCATTTCTAAATCACTCGCAATACCATCGCTGTTACCTATATGCAGAAAGTGGCTTATAACTGCTGTGTACAATCAGAGCAGAGACGTCCCCAGAGAAGCAGTCCTCAATTTAGCCTCGAATATGGCATGTTTTTCCGACCCATACTTCACTCATCGCCATACGGCCCCTAAAGGGAGGAGGTCGATCGATGTATTATTTCGCTCCCCAAGAAGCTTTTACCTTAGACAGGTGGACACGGTGCTGTGCTAGTGTATATTTGTCTGGCATGGGAACAGCGGGCGTGAGTGGACATTGCTGAGCTTATTGCTAGTGACTGCTTGTCTGTTTTTTGCTCTTGAGCTGTCAGCTCATATAGTATCTCATCGCTGGTGGCGTGCAAAATATGAAGCCACCACAAAAACACACCAGCTGTAGCAAGGTAGCACAAGTACGGAGCTGGACCGTAAAAAACTGGTAGGACACTGGTGGGTCCGTACGCAAAACTCTTCTTTTGGAGAAACTCATAGGTTTCTGCTCGACACTCGGCTTCAATGAAGTTTTTTTCCCTTTGAGTATCGCTAAAGGAGTCCTCGTCTTTGCAATAGAAGAGAGCTATCAACGAGGTCTGCTCGCGGAAGTCACAGACCAATACGCTAATGCCGGAACGGCGGCTGACACAGGCGAACTTAGTAAGGACAGTTTTCTTATGTCAGAGGCCAGAAAGAAAGGCGCAGTCGTCCAGTACATGTGTGGTGGTTGACCAGAAATACCGCCTCGTGTTTTGCTGCGGATCCACGGCATGTCGAATGTCTTGTTCACGCATATAGTATAGCAGATATAGACGATAAAATCAAAGTAACCCTTAAATGACCATTCAAGCAGTTGGCATGCAAACACGCTCTTGCTGCAGCCGCGGCGACCGAAGATGATAGTACAATGAGTCTGTAAGTTATCAAAGGTCGTTTGCCGGAACGGCAGGCTAATTGTTGCGAATTGTCCATTTTATGTGTTGATCTGCGCACCCATGATGATGTATACGTACATGTTTAACACACCTACCACATGGACCGTCTTTTCAATTTGCCTTCGCTTGCGTTTTCGGAGCGTCATTTTGACACGCAGAGTGTGTTGTTTTCCTTGATCTCATATCGATGATAAGAGGAAACCAGTTTTGGTAAAACGCACCAACATTAATCGACGGCAAGTTCGTGTCCTCGATATACTCCTTCGCCATTATTTTTAGGGCCTCTTCCCACTGCTGGTATATCGCCTGCCCCTGGACATAGATCTAGTTTGGGATGCCATCGATCATCACCAACACCTTGTTAATAAACTGGTTGCGTAAATAACCAGTATCACGCGCGAACTCAGCGCTCTTTGTCGCATCCTCTAAGAGCAAAACCATTGCTTTGATACATTTTGCCTGCGTGTTCAGGTTGATGTTCCACATATCACCTTTCTTATTCACCACCAACCTGCGATGACGCAGCACTCGGTTGTACAAGATAGTCACGTTTCAGATCTACTGCTGCTAAATCATTTGTTCTGCGTGGGTCACAATGTCGTGCTCCAGAGAGATACCGCTGATAGTGAAGCTCACCCCTTATTAGTATTCTGGATAACCATGTTGTAGTCGTTAAACGTGAACTCGTAGGTGAGGTAGTTTGAAAGGCCGGACTGGTAATATGGCATGTGACCATTTAGCAGCTCGAAGTCAAGCGGCACAAAAAAGCGGTTCACAGTCGTGAAAGCAATAGACGTATCGGGCTGGGTATTAGCGACGACACAGCCAGCGCCGACACGTATAACGGCAGCTTTAGCGCTGTTTATACCCTGATAGGAAGCGTTAGTTCGCTCTTTTCCGTCAGCTAGAGATCCTTGTAGACGTCCCAAACATCGGCATCGTCAATGCAGTCCAATTTGTGTCCTTCAAGCTTTACACTGATCTTTATTGCAATGGCGCGGCCGATGGCTTTCTTTTTTTACAATTGTACAGTCGATATCTGGCCCACGTGAGCCGCTCAAAGCAATTGTAAATGCCTGCCTAGCGATGGCGGGCACAATGACATCGTTGCAGGTGAGGATTGAAATCTGACAATAAGATGCTGGTTTTGGTCTGTTATATTCGGGTTATTAGTCATAACGACGGTGTTTCGAAATCCCTTTATACCATGTGCGCGGTGTAGGGACCAACTTTCGCTCAGCAACTGCAAGCACTTTTTCGTGAGTAGGGTATCAGTGTAGTATCGATTTTCACTGCGCTGGGGTTCATCATAAGTACCATTGTGTTCGCGATCACAGGCAAAGCAGGCGCATGGACGCCACCTCCAGTCGTCCCGACGCCTAAATCTGACTCCAACATCCCCCAAAAATGGGTGAAAATGCAGCTGTCATAAAAGCTAAAAACCCTCGCAGAAAAGGCTTTGGCGGCGCTACCAGGTATTATCGGCACTATTATGTCATTCCTCCTATGCACAGCTGGCCAATGCCATTGGCTGGCTGGTTGGCTGGCTGGCCGGAAATGATGTGGTGGTTGTCATTATGATAGTAGTCGGATTCTTTGCCGTTCTCCTATTTTCCGTTATCACGCGCAGGCATGAGAGCGGCCGCTAGGATAGCGCATGACAGGGTGCATGTCTTACAAGAGCATATAAACCAGATGGCTGCAAGTCCAACCGCGATATATCCCACGACTAGTTATGTTTTGTCAGCATCGTGGTCTTCTACTTATTTTGATGCCTTCACTTTTGTGTGTTTTTTACGTACTCTCACGGGTGGGTCAAAGCTGACCTTAACATTCTTTGTTGGGTGTGGCTGTTGTGTTTGCGCTCCCTTTATGCTGACGCTGTTCATGCTGAGTATCCTTGTCGCATTAACGTCGGCGTTGGTGCCTAGATATAAATCGTCATCTGCCATTAAAAATTTCGATGTTGTGATCCTTTTTAAGATCGAAGATCCATGTCGCTAGGTATCATGTAAAGGCCACCGCCAAGAACAAACTCTATATTGCTATCTGCATTACGGATCACATCTTGATGCTTTTGTATCGAGATTGCAAGGTCTTCTTGTTCATCACCATATATTCAACGATTGCTAGGAACTGTTTTTGGGCGTCAAAGGCTGGCACTACTCCTATTATCGAGGTCTTGGTTTGACTTCGCTTGTCCACAAGTGCCAACACATATGTCGTAATGCTCTAGTTTAGAAACTCAGCAATGTTGCCCTAACATTTACTGCTCCAGGTCCCTGCGAATAGTGCTCAAATGTCAGCTCATATCGCTCTATCATTTCTGGTATAAAACAGACTGTTTCTGAAAAAGATCTTCTGTGGGAAGGGAAATAGTAACACATCATTACAAACATATCCTAGAATATTTGCTGGCGCCACCAGTTCGAGTTTGAATGTAATCTAAACTTTCTGCAAATATGTTTGTAGACTGTTGTGTCAAAATCATTGTCAAACTCAAACTGACTGAAACTTGTCTGCGTTGGAGTGGCGCATAGCAGCTGGTTGAGTAGCAACCTTACCTGAAAGTAAACATGAAATATGTTAAACCTGGATGACAGAGAATCCTTTGCAAACATATGATCTTTAACGCTCAAACCACAGCCTGCTGTCCACACAGACGGCAAAGTTCACCAGATGTTTCCAAAACCACATGTGGCTGCTATACCACTTTTCAATCATATCCTTAGACCTTTCATCTAGTGGAAGTGCATATTTATCGGTTAAGTCGATAAAATTTATCTGAAACGAAACGCCCTCATACTAAACCTTTAAGATTGAAGAGCAAATAACGAGCGGTCGCTATATCTGCATCAATCAATTTAAATACACCTCCGACGCCATATTTCGTGTGGCTTTTAAAGCAAAATGCCTGTGGCAATACAATTTTATATATTAATGCTTGCACAAGTGCAAACAATGAATGCTATATTGACTAATCCTCTAGCTCGGCCTACGGCTCAAGAATAGATGATCCGCACTTGTTCTGGTACCTGTGTAGGGCTTCGAGAGACTTCGTTCATCTAAGATGGTAAACATTTTCGCTTAGTAACAACATATTTGTTGCGAGCAAGACCTCAACCAGCCGGCCGGTAGGCTTTGCCGTTCCCAGTGAATATGCTCGTACAAGTAATGCAGACTTCCGTTCCTGGAATGACTACAGACTACAACGCAGTGTCATTATCACTCTCACTGACCCAACTATCACCTTAATCTCGTCGAACTCGACCCGATCTTTGAATCTGAAGGCTTACTCGGGTTTTACAGAGCTGGCACGCACACGGCAGCCAATCTCTCGGCATTTATCAACATCCCGCGGCTTTATGTCCATTGTGAACAAATAAACTCAACTGCAAATATTGTTCACGGAAACAACAGCATCCTGCTACAAATTATTCGTGTTAGTGGTGAGTTGTATGCAAGCGTCCAGGAGCTCTCGATACGCATCTTAGACGAAACACGCTTGCTGGTTAATATACTGGAGTGGACCATCACCCTTGAAATTAAGAAAAGCGTGAGAGAAAGTATTAACGCGCTATGAACCTACCTGGTCCTACTTGGTCCTGCTCTTCTTTTTTAGTAACACCGCTGCAATCGCCATTATACAATCGCCCCTTTTTAAATGTCGCCCCAAATGCAGAAATTCTCAGACGCAGACAGTGCCAGCATGGTCAGCGCAACCACAAGCACTGGTGCCGCCTAAAGGTTGTGTACTTAAAGTCCCACAGTATCACGTCGGTCAGAGGAATAGCCGCAATCAATGCGTCTGGTTACTATCGCTGGAATTTAATGCAAAACTTTCAGAACGCTGGTGATTTTAGCATTAGCAACAACAACGACACTATGATCGTCTCAGAGGCTGGATTTTACTTCATTAACCTCCATGGAAATCGTGGTGACAGAGCGTGGGAAACGAGGTACGAGGGTCTTAACGTCACCTCGCAAGCGTCGGGATTCTCAGCCACAATAACCATCTTTAACTTCGCAATTAGAACTCGCGCTATGCTTAGCTTAAAGGCAAAGCCATGGGGGAGCAACCAGATATAGACAAACAGCACAAATCATTGGTGCCACCTACCAACCTACCAATCTAGACATCGACGACGGAGTATTGGTGCAGCTTGCACAAAACGTAGAGGCCATTGACAACCAAAAAACAACTACTGGTGCGAGGGTATCTTCGCCAACTTGGGATTGACACGTACTGGTTCAGATTGGGGTGAAACCAGGACGAAAAGCAGATGTACATTGAGCACTGTGACTACCCAGAACATCCTAAGCTAACCCGCAAAGAGCTAGGGTTACTTGATATTTTGTACTCAAAATATTTTTGTAGTCAAAAGTACTGCCCTCGAGGGAAGGGGAGGGGGAAAGTCTTGGGTTTGATTGTTACTACAATGACGACGTGGTATTTAGCGAAACATCGTTGGTGAGAACCTTTCCTTCGGGGTATGTAGTGCCCTCTATCTGTACAAAAAGTGCAAGCACGCAGTAAAAGCGGTGGAGGGTGTTGACACAACTCTAAAAGCTTTGTCTTTGGGTACAGGTGTAGCGGGGATAGGAATATTGTTAACAATCATAGCTGCCCTTATTGCGATTGTCCTTGAGATCACAGCTTTGAGTTGTGGTCCGATTAATGTGACTGGAAATATTCCATCTTGGCCGAACCAAAGCTCAACACAATTGCAGACCACTTATTTAAGGCGCTAAGTGACATCTCTGAAGAAGAGTTAAAGTTTATCCTATATGAGGTCGACAAATACACAACCATGAAAAACGAAATACCGGCTGCATGGAACAAGACATACACGTCGGTTGTAATAAACAACCAAGGCAAAACACGAAACTAATAGCCCGCGATGGACCCTAAGCCCGCGAGGAAATCATAAAATTTTCGCAGTTAATTCATAATAAGCTGTGTCTTGTCTGTTCAAACGACAGCTTTCCGACTTTGGGCCTATTCCCATCCCACCGCTATCATAAGATGGGATTTTTCAATAACAGGCAAGCAAAAAATGAGTTGCCAAAGAGGCAATTGTTTACCGTTATCGAATGCTCTTGCAGTAAATTTAAAAGAATGCTAGGCGCCTTATGCGCTGTTACTCAATATCCGATATGGCCTGCAAATTCTACATTAGAAAGTGGTAAACTACCAATGCCACTGGCAATATTTGTTAAAACAACTGCCACGAGAAACACGAGAGAACGTGGCACCACGACGCATCGCTGGCCCCAAGCACTACTCGCGGAAATTGGACGGGTGGTCTAGGGACGACGGATATACGTATACACACTTCTAAGAAACTTTAGACACCATCATAACTATCCTACCCACCTTTCCTGCACAGTTAGACCAAAAGCATTTAATTAATCTTACACAGCTGAACATAATTTCGACTTTTATTTAAAACGTGTTTTATTGTTATTCACTTTGCTCAAAAGACAGTTGTTTCCTTTTTAAGAATAAATTCAGAGGGCATTATAATGTGTATTATAATATGTTTTGATAGCAACCTCATGTATGAACATTTTTACTTAATACAACTGGAAAGAAGAAAAGAAAGAAAAAAATTACATAATCTACTTTTATTTGACAATTCTGCGTTGTTCTAAATTTAGCGGTTGCATTTAATAGCAATAAGCAACACACACACACACACACACACACACACACACACACACACACACACACTATACAAATATTTAGGTATAATTTCCGGAGCTTCTGAAACCAAAATATAACACCAAATGATCTATATTTCTAAAGCTTCAATATAATTCCCAGTCTCAGGAGTTTTGTAAAAAAATTAAAAAAATCAATAAGCATTTATTGCGATTAAAATGAATATGAATCTGCTTTACAACCGATATTATTAAATGTGCTGTCCAATGTTAATTTCATGGATGGGAGTATTAGTCATCGTCTTCATTAATTTATGTACTTATACATTTTCTCATTTCTTGTAACACTACCCCCCCCCCACCCCTTATAAGCCTACATGCTATTATATTGTCAACAAATTCTTTTCCACAACGTTTTTCTCCTATTTGTAAAAGATTTTTTTTTCCTTTTCAATGGAAGAAGTACACCACTAGGCTTAGCTGAGATACACGGGATGAAACAAAACTGTTTATTGCAAGGTAAATACAATTTTCATTCAAGACATGAAGGCATGTTTTAATATTATATGGAAGAAAATGTATATCAAAACTCATCACAATTTAGTGGCTGCAAACCGAATTTATCTCTCGTTTTGAAAACACAGAATTTAAAAAAAATGTTTTCTTACGTTTTTCCCTGTTTAACTCAGTATGAATATTACAGAAAGTGGATTACGTAGAGGTACTAAAAGTTTATCTCTTATCTGAAAGCTAATTTATAATATCAATTTGTGATTATTTGCAAAGGTATATTATGCGTTTCGTCTATGTGTGTATTTCTTTGTTTCCCTGTCCTAAAACGTAACTGCTCTGGTTTATTTCGTATCAAATGTTTTCTTTTATTAATGACTGTCATAAGTAGAATAAGCCGTATTAAAACTCATCATGAAATTCAAGATTCAGAGTGATCCACAAAAGTAATGATTTGAAAACATTTTACTGTACAATAAAGGCATCCGTAGCTGCTCAGTAATTGTAAATCTGACACTGGCCAAGATATTTAAATAAAATGGCATATGCATCACTGTCTCGGCTGATAAGCTGTTGCTGCATCCTATTTAAATCCGTAAGATTTTCTCCCCTCGCTTTAGCTAGTGATCAGAGTATCTCGCCAGGGGAATATGCAAGAAAATCCGTAGAGGTTGCTCTAGTTTCTTCTGATTTTTCTTATTAGCCTGCTGATCAGTGGAGAATATAACTTGTATGCAATGGAAATCACGCGCCTAAGCAGAACATAAAACAGAGCTTAAAGGTATAATTTGGCCTATTTCTGGAAGGTCACTTGCACCAAAACTTCCAGCTATTTCATTCAGTAGCAATTATTACAAGAATATACCGCATAACCTGTGCTGATTTTCTTTTATATATTGTGTGCTTAGCAAAGTAGGATAAGCTTCTTGTGGGCTTGCTTAAAACCAACGAACTGGATCTAGTTAAAAAATCTAGATTTTATAAGGAAATTAATAAGTCTAGTAATACCTTCATAGCTTGACCATACTCGTCAAAGCCACGAAAACAAAATGAAATAGATACAAAACTACTAATTTATTTATTTTCCCCAATATTGTTACTTTTTTTGTTGTTGTTTTTTTCTGCCCGTAAAAGCGCGTTAAACAATGACAAAATCTGTTATGATATAATTCAGTTTATAAAATGTCTTTCCGATGGATTATGTCTAGAGTTCATGCTAAAAAGTTCCCGAAAGAAATTTACTTGTGAAATATTTATGAAAGAACAATGTTATTTGATGTTCAAATTTTTTGTATCCCAGAAGAGTATAAGATTAAATCTCTTCAGATGTTTTTTGTATATTTATCGCTGCTAGATCACTGGTGCCATTTCTTCTCTTATCTTAGTTTAGTAAAAGTGCTCATTACTTTTCCAAAGAAAGTAACAACAAATAAGTATCATCTAATAGTATATTCTTTTATTAGAAAGAGCATATTCACAAAAAAACATTCACAAGGGTTATTTACAAAAATTACATTCATTGCATAATTGTACTCGTTAACTATTAATCAGAAGCACTAGTTTATTTCAGAGCACGTTAAATACATGTAATTACCGTAAAATCCTCCTATCATTCCATACAGTGCAAATTAATATACATATAGATATATAGGTATAATTTATGGATAAACTCTTCGACTAATGTCACCAGATCTTGCAATGGGCATTATAATTTCGCCATCTTTGCTGAGTTTACAAATTGTATATGCAATTAGTTAAGGATGACCTTAAAAGCGTCATCTACATCGCACTTTAAAAAGACTGCTATGGTTATTATCAGACGCAGAAAGTGCAAGATTCTGCGCAACAGAAGAGCCAGACTAGTAAATGACTACATTCGCAAAATATAGTAATTTTGAAGAACATGGAAGCTATAAACATAACGCATGTATCTGACAGGGTATATATCAACATGTACTCATGTTATTTATTTATTTGTACGCCGCTGGAGGAAAAAAATGTTTTACCTACTTGGATGGAGCCTTAAGACCTGTCTCTATAAATTAAAAGTCGGCAGCTAATATAAAGTTTTTGAATATATACAACTTGATGTAAAGACCACGTAAATCTGATGTATTTTGAATAGTTCTCACTGATATATGCAAACAGAGTGTAATGTGTGATGAGAATATCTTCCAAACTCGTTTGATTATATTAGGCTAGCTGCCAAACCTACAAGTAGATTTTTGTGCTCAAATATGCAGGTGTTGATTGTGTAAATGCAAAACTCTGTCAAACGTGTAATATACCCAGTATTTGCATTTTGATGACAGACCCAACCGATTTAATTCTTGCTCTTAATGAGTTTATTAAAGAATACAGCAATATATTCATTTATTTAGTTGAAGGGCCTACAAGAAATTGTTCAATTAAAATAAAATAATACTTATCATCGATGATTGAATTAATGTTCGAGGCTTGTCAAATAAAGGATAAAAGATGTTATATGATTCTTGTTTTCAATTTCCACAATGAGAACAATTCGGTTAGCAGATTTTGCCTGTTTGTGTTCCCTATTTGTGAGTGTGTGCGTGCGTATGCTGATGCAACGCAATTTTGGACATGCAGACTGAATTTAATCACAGCATATAATACTTCCGTTTACAGAAATGCAAATAAACGCGCTATAACACACAAATAGTAGCATTTTGTGCGTCGTAGTTAAATCAGACATCCCTTTAGATAACTGATTTGGAATTCCCTCATTCCTATATAAAAACACAACCAATTGTTTAGTGATAGTGCAAGGAACACACCATTCGTATAGATTTTATACCAATTGGTCGATCTTTATCGTTTTAGCGATGCTAGTTTCTTAGTTAGCCAATAATATAACATTAATTGTTGATTGCGAATATAGTGCATCGTCTGCTACAGTAAATTTAAATTACTGATGCTAATGCAGGTAAAGTGAAAATAAAATGTTGCTTATAAAGTACTTGTGCCATGACAGCTGAGAAACAAAATAATGTAACAGCATAAGAAATCAAATACTTACGAATGATATGAATTTCTTAAAGCTGACATCAAATATTCATCAATGAAAATAATAGATATTTAAATACAAAATGTACATTTTGTTTCAAAATAAAAAATTGATATAGTCCATTTATACAAGTATCCACATTTTAGGCAGTGTGTATACAATAGGGGGAATGGAGTAGACATTCCAATGGATAGGGCGGAATTTATGTTACATATACTACAACTCAATGAACGTTGACATATATAACTTGAAGTATATATACACATAGAGATATTAATCAAATGCAAGTCTTAAATCGACTACAATTTTATGTTACAAAACACATCTAGTATAATAAATGTCATCTGTTTTGATTTTAATGATAACACATTTAGTTACTTTTCTTATTATTAATATGAGAAAGCTATTGATAGGTCAATTGTATGATATAAATCCACCAATAGCTTTAAAAGATATTCTTTAACATCGCATCTAGAGGATAACATGAGTGTCAGGTACAAAAGTGTTGGCTTCTTCTAAAACATTTTCGATTGAAAAACGTAGTTGATTTATGCAACAATATAATTTCTGTATTCCCTTGGGATGGCAAAAATATATTTAGTAAGAAAACTCAGTTACAAAGGGCAGTGTCTGAAAGCTGAAAACCCTAAAAATTATGCTTCCAAGTTATTTTTCAGTTTATAGAGGTTCCACCATTAATAAAATGTTAGTTATTTCTTAAGCATAACGTGTGGGGCCAATAAATATAGGTATTTATTTTAATCGCTGCATCATGAGTTTGAAAGTTTTACCTAAAATTATACGAATTTTGATAAGTATGCTATTTATCATGCTGTATATATTTTGTCAAGAATAAAACCTTTGCGTATAAAGGTAAAGCACTAATACTAAACGATAAACATGCTCCATATATACGATTTAACATATTGGGCTATTTTAAATAGTAAGTAAATAGTTGATTGCAGGGAAAAAATAAAAAAGATACATACCATAAATATTAAGCAATATGCCTTTAAAAATGTGTGCAAGAGAGTATTACTTTCTTCAAGACAATAAAGAAACAAAATAAATTTAAGAAAATAAGATATATCCTTTTCCTCTCACCATTTTCCTTCTTTACTTCTCTCTTTCTTTTAAATTGTGCAGTTGGTTGTATTCTTATTATTTTTATTGATGGAGCGGAGATTTATGAGTAGCTGATGTAAAGTTATCATTCTCTATCTTGATCATTTTCCTTTCCAGATGGAAGGAGTTGAACAAATAATGATATAATTTGTACATGCGGCTCCAGAGATTCGCATTAGAATTGAACAACTAGTACTAAAACCGGCAATACTACATCATTAGAAGGAAACTAAGCCATTGCCAATGAAATCGTGGTCAAATAGTTGTTACTACGACATGAAGCGTAGTTTTTATTAATTCAAATTGTAGAAGAAACGAGTTAGAATAAGGTGTATAGTTGATATTAATTTACTTTAGCATTTTAGTGATAACAATAATTGTACGACCAACAACGACGTATCATAATTATTATTATTATTATTATTATTATTATTATTATTATTATTATTTGGCGAAGATCAGAATCAATACTATATGCACATACCAGTCAAGTAATTACTTGAATTAAATTAGATTAACACTGATATTTTGGGATATGCAATCATATTAGATAATACAAAAGATATGAATATGAAATCATTGGTGATTTTTCATAATATTACTGGAAGAACTAGGACATTTAAAATAAGATTAGCATTCTGTTGCAATGAATTATTACTGAAGCATACACAATAAACCGCTACAGAAGCATATTTTCAGGTGTAGCAAATTATTTGTTAAACGGCATACCTTCTGATACTTTTTATTTCAAGGCATGATGCCTGAAGTAAAAGCAAGTATGCCATTTAGGTATGTGATTTTGAAGTATGCCTATCCGAAAAGAATGTTTTTCTTCTAAAACAATGGCCTGTGAAAAATGTTTACCAGGTGAAGTTGCGCTGAACAAAAAGTAGTATGTCCTTTATATTGAGCAGAAGGTTAAAACGTACACACAAAGACAATGTGATCGCTATTATGATGCTGTGCTGTATAATGTTTAATTGTCTATGCTTTCCAAATCATTTAAAAAAAGATATACACCGAATTAATTATTAAATAAATCTTGAGACAAGAGCTTTCATGGTAAACGATTTTGGAAAATAAGCAATATAATGTTAATGACAACTTATTTAAATACGACAGTACAGATCAAGAAACTGAACACAATTAGAAAACCAAAAGCAACGAGTCTACCTATCCTTCGCTTCTGTGTTAATTTAAGTAAAACTCGTTATATTCTAATCTAATCTAATCTAATATATAGAAGAGGAGATGATTTGTGAATCACAAACATTAATGTAATCGCGCGCATTGTGTGTCTTGAACAAATACAGAGTTGGTAAATGTCAGTCCGATGAAAATATAAAGAACACCTTTCTCCCCTAGAAGACAAAACATGAACTTGAAAATCTCATCAATGAAAAATTTTGAAGGAAACTCCAATATGATATACAAATATTATCAAATATTTCTTTGTTTCTTATTTTAATACCTCTTCCAAGCAGACCGAGTAATACAAAATTAAATTGCTTTTTGTTTGATGTTTAGTTTCTCTACGACAGGATAAAAGTAGGTAGAAAAGAGACAATACGTTTCAGAATAAACTGCTCTTAACTATAGGACAGACTGAAAAGAAAGAAGAAAAAAGCTGCCATTTTGATTTGTTCGCAGCTAGATGAAATCTTTCGACAATATGTGAGATATGTACACATAACTCATAGAAATGCTAAATATAGACGAGTAAAGAAGAAAGACTTTGAACGTATAGTCACGTATATAGGATTTGATTGGGAACCAACATAAAAAGCGTTTCATGTATATAAATGTGTAGAAGGGAAGTTAACTTATCCCATCAAATATTCATTGTTAGTGACCAATGTATATAAAACAAAAATATTCTGTGGACAAATATGGCTAAAATGTATCATATGTACCTATACTGGCTACACCTAATCAAACAGAAAACGCATTATTGTAAAAATACAACTATCTGTGTTTTCTGATTACTTTTCTTTCACAATTAGAACTAAACTAATTATAATGAACTCTCAGACCAAAACAACAAAAAAATCATGAATTCGGATAAAGAGAGTGTTCATATAAAACCATATTTTCATACAATCTAGTAAACGTAGAACCTATCGTGAACATAGCTATTCGAGAGAGAAAAACAATACCCGTGAAAAAGCACGGATATTTATTGGCAGGAGAAAATTATGCTTGTCCTTTTAAAATTGACCTTGAAGTATTCAAAAGAAATACCCACTGTAATTGAAATGTTTTAGGGAATATATGGAGTTATTTCGCATATTGCTGCTTATTTTGTTAGGACAGACAATAATAACAAATAAAGAGCCAGTTTCCTCGTTAGGTTTACTTTCTTTCGATAAGTGATTAAATTCGAACTTTTAAACTCGTTTCATAATAATCTGATATTTACATTAATTTGAATTCGAGTAAAATTCGTGACTTCTTTAATTACAATCATCCAGGAAATTTTGAAAACATAATGTTACGGAATTATGTATCATTTCTTTTAAATAATGGCATAGTTTTATTAGTTTATGACCTCTGTATAATAGTCTAATAGGTGATGATTTGCAGAGTACTCATATACGGTAATTTCAATGTGACCCAGTACATTAGTCCTGGGAAAATCAGTATTGTCTGTGAAGCATTAGTCATGTCAGTTGATCCAGCGTGTGGGTTTTGCACTTTTGACCTGACCAAGATTTCGCAATTAAAGAATGATTCATTTTTGTGACCAGAAGTTAAAATAAGATCGTAATATTAAGATGTTGATTTGAGACGGAATAAGAATTTTGTTTGTTTCAATGAGGTAGTACAGAAACTATATAATAAGATGTAATCGCAAGGTTCTTCATTCTACATAGTTTCGTCAGCTTGAGAGGTCTTTAACTAAATTGGTTCTTTGTATGTGATATTATGCTTCAGAGATATTATTATACAGTACATTTTGGATTTAGTACTGCTACTTCAGAAATATTTTCCAGGCAGTACATTTTTGGGATTAACTACTGATATTTAAGAATTATACAGCTCCGTTGGAATTATTGGAAACATCTCTAGAACTTGTGCGATATTATATATTCACAAGGATTACTTGGAATTAATAACACTTAAATATAACTGATTCTTGTTGGCACGCCAACACATTGGTGGTTTCATTCAGAATACTCTTCATTCGGAATAATTTGGATTAACTTCCGGATCAGTGAATATTAGAACAATTTAGGACTTTTAATGATATTCTATACTGTAAGTTACTTTTAATTCTTTCACTTTGATTGTTTTTTGAAATATTTTTATATCTTAGGAAATTAAATATTTGTGTTTTAACTCTTGGAAACTTATTTGAGTCTTTTTCTTTTTTTGAACTAAATGCACATATTTTTATGACAACCACTCCCCCCTAAAAAAAAACAAAAAGCAAACAAACAAATACTAGTAAAACAACAGATGACAAATAAACGGTATTGTTCAACTATCAGAACCCATTGAGCACGAGAAATCGAAGAATACTTAAGAAGTGAAATTATAAACCTCAAGGGATATGTGTGCATCGTGGTAAACACAGAAACATCAAAATGTTGTAAACCTAGTTGAATGTTCATTATCTTACGGAATGGTGAAATGTCTGAAGATATAAACGATAATATTTTATACAACATAAAACAGGAAGATGAGTCAATTTGTGAAACAAGAAGCATGAATGGACTCGCGCGAAGCATGGCTACCGATAAAGTCAAGACGATTAAACGTGGTTAAAGAAAATGGAAGAATATTCAAGGTTTAACTGGATGTTGATTAGTTACCAAGACTCTAAATCTTTACTAAGGGATTATAATGCGGGATTATTGTATTTTCACTTGTCAAAAGACATCGCGATACGTTTTGGGACAATTGTTTTGATAACTTGAAACCCGAGTTAGAAATAATTTCAAAGGACTGTAACATAATCTAAGCAGCTTAGACATGAGCAGATATGAAAATGTTCGAATGCAATTAAGACATTTAGGTACTTGCAAAAGAAGATCAAGGAAGGAATGACTGCACAAAAAGATCAATACACTTACTCTCAAATTAAATCAAGATAAAGGTAAATACTAATACAACATAGAACAAATCTAACACTTTGACTAACATTAAACGGAAAGGAGAAGGTCGAATTGTGAAATTATTAATTTCAATGGACTCGTGTACATCTTAGTTATTGTGGAATATTAGGACAGTGTAACCCAGTCTAAGAAAATGTATTTGTTTTGGGCACGTTTCTTCAACTGGAATCTAACTAAATCCAATTCATGTCTTGACGTTAAATTGAAGGATGTATAAATTCTGACCAAGCAGTCGCTTTTGCAGGAAAGGAGCTAAGAAAATTTACTCGGAAAACACGAACTTTAAAAGTGATGATGTAACTGAACAAAGCAAATACAGCAAGTTCGATAAATTGGCTATTCGGTTTAAAAATTATATAAAAAATATCATGTTTGATTTTTAAATTCAATCAGAAATAGTAGACTAAAAAAGGGATATCAGCAAGCGGAAGTAAAGGAAAATACCCATCTGTTAGAATATAATGAAATTTACCATCGTTGTACACACAATAAACGATTCCACTAGTTCACGTTTGATGCAATCTCCACAGCAGTTTTGCTTCTCTTCTATATTTTTGATGTCATTTGCAAAGTAATAGAGCGTATATCTTTCATTCGTTTGTTAATCTTGAATTAGTTTCGAAAATAAATAATGTACTGTGGCTCCTATTATCTTCTGGAAAAATATTGATTATTTAAAATGTCAAACTTTAAAACAATTGTCTGCAGGAGGACAAGGGAAGGCTGCAGGAGGGGAATACACGTAAAGACGGAATACTAACGATTATATTATAGTAAACGGAGACAAATCCTTTTAACGCTAAACTCTCATATAAACTCACGAGACAGGTAAAAATGAATACAAAATAGAGACGATATGATCGAACATTTTAAGCAAGAAGGAAGAAAATCAAGTTGTAAAATTAAAAATTTCAATGCAATCATACGCATCATGGTTAATGGGGCCTATCAAGACAGTGTAACCTCGTCAAAGAAACTGTATATCTTCTGGGAACGTTTCTTCAACTGGAATCTAACTAATCTCTTGACATGAAATTGAAGGATATAGAAATTCTGACACGAGAGTCGCTTTTGCAGCAAAGAAGCTGATAAAATTGATTTGAAAACACAACCTTTACAAGTGACGATGTATTCGAAAATAAGAGATATCCAGCTATACAAGACAGATAGAGCAATGTACAATAAATTCTCAAGTGCGATAAATCGGCTGTTCGTTTCAAAACTTATGTGAAACATGTTATGTTTGATTTTTAAATTGAATCACAAAAAGTTGACTAAAAAAGGGATAGAAATAATCCGTTTCTTATACACACGAGAAAGGCACTGTGCACAGGAACGAAAATAACCATCTGTCAGAATATGAGAAAATTTAGCAGCGTTGCATGCAGAATAAATAATGTCAAACTTTGTAACAATTGTGTGCATGAAGATCTGGAAAGGCAGCAGGAGAGGAATAAACGTGAAGGCAGAATACTAAGGATTATATTATTCTTAACGGAGACAGAGCCTTCTAACGCTCGGAATATGTGACAGGAGAGAACACTTAAGAAAAAGGGAAGAAACGAAACACAAAAATATCTTGCTTAATGAAATCACAAGCCTCAATGGAATCGTGCGCATCGAGGTTAATGATACATATATTGGATGAAAACCAACTCGAGAGAAAAGACGGTTATGAATTAATTAGCATGAAGTCATATGTTCAACAATGCTTCAAACCATTAGTTTGGGGGGAAGTTGAGAAATCATTAAATCGTAACAGCGAGACGTATTCTTTAATGGTTCTGCTATCAATCAGTGTGGGAGAATATGAAATATAAGTGCTAAAGCTTTGATGAAATGTAACAACCATTATTCCACTATTTGAGAAAGAGTCATTATCTCATCCATAAGATTATAGAAACGACGAAGAGGACAATGCATATCAAAATATGCAAATACTAGTAAAACAACAGATGATGGAAAAAATATACCGCGTTGGGACCGATCAGAACCCACTGAGAACAAGAAATGGAGGTAGATTTAATAAGTAAAGATTATTAACCTCAAGGGAATCTTGTGCATCCTGGTTAATGCAAAAGCACTGAAAAGGTGTAAACCTAGTTGAATAAGATGCCAGAATGTCCATTACCATGCGATATGATGATAGTGTCGAAGATCTAACCTATCAAATTTGTCATGAATATAAAACAGGAAGAGTAGACGATGTGTAAAATAGCAAACAAGAGTGGCATCGCGCGAAGCACAGTTAAACATGCTTGAAGAAAATCTAAGAATATTCAGTGTTTAACGGGATGTTGAATAGTTGTCAAGACTCTAAATCTTGACTAAGGGATCATAATGAGGGATGCTTTATTGTAATTTCGGAGAGAAACATTGCGCTGAGTTTTGTGACAATTGTTTTGAAAACTTGTAAGTCTGGAGGAAAATAATTCGACGCACTGTAACAAAATATAATCTGCTTAGACATGATTAAATATCAAAATATTCGCATGCAACTAAGACCTTTATAACATTAGCCGAAGAAGATACAGAAAGATTATTCGAGAAAACAACTAAATGTACGGTTAACTCCATATAAACTCACGAGACAGGTACAAATAAATACAAAATACAGAAAGTCAAGCTGTAAAATTACAAAATTCAATGCAATCCTGCGCATCATGGGTAATGAGGCATATAAATACAATGTAAACTAGTAAAATAAACTGTATTTCTTCTGGAAACGTTTCTTCAAACTGGAGTGTAACAAATGTATTGACGTTAAATTGAAGGATATATAACTTCTTACACGAGACTCGATTTTGCCGGAAGGGAGTTAAGAAAGTTATTTGGAAAACACGAACTTTACAAGTGATGATGTAATCGAAAATAAAAGATATCCAGCTATACGTTACAGATAGAGCAATATACAATAATTTGTCAAGTGTGATAAATCGGCTGTTCGTTTTAAAAATTATATGAAAAATGTTATGTTTGATTTTTAAATTGAATCACAAAAAGTTGACTAAAAAAGGGATATAAATAATCCGTTTCAGATACGCACGAGAAAGATACTGTGCACGGGAACGAAAATAACTATCTGTCAGAAGATGATGAACTTTAGCAGCGTTGTATGCACAATAAACAATTCCGTTAGTTCAAGTCTTGTACAACCGTCTCAGGAGTTCTTCTTATGTCCTTTATTTTGAGGTAATTTGCAAAGTAATACAGTGTATATCTTTGTTTCGTTTGTTAATCTTGAATTAGTTTTGAAATAAATATTGTGCTGTAGTTCCTATTTTCTTCTAATTGTACGAAACCTTGTTACAAGGACTGGCAAAATATTGATTATTTAAAATGTCAAACTTTGAAACTATTGTGTGCAGGAAGATAAGGGAAGGCTGCAGGAGGGGAATAAACGTGAAGGCAGAATACTAAGGATTATATTATTGTAAACGGAGACAGAGCCTTCTAACGCTCGAAATATGTGACAGGAGAGAACACTTACGAAAAGGGGAAGATACGAAACACAAAAATATCTTGCTTCATGAAATCACAAACCTCAATGGAATCGTGCGCATCGTGGTTAATGATACATATATTGGATGAAAACCAAATCGAGAGAAAAGACGGTTATTGATTAATTAGCATGATGTTATATGTTCAGCAATGCTTCAAACCATTAGATTGGGGGGAAGTTGAGAAATCTTTAAATCGTAACAGCGAGACGTATTCTTTAATTGTTCTGCTATCAATCAATGTTGGAGAATATGAAATATAAGAGCTAAAGCTTTGATAAAATGTAACAATCATTATTCCACTATTTGAGAAAGAGTCATTATCTAATCCATAAGATTATAGAAACGACGAAGAGGACAATGCATATCAAAATATGCAAATACTAGTAAAACAACAGATGATAGAAAAAATATACCGCATTGGGACCGATCAGAACCCACTGAGAACAAGAAATGGAGGTAGATTTAATAAGTAAAAATTATTAACCTCAAGGGAATCTTGTGCATCCTGGTTAATGCAAAAGCACTGAAAAGGTGTAAACCTAGTTGAAGAAGATACCATAATGTTCATTACCATGCGATATGATAATATTTTCGAAGATCGGTTTGTATAGAATTTAAAGCAGTAGTCGATGTGTAAAATAACAATAAAGAATGTCATCGCGCGGAGCACGGTTAAGGGTAAACTTCAAGACGAATTAACCAGCCTGAAGAAAATCTAAGAATATTCAGTGTTTAACGGGATGTTGAACAATTGTCAAGACTCTAAATCTTGACTAAGGGATCATAATGAGGGATACTTTATTGTAATTTCGGAAACAAACATTGCGATGAGTTTTGTTACAATTGTTGTGAAAACTTGTAAGTCTGGAGGGAAATAATTTGACGCACTCTAACATAATCTAATCTGCTTAGACATGATTAAATATAAAAATATTCCCAAAGTCATTAAGACAGTTATAACATTTGCCGAGGAAGATACAGATAAAATTGTTACAAAAAACGAGAAAACATACCTTAAAATATCATATAAAGTCACAAGACAGGTAAAAGTGAATACAAAATAGAGACGATATGATCGAACATTTAAAGAGAAAGGGGAGAAAGTCAAGTTGTCAAATTAAAAAATTGAATGGAATCGTGCGCATCATGGTTAATGGGACATACTAGGACAGTTTAACATCGTTAATGAAACTGTATTTCTTCTGGGAACATTTCTTCAACTGCAATCTAATGTATTGACATTAAATTGAAGGAAATATAAATTCTGACACGAGAGTCTCCCTTACAGGAAATGAGCTAAGAAAATGTATTTGGAAAACATGAACTTTAAAAGTGATGATGTAATCGAAAGAAAAGAAATATCCAACCATACAAGATAGATGCAGCAATGTACAATCAGTTTCTCAAGTGCGATAAATCGGCTGTTCGTTTGAAAGATTATATGAAAAATGTTATGTTTGATTTTTATATTGAATCATAAAATGTTGACTAAAAACGAATGGAAATAATCGGTTCCAGATGCACATGAGAACGACACTGTGCAGGGCAGTAAAATAACCATATGTTAGAATATGATGAACTTTAGCATTGTTACCTGCAGAATAAACGGTTCCACTAGTTCACGTCTTGCGCAACCTCCTCAGGAGTTCTACTTCTCTCCTATATTTTAAGGTAATTCGCAAGGTAATATAGTGTATATCTTTCGTGAATTTGTTAATCTCGAATATTTGTAAAAAGCAAAATATTGTGCGTTTGTACATATTTTACTCTTGGTGCACGAATTTGTGTTACGAGGACTGGGAAAATATTGATTATTTAAATACCAAACTTTTGTACAGTTGTGTGCACGAAGATAAGTGAAGGTTGCATGATGAGAATAAATGTAAAGGCTAACGATTATATTATAGTTAAAGGAGAAAACGCCTTTTAACGCTTGGATTAAGTGCCAGGAGAGAAGACTTAAGAATAAGTGAAGAAAAGAAAGATAAAAATAACTTGCTTTGATGAAATCACAAACATCAAAGGAATCGTGCGTATCGTGGTTAATTAATTATATATATATATATATATATATATATATATATATATATATATATATATAGATACATACATACATACTTACATAAATATATATTGGGTCGAAACCCACTCGAAAGAGGAGATGGTTATTGATTAATTAGTACGATGTAATACGTTTAGCAATGCTTTAAACTATTAGATCGGGGGAAGTTGAGAAATCATTTAATAGTGACAGCGAGACGTAATCTTTAATGGTTATGCTAACAATCAGTGTGGCAGAAAACAAACTATAGGAGCTAAAGCTTTGACGAAAGATAACAATCATTATTTGACTATTTGAGAAAGTGTCATTATCTCAACTACAAGATAATACAAACAACGAAGTGGACAATTCAAATGAAAACTTGCAAATGCATGTAAAATAACAGTTGATGGACAAGAGATATATACCACGTTAGGATCGATCAGGACCAATTGAAAACGGAAAATGGAGGAACATTTAATAAGTAAAATTATAAACCTGAAGGGAATCTTATTCATCGTGGTTAATGCAGAAACACTGAAAAGAATGTAAACACTGTAAACCTAGTTGAAGAAAATACCTGAATGTTCATTACCATGAAGATCTAACCTATCAAATATGTATAGAATGTAAAACAAGAAGAGTAAACTAATAAACACGAATGGCATCGCTCGAAGCACAATTATAACAAAAATGTTTGTATTGATTTTTAAATTCAATCACAAAAAGTTGAGTAAGAAAGGGATAAAAATAATCCGTTTCATATACACACGAGAAAAACACTGTGTACGGGAAGGAAAGTAAAATCTATCAGAATACGATAAACTTTAGCATCGTTGTATGCAGAATAACCGATTCCGCTAGTTCACGTGTAGTACAATCTCCTCAGGAGTTTTACTTCTCTCCTATATTTTAAGATAATTCGCAAAGTAATACAATCTACATCTTGAAAAACAAATATTATGCAGTGGTCAATATGTTCTTATTGTTGCATGAAGACAAGTGAAGGCTGCACGAAGGGTAACGAGCATATTATAGTAAAAGGGGACAAAGCCTTTTACAGCTCGGAATATGACAGGAGAGAAGACTTGAGAAAAAGTGAAGAAAAGATACACAAAATATCTTGCTTTATGAAATCACAAACTTCAATGGAATCGTGCGCACCGTGGTTAAAGGTATATATATATTGGGTTGAAACCAACTCAAAAGAGCAGATGGTTATTGATTAATTAGTACGATGTAATACGTTTAGCAATGCTTTAAAGTATTAGATCCGGGGAAGCTGAAAAATCATTAAATCGTGACAGCGAGACGTAATCGTTAATGATTATCCTAACAATCAATGTAGGAGAATATGAAATATAAGAGCTAAACCTTTGATGAAATATAACAATCATTATTCCACTGTTTGACAAAGAGTAATTATCTTAACCACAAGATTATACAAACGATGACGAGGACAATCATTATGAAAATATGCAAATACTAGTAAAACAACTGTTGATGGCAAAAAATATACCGCGTTGGGACCAATCAGAACCCACTGAGAAATAGAAATTAAGGAATATTTTATAAGTAAAAAATTACGATTCTCAAGGGAATCTTTTGAATCACGGTTAACGCAGAAACACTGAAAAGATGTAAACCTAGTTGAAGAAGATGCCAGAATGACCCTTACCTTGGGAAATGATGATAGTTTCGAAGATCTAACCTATCAAATGTGTATAAAAAATAAAACAGGATGAGTAGACGATGTGTAAAAAAACAAACACGAATGGCATCGCACGAAGCACAGTTAAGGATAAACTTCAAGACGATTAAACCTGCTTGAAGAAAATCTCGAATATTCAGTGTTTAACGGGATGTTGAACAGTTATCATGACTCTAAATCTTGACTAAATGATCATAATCAGTCATGCTTCTATCGTAATTTTGGAAGCATTACGATGAGTTTTGTGACAATTGTTTTGAAAACTTGTAATTCTTGAAGGAAATAATTTGACGGACTGTGATATAATCTAACTAGCTAAAATATCCGCCTGTTCATTGTAAAAATTATATGAAAAATGTTTTTATTGATTTTTAAATTGAATCACAAAAAGTTGAGTAAGAAAGGGATAGAAACAATCCGTTTCATATGCACACTAAAAAGACATTGTCTACGGGAAGGAACATAACCATCTGTCAGAATATGATGAACTTTAGCATCGTCGTATGCAGAATAAATTATATCACTAGTTCACGTTTTGTGCAGGTTTACCTCTGTTCAATATTTTGAAGTAATTCGCAAAATTAATATCGTTTATACTGTAACAAGATCTAATGATCTTAGACATGATTATGTATGAAAATGTTTGCATTTAATAAAAACAGGTAGAGCATCGGCGAGGAAAATTTAAGAAAAAACTTTTTAGAAGAATAAAAAAGTTAAAACATACCTCCAACTCTCCTATTATATCATGAGACATGTAAATTAAGTATAAAGTAGTATATGATCGAACACTTTAAACGAGAAAGGAGAAGATGAAGTTATGAGATTGCAAATTTCAATGGAATTGTGCGCATCATAGTTAATGGGGCATGCTAAAACAGTGTAACCGATTCTAAGAAACTGCATTTCTTCTGGAAATGTTTCTCAACATGATTGTAACTATTACTTTGGTTGTTTAAATTTTGACACTCGAGTTACTTTTGCAGGAAGTGTGGTAAGAAAGTTTTCTTGGAAATGATAATGAAAATGACAGAAATGGGAAACAAATCTGATTATGAAATACAACAAGCTAGCTGTTATTTTTCAGAAACAGTTATGATTGATGTTTCAATTCATCAAGAAGTTAACTAAAAGAAGAGATAGAAGCAATATACACACGAAAAGCATACTGTGTGCGGGAAGGAAAATAAGCATCTGGTTAGAATACGATGAAATTTAACATTGTTTCATCGTGCGCATCATAGTTAATGGGGCATATTGAGACGGTGTAACCTAGTCAAAGAAACTGTATTTTTTCTGGGAACGTTTCTCAACAGGATTCTAACCATTATCTTAGCAATAAAATGAAGGATGTTTAAATTCAAAGCGGGAGTCACATTTGCAGGAAGTGTGCTACGAAAATTGTATTTAAACCACGAACATAAACAAATGATGATGTAATCGAAAATACAAAATATACAATCTTATTACACAGAAATGGTAATGAAAAATCATATTGAATTAACCAATGTCATATCCACACGAAACTGATACTGAGTGTGGAAAAGAAAATAACCATTCTCGAAATATGATGCATTTTAGCGTCGTTTTATACAAAATAAATGATTACACTGGTTGACTTTTTGTGCAAAATAATCTGGTGCACATCCTTTTTATCGTATGTTAAGTTTAATTTTTTTTTTACAGAACTATTGTGTCGTGACCATTATTTTCTTATTGTTATTGGATGCTTCAGTACAAGGACTGGAAAAGTATTGACTATTAAATTTCAAACTTTGATATAATCGTGTTCATACGGATAGGAAGGTTGCAAAAGGAAAATAAACTTAAACTTAAATGCAGAATACTAAGAATTGCAGCATAGAAAGAGGACACAAGGCCTTGAAGGCCCCGAATAGGTAACAGGAGAGAACACTTAAGAAAAATGTGCAAGAATATGTTTTATACTACCAACTCTTTTCAGCACACAAATAATTCGGACTTAGGAATATAATCAAGAAGATAAATGAAGATAAATGAACTCCTGGTTATTTAAATGTATTTCTTGAAAAAAGAAAATACTATAAGAAAAAGACACCGATTGGTATGTGATTCACAGAAAACGTGATCATGCAAGCAGCAATGAATAGAAATGCTTTGTTTATAACGATGAATGCCAGTTGTTTAACCATCGATGTTAATAACAAGTCTCATCCTATATTCGAGCTGGAAATATTTGCAAGAATGAAAATATAAGTATGATATTATGACTGGTTTATTGATAAACCGTTATCTTTCTATATGTATATCTACAATAATTGATGATTTCAGTTATCTTGCTTATAGTATATTATTTTTGCCAGTGTGTATATCAGAGATACATTCATAAACTTTTTATTAATTGGCAACTGATTCTATATTTTGATAAGTATTATTCTTGCACCATTACTAATTTGATGCCTAGTGTATACACAGAAGAAGCGCTTGTAAGTAAGTACTTTTATAAGTATAATGATAATAAATTTGAAAATAAGAAGACGCTAATTATAATAGAGATAATATGTTACATTAGGGAAATGGATTATCACTGAATTAGCTAAACACATGTTGATGAAAAGGACATTATTTGTTCTCTCAGATATGTTTGATACGACGAATTTGGGTTTTTTTCTCGCTGGAATTGGATTTTTTCGGGGCCCACAGTCTCTTAAAAATCATATAAACCTTGATCAGGCTATAAATTAAGTAACACTCTCGTAATGCAACTGATATTTACATCAATACGACATATCAATGGAATGTAGTGGTGTTTTTTAATATGGTTTGAAAAAAGTTACTATACATGTTACATTTAGAACAATCGTAGATCTTAAGGAAGGGCCAATACATATCCATCGGTCATGAATACTACCCACAAGTGCACATTACAAAACATACAATACAATTTCTGACACATATGTCCTGTTTCGTGACATTATAGGATTCTTTTTGTCTACATTCAAAACGTTGACTTTAATACATTACTATGTGCTTGTGTCCTATTGAAGACTATATAACAAGTATCACATCCTTCCTTAGTGATATGGCTTTGTTTTTCACATACTTCTTTAATCCTAGTCCCACGAATTTACCTTTTGTCTTCTTGTGGTTAACAGAGGAAGTAGAGTTCCTTTTTGCCTCCAGTGAAACTCTCGGCTCTGTCAGGTCTGTTGTGAATCTCCGATTCCCACATTTTAGCAACTTTTGGTCTCTCAAAGTAACATAACCGTTGCTTTCCTAGTAACAATTCTCCCCGAAACATTAAGGACAAATATTTTGTATACCTCGAAGAAGTGCAACATAAGTCCTTCAATGAATAGTTTACCCAGCAGTCACAAGATATTTCACGGCCATAGTAGTAGCAAAGGAAGATTCACATCTCAAACTGTTCGAACACGTACAGCCCTTCCTTTTTCTTCAATCTGTATAGTAGAACCCTGGTTTATTTCTCATGATAAAGAGTCTTACCTGTAAAATTTAAAAAAGTAGCAAATCAGAATATTTGTCTAATTGATGGTCATCACAATAAAACCGTACTTAGTATTTCATTCATTTGTAATATCTTTGGTTAAAAATTGTTTACTTGGATTTACTTCAGAATATTTTCTCTTATGAATACTCGTTTGCACCTGAGTATCAAGCAAACCTCATGGTGATCTTCTTACATCATATCAATTATTGACACACACACAAGTATATATATATATATATAGAGAGAGAGAGAGAGAGAGAGAGAGAGAGAGAGAGAGAGAGAGAGAGAGCGCGAGGGAGAGAGAGAGAGAGAGAGAGAGAGAGAGAGAGAGAGCGAGGGAGAGAGAGAGAGAGAGAGAGAGAGAGAGAGAGAGAGAGAGAGAAAGCTAGAGGATTGTATTCTTTTTTAGCCAACATTACTGCTTTACATCTCATAATCTCATATTTTATTCTCTAATATTACCAAATGGTCTGTCGTAGTACAAACGAATACAAGGGAATGAAAATGTCAAATGATTTTCATATTTGTAATTGTCATAGTTATCACAGCAAGTCATCATTGTATCAACGGCTACATTCGCTTACTCTTATGCTGCATTACGTTCAGTTAATCCCGTCTCAGTTTGTAGGAAGGCAGCATCTTCATAAGCTACGGGTCGTCGATCCACTTCGTTCCACACTAACCGTTGGCATACGTAATTATTCAAAACATTTTTCAAGTTTAGTACTTTCTAGAACAATCCCTATATAAAAGTCTGTATTATGAAAGCCTAAAATAAAAATTATATTCAAAGCTAATTGCAAAATTCCTCTTCTCTGGTTTTGATATACGGTAATTTAATTCCATCATACCAGCTAACGACTGAGTGTGAATGTAAATGCTGTGAAACAGTCAAGTCTTCGCTATTAGAAAGTCTGATATATCTTTTAAAGAAAAATGTATGTTCTCTGACATTACTATTGCTTTTTGTTTTTATTGTGATACGCTAGTTAGCAATGCAGTTAAAGCAGCTCAGGAAGCAATTGTTCCCAAAATGATGGGTAAATAACTGTAAAATAGAATAAACTACAATTTGGTTTCTATTCTAATATTAAACACAATCCATTAATGAGAAATTGGTATGGCAGAGTTCACACCACAAAGCTTAAGAAATGATATCGATGGGGCACACAATATCGTCTTTGACAATCCTACAGCATTGGTTATTTTCTATCAGTTCATTGTATGTTTTGAAATTTTTGAAGGTTTATAGCTAGTCTCGCACTGTCAGTTTCTGCTGCTTTATGAAACTGCCTATCTTAATTGTATCACTTAAAATTAAGCTTTTCACATGGTTTTGTAAAACACAATAATGATGTCCCAGCATGACCTGCATTAGTTTATTTTAAACAATTATAAACCAGAGCGAGAGGCAAGTTGTTATTTTGCATCAAATCAAATCAACAGAGTTTACACCCGACTTGATGTGTAGCATTTAATTAATATTATAATCTTAATAGAATTATATATATATATATATATATATATATATATATATATATATTCTTTCTTTCTTATTAAATTTATATTATTCCTGCCTTTATCATAATAATGTTCCAAAAGTTGTTTTGAGAATTTGCTTGTTTTAACAATCAAGACAGTTTTATTTATTGCAAATTTGTTATATGTTATATTGTCTATTTTACTATGCTCTGGATGCTTATGAGCAAAATCATTTATCGCACTTAATTACAAAATCGTCTGTGACTTCTTCTTCAATGAAAGCAGATAGAATAAAACAAGATTTGTTGTTTGTTTTGTATTCCATTAACATAATGGCATGCCAATAAAATTTTATTTTAGCCTGTATATAATTTGAAAAAGATGCATTTATCCTTCTTTGACATAGATTTTCTTACTTCACATAACCGTAGAAAAGAGGGATGGATGTGTGCTGGTAAAATGTTTTACAATATTAGCTGTACTATATGCACATTGTGAAAGCTTATCTTTTAATTCTAGTGCGAACAACTGTTTGTCTACCTACACTATCTCTTCTAGCAACATGGAGTGATTCATGGAAACAGAACTCTTCACGTTAAGTAATTAGGAAATTAATGAAGCTGTTTCAAAACAAACATCGTGCTTGAATATAATATATATATATATATATATATATATATATATATATATATATATATAAAAGATAAAAAGTAGAAGAAAGAAAAAATGAAAAAAATAAAAACGGTCTTGAAACGGGTAAACTACATATCTGTTTTATGCTGACATCAGCCCAACAGAGTTGTATAACAAAAATAAAAGAAGGGATTATTGAGAACCAAGAACGCTGGGAACAAAGGATGGACACCATGCGTGGCGACAAATCAACGCCATCTACAAAATATACAATAGCAATTATATTCCGGTAAAGTTATGAATGTAGGTACTAAGGAAATATGTCAAAACCATGGTGTAGCGGGATAATGGAGAAGAGTTAAAATAATAATAATAACAATAATAATAGTAATATTAATAATAATACATGTAAGGAGTTACGGAGTTACTTGGGTAAATATTATCGCGAAAAATTATGTACGTCTGATAAACTGAAGCCTATCTGTAGTTTTGATAAGATTTCATTAAGAAGGTTAGACTTTTTATTTAGCCCGAACTCCGCTTGAATTCTCAATTGTAGTATCGAGTATCGTTCATTACGTGTGCGTTCTATATCGGTCTACCACACTACGGTTAGATTCAATCGGTAGCATCTCGAGGAACACGACTGAATGCCCATTGGAGTTGTAGTGGTTGGAGAGTTTCGCGTTGATTTTGTTACAAATATGGCTCTTGTGGTTATTCATTCGTTTTCTGAAATCAACGGTTTCGTCAACATATTGACTGGCACAGATCTTGCATGTTAGACATCCTAACTTCATCCTATATATATATATATACATAGTCTGACAACAACACAAACCAGACTTGTAGGACCGTTTTTTGAAGTATTGTCTTTTTCGTTGTTCACTATATAACTATTGTTTATAGATTATCCCATGTAGTCATGATTTTACATTTGCATTTGTATTTAGTGTTTGGTTTAAGGATGCAAGTTGTCTCTTGATTTGCTCAACATGTTGGTATATATATATATATATATATATATATATATATATATATATATATATATATATATATATATGTGTGTGTGTGTGTGTGTGTATGTATGTATGTATGTATGTATGTATTAACACACATGCTACCATTGGTCGACAATCAAGCGTCATTTCGGCGATAGCTGTCGCCCAGAAGATATATTTAATGTCATCCAAAAGTAAAACAATATTCCCAACCATTTCTGTTATAAGCTAAATGTATTAGATGTTTCATAAGCATGAATGGTATAGTAACAAGGTTGAAACTTGTTTTACAGCCAAGTTTATTACAAAGGATGCGTAGCAACCTTTCGGCGACATCATGTTTTATTTGCATATTTCTGTTTACTGTGTGTATCTTCACATGACTATGGTAAATTTTAAAAATGCTTTTTTTTAGCATCATCGTTGTTACATATTTAATCATTCTTAGAAATAATGTGAAATACCATAACCCCACGTTACCCCACGTATTGAAGTTAGTGAGCTAGGTCATGTATGCAAGTGCGAAGCATGTCTAAAGTCAGCTTTATGGCACACAGACCAGCATGTTTTAAAAACAGAATGGCAGGCTTACCATTAGATCAGGATCCCGCAGCCGCTGGCCTTAATGAGAATCAGCTCTTGCGAGAACCTATCCTCTCCCAGAAACTATCTGAACAGGGGGAATGTTACGTGGTGTTCCAATTATCAGAACCATATAACTAATGAACTGAACGCAGCGATGCAGCTCAGATTTCACTGGATGATACACACCAGTTCCGAAATTAACTCAAACATTGTGTATGTCCTTTATTATCAGCTTGATCAGTGGAAGTAACTGAAACGTGGACAATATCTAAAAAAAGGAATGTGATTTTTTTACACTTTTGCCCAACCTGTAAACTAAACATTATGCTAAACCAGTGCATCCAATCTCTCTCCTTCCTTTATTAGAAATGTTCATGTATTTAATAATGGGTAAATGGGAGGGATTTGTTTTATTTCCTCTGGGTAATAAAGTTACAAAATGACTCTAACCAATAATTATTTCGTTTGTCACGGTGTGCCCCTTCAAGCCTTGGAAAGTATGTATAAATTTCTGTAAATGATCAGTTAAGTCATAGAAGACACTAGCAAGTGAAAACATATTACTATGTATCAATCTAAATTCCCATTTGGCAGATACATTCACCTCTTATTTAAGAAAAACATATTTTTTAGAATATTACCTATTTTCATCTGTGCCTATACAATCAAAATACACTAATCTTATAATAATAATGATATATTTCTTTTAAACCATGTGAATTGTCGTTCGTAGAACCAAAATATTGACATGTAATTTGTATGTGGTTTCACATGCGTGTGTGTGTGTATATGTGTGTGTGTGCGTGTGTGTGTGTGTGTGTGTGAAGAAAGAGATGGAGGCAGAAATAAAGAATGAGAGAGGGAGAGGAATCTAAATAAGTGGGTGAAAAAAAAGAGAGTTGACCATCATAAAAGTCGGAAAGAGGGTCGCGGAGATACAATCAATCAGTTAGACAATATTCGCTCGTGTAATACCTTTCAGATCGTATGGTGGGGGACTCAAAGAGTATATTGGCAGAGAAAACTCGAGCGCTAAAGGTCCCTCGATTTATGTATCAATACCCTTTTTGACGCCCCACCCTACGGTATCGTGTAACTAATCATATTAACCCACTCTTCAGTAGACATTCACACATCGGAGGGCGAAATGTATGTTAAAGTGGCTGCGGATGTTGCAGTCTGTGCATTTATTACCCGTTCTGTATCATATGGATCTTCCGTCATAGTGGTTGATATAAGGACGAATACTCACAACAATAATCAAAATTACATTGCTAAACTTATCATTTGTTCGTATTTCTGTATTTAATGCAAATTTTTCTTTCAATATTTCTCTTATAATTGAAAAGTTTGCAAGGTGAGGGATATTTCCTTTTTATTTCTACCGATTCTTTATTGATTGTATCTGAGTTTAACATACATGTGTTATATACTGTCCCTGATTTTATCTAAATGCGGACTTTCATTCCTTATTGTAACTGCGGACTGAAAAAAAAAGATTTGTTGCCAAGTATGCGGAGTCAACCTGTTTGATTCTGAATTTCCGATTATTCTGGAGACAGAAAGAGTCAGACAAAGTTAAGCGCTGGTGTTAGTGCGTCAGTTTAATATAAACATTTTTAAAGAGACTAAGTTATGATAAACTATTCAGAAATAAGGCCAGAATCCTGATTATAATAGTACACATTAGATTGAGTTTTCTTCTAAAGAAAGACGAAAAAAATTACAGATTGTAAAAGCAATTACAATTTAATGTTCAGTATTTACACAACCGTCTAATGCGTACGTATGAGCTCAATTTCACAGTCAACTATTTTCTTTATTGCATTTTCTTTTTTGATTCTATCACGGATGAAAAATGATCTAACTGTTATCAGTGTGTATTTCCATCCTAGGGCCTGTGTTTATTTCACAAGCTATATGCGTCTATTAGAAGTTTTGTCATACGTGCATACATTGTAAAGTATTGTATATTCCGTATGTCTTCGGGAGCAAACACCCGTAAGAATAGGAACAATACCAACATGTTAGGAAGTATGATCTCCGTGTCACCTGTAATATGAAAATCTCCATATTCTTCATATTTACACCTGTCTTAAATTAATCATATTGTAGATAAACATAGGTGTGTGCATCAGAGAGAGAGAGAGAGAGAGAGAGAGAGAGAGAGAGAGGTACCATAACTTTGCGCTTGGGTTCTTAGCTATAATCCAGGTGGGCGACAAATTATAAGTCTCTAACATGTTTCTCATAGATAAATATGAAAAGGATTTAAGATTGTAAAAGTTTCTAAAATGTAATTTATTTAACAACCGTCCATCGCATATTAATGAGCTCAGTTTCACAGTCAATGATTTTCTTTAATGGATTTCCTTTGATTCTATCCAGGTTGAAAAATTACATAACCGTCTAATGCATATTTATGAGCTCAATTTCACAATCAGAGATTTTCTTGAATGCATTTTCTTCTTTAATTCTATTCCGGTCGAAATATTATCTAGCAATGCTATAATTCCACCTTAAGAATTGTTTTAACTTTACAGACTATTTGCGTCGATTGGAAGTCTTCTTATACGTGCATAAATTGTAAATTATTATATATTCCGTGTCTACGTGAGAAAATTCTCGTAAGAATAAGGAAAATGCCAGTATATTAAGAACTATGATTCTCCGAGTCACCTGTAATACGAAAATCTTCACATTTACACTCATCTCAAATTAATCATACTGAAGGTAAACATCATAGGTGTGTACATGAGAGAGAGAGAGAGAGAGAGAGAGAGAGAGAGAGAGAGGGTAGGGAGGGAGGGAGGTACCATAACTTGGGGCTTGCGTTCTTAGCTATATTCCTAGTGGGCGACAAATTAAAACTCTCTAACATGTTTCATATAGATAGTGAAGATTTTCTATGTAGCTTCACTTCATATTAACACGTTTTCTCCTGTTGGGTCCAGGGATACACCCCCTCTGTATGGTATGGAATTCGTAACTTACAGCAATTATTCGTGTGTAACTAAACCTTTTCAAAAAGGAATTATGAAAAAGTCTGCATTGAGATTCACTCATTAAAGTTTGTAATGTAACTTTGCTGTCAAGTTGGCACGAGTGACTAATGAAATGATAGGAATACAAACTGGGAGAAATTGAGGGAAGTTGGTTAAGGGTTTTAAAAATATTTGGCATATGCATGCTCACTATACTATATCAGAACGTGGGAAACTATATTATCAAGTTTTTGTGTGATTCTGCATGATAATGTTGAATAACAAGGCATGATGGATTGACGCAAGGGCAAAACTGAGAGGAGATGGTAGGAGGAAAGGAGGTTTTCAAAATATCTTTGTAGCCCCCCGAGGAAATATTCAACAATCATGTAATAATTATTCCTTACTTACAGATAATAATTAAATTGAAAGATAGTATCGGATTATAAGAAAAAGGGTATTGCATTTAAAAACCACAACATGATTATTTCACATTCAAAGGCTTACATTAGTAAACATTATTGGAAATTCTGTGAAGTAAAGCTTGAATAAATACAACATATAATAATACATGTATCTTGAAATAATCACTAACAATAACTGTCTAAAATTAAGCCAAATAATGTGCGGATCGATTATTTTATTTGCCTCAAACTATTTAAATGGTTACCTTTTTAGTATGCGCCCTTTAGCACAGATATAAAATTATTACTTTAATTGTTCTGCTTTCACTAAAATTTAGATTCATTGACCAAATTATGTTATACCTGCTGCTGAAATGATATATCTTGATTACACAGACAAGTCTAGTGTCTTTTTCAATTCTCAAGATATCCGAATTACTTGTATGTAATATATTCTGTATTATATATTGTATTATATTGTATGTACTATATTCTGTAAAGCTAAAACCAGAAACATGTTCTGTTTAGCAAAACATGAAGCTGAAAAATAAACGATAAAGTGTATTATATACCTCACTATATTTTTATATCCATGTAGTGTGATAATTGTTGTTGTTGAGGACGTTATTCAGAGACCAATATCAAATTAATTTATCTCTTCTCTGTATTCCTTACTAATAAAAAATTAAAATGTTAGCTTAGTTTTATCCTTCTGTGAATTTCCTATACCAAAAAAGATTGTCGAATTTTTAAAATCTTAAAACCTGGCAACCATCCTACCCTCTCATTGTTAATGCAGAAGCAACAACTTGAAATGTGTTCTTGGAAGTTTTAGCCGATCTTTGAAAACCAGGAGGGGGGATGGGGGAGGGGGGGATCCAACCGCGCATGAAATCAGTATTGATGAGCAATATATATTATATTTAACGATTTTAATGGTTTTCGAAATGTGAAGTGCTTGATTCACTCATTGAGGGACTCACTATCGTGCATCCACGTTCTTGTGAACTATAATGATTTTAAAATTATATGTGACATTAAATAAAGATTTAAAAGTATTGAAACACTTTTCTTTAAGGACACATCCTAAATGTTACCGCGATAAAAATCCACTATCGATTAGCGGAATTTAGCAGAATTTGACGTGCCTTGTGATTAACGGTTTTTCCTTGTTTCTAAAAACAGACGAATATTCAATGACTTCCTTTGTATACTTTCGTGCTGATAAGTATTACAATTAGCATGTAAATGTTTTATAAATATCAACAATCCATATTTTTGGGAAAACGGTGATTTTTGGTCATATCTTTTTCCTGAAATGACGGATATAAACTCAACTAGTGAGCACATATCGGTAAGGAATTTCTAGCCCATAGCCTATTTCCTAAATTCGAAGCTTGCTTTAATCTTCCTCTATTTTGGTGAAACAATGATAACAGTTAACTTGACTACTTCAAAGAATGTCATATTCCAGTGTATGTTATCAAAACTCTTTCAACTTCAATTCGCAACCGCGGGATGCAGAGCACACGTTTACAAACGGAGGGCACGCTGTTACATACAACGGATGAGTGTAGATTGAACTGCGCAGTTGCTTTAATTATGCAATTATACCAATGATTTGTTTCATATTTACGTTCTAGATTCATTCTCTCAGCCGTATAAGTGATAGCTATGGGTATAAAGACTTAATTTTGGTAGCACTGGGTATCTTAATTGGATTTGTCATTAGAGGCGTCAAAAGGCGTCATTATGCAATAAAGAGGTTGGCGTCAAAAAGGTTCATTATGCAGTAAAGGATTAATGCAAGGGGGTGGATTAGGTGCAGTGGGTGAAATGCACCGGACCCCCACGACTTAGAGGAAAATCGTGAAAAAAGTGTTTTTTAATTACCAACTCATTTTAAAATTTAGACAAACGTTCACTTTCCACGACATTGTAATGAGTATGAGGACGGAGCCACCGTCTATTAAAATACCTTAAATAGTAAGTTTAATCTTTTGGGGGGGGGGGTTGAAATATGTCGCTCACCCGGGCAGCAGACCGAAGCAGCAGTGGAACTCGGCAGCCTCCTGGGTGACTGAGCAGGCCTTTTTAGAATCACACTGCTTACCTCCGTAGCATGAGGAAAGGTCTATAAAAGGAACCCTAAATCTTGCCTGCTTCACCTTAACCTTGGTCAGCATTCCACGCCTGACGGGGATCCCACCTCAATTTTTGGTCATCTTCGAACTCGAAGGACGGACAACAACTACCTGATGGATTCCGAATGCGGAACCCCGATATTGAGACCACCCCGCTTATGTAACCACTTTATTTTAGTCCCGCTAATGGTCGCAATAGCGAATTTTCACTGTATATTATACCATTGGGTGACATATTATTACCTTTGAGTTTCATACATAAAAGATACCTCTGAGCCGCACATACATATGAATCATTATACCAAGTCGCCCAGTGATAAGTCATATACATAAACGTAGATCGTTTTACCTTCGGGCGACATAAACTGGGCGACACAAAATATATGTATTTCATTTCTTTTGTTTTACCCATTTTTCATGCCTTTTGACATTTCTTCCAATATTTCCCACAGAATATGCCCCACGGATACACTAATGACTCGTACATATTCACCATCCAAAGATATCGCCAGAAGGTACCAACTTATATACTGACGCCTAAAGGTAGGATTTGTCCTTATATATATATATACAACAGAGGATTTATTAAAAACGACCAATTGTTTAATATTTAGAATATATATATATATATATAGAGAGAGAGAGAGAGAGAGAGAGAGAGAGAGAGTGAGAGAGAGGGGGGAATGGATATATATGAAAAAGAGACAGTAATTGGCGGAAAGGGAGATGCAAAGATTTTTATATATATATATATATATATATATATATATATATATATATATATATATATATATATATGCAGTGGTTATTATTTGTAAAATAATCTTAGTAGTAAAATAGTTCGACAATTACGGACAGACACTACTCGAGAGCCATACAGACTTCCTTGTTTCAAACTAGGGAAATTACCCAATAATTATATTGTTCTTCCTTCTTTCAGGGTGGATGGCTTAGTGGAATAATGAATAAATTGATGGGCGAGTGTGTGGATTGACGCATAGATGAATTGCGATGTTTTTGTTCACATATACAATTTATAATTGTCAGAGTTTTATGAAAGAGCAAGACATAGTTCATTCAAATTTTGAGACATTTTACACTATCCCTTCCTTTTAGTGAGTTAGTAAACAGGTGTGTGCAAGTCCTTATTCAAAATACAAAAGGAATCACCCGCTAATATCATAATAAGCTCTCGTCTTTTTTTCTGAGTCGACTGAACGAGATTTACATTTAAAATACGGGAGTGCTATCAAGGTACAGAGAGAGATAGATAGATAGATAGATAGATAGATAGATAGATAGATAGATAGATAGATAGATAGAGAGATAGATATGACTGAATCTATTTATCTCAAATGATCCCGCACAGTGTTTAGTAACAATAAAATAACGTTTGCGAAAAGCAATAAAATAAATACAAATTAAAATTAAAATTGTACAAGACTACGATCAAGATTATACCGTCGGTAAAATTTTCAAATTTGTTTCAGATTCTAAAAGATTAATCCAGATTTGTTCTCTTTTTCTTCTATCCGCTTTTGATCAGCAGCTGTTGTGCTCAATGCCAATCACCGTCAAATGATCTTTACAGTTTGTACTAAAATTTTTAGACATATGTTTTTATTTGTCTTTGCAGTCGTATGTCCGAAAATGCCCCTATATCATAACCCACGAATTTCATTCAGTTTCCCTTGCATATTCAAAACACAAGAGGAATCACCCGACAATAGTATATTAAGATCTCACCTTTTTCTGAGTATACTGATCGTGATAGACATTTAAAATACAGGCGTGAAGCCAGATAGATAGATAGATAGATAGATAGATAGATAGATAGATAGATAGGATGATGGATGAATGGATGTTTGGGGTTGGTATGTGGGTCTCCGGATGGAGTGATAGAAATATATATATATATATATATATATATATATATATATATATATATATATATATATAGATAGATAGATAGATAGATAGATAGATAGATATAGATATGTGTGTGTATGTGTGTGTGCGTGTGGGTGTACGTACAAATATATAGATAGATAGATAGATAGGCTGATTGATATTGCATGAGTGAATGGTAAACATAGTGGTGGACGATGAGAAATGTATAGTAATTAGGGAGAGAAGAGAGAGCAAGATAATCTATTGTTTAGTTGTTTTGTACCAACCAAGGTCGACGGAGCCCGAAATATAAGGGTTAATGAGGTCTGAGTTCTTATACTTAGGCTGACATCCAAACATATATGTCGCTTTATTTTATTCTAGGCCGTGAATTACTGGATTTTCCAATATAAATAATTTTGATAATTCACTGGAGTGAAATACTTAATATATTTTTTCACTGCCGACTTGATCACATTATGTCCAGGAAATTTGGAGCTATTTTAGACGCTTGCGTGGTCTATTGGTAAGAATCGCAAATACAGTAAGAAATCTGCAACTTCAATATGTTAGACATATTGCTAGCCAATACGTTTGAGCATGAAATAAAAAGAAAATTTGCTTGCTCCGGGTGAATAACGGATACATTTCATCTCGTGGGTGACAAAATGAAGTAATTAAGTTTTTCACTCATTAGATGAAACATATCCGTTATTCACTCGTGTCAAGAAAATATCCTCTCTATATTTTTACCGTATGCCTTTCAAACTAGCTTATACCCAAAGCTTGATGTAATTTATAATTTACTAATTTATCCTTGAGACAAATTAAGTTCTCTAAAAAGTAATGAAATTTCATAATTGAGGAATATTTGACACAAATTATACAATAAAAAAGAAGTAAAGTTTGCAGTTGTTCACTAAAGATCAGACAAGTCCAAAATGTTTGAAACATATTTCCTCCGAGGTTTGCATATACAGCCATTCACGGCGCTAATCACATGCTCAGTCACTCTTTGATCTACTTCAAACGTTTATCGAAGCAGTGCCATACTTGGTACAAAATGCTGCATGTAATGCTTCTAGTTTCAGTGTGTCATCCTGTTCGACTGTGTTTTATGTATCCGATTTAGCTTTATGAAGACTTTGTGATCACCATCTTTCTTGTTCATACTCAAAATGCCAAAATCAATGGACTTCATTGTCATTACAAATGACGTGAATTATGAGGTAGTGGAGTGTGGCGAGGGATACAGGCCCTATATTATCCGGGAGAATAAGGCCAATGTTGTTAGCTGTATCACAGAAGTAGAATTCCTTTTAGTTGGCAAAATATCATCAATATATGACATAGTTATATCAGTAACAGATTATTATCAGCTAATAGTAAAGATGTAAGCTGCAAGTAAAGGATCTAGAAGAAAATGTCACTATCAAAATTATTTTGCTATTGGAACAAGTATCTGTACATTGCAAGTCAAGGAGGCAATACGTTAATGTATTAAGATAAATAATGTTTGAAAAATTTGTAAAATACCTGAATGATTCGAACTTATGAATTGAAATATGACATTAACTTTCATCATTGTTTAGCAGTCGAAACTAGGCTAGTCGTAAACATTAGCTTCTTCAGTATTCCATACATATCTTGCATATATCTGCATACACATATAGAAAGAAAGACTTGGATATAAATGGAAACACCATAGTTATTGGTAGTTATCGCTAAAGATGCGCGTTCAAAAATAAGAAATGTATATATTCCTCAATGTTGAATTGAGTTATTGAGTTTAAATATTTTTCCATTGTTTTATTTGTCGCCGCAGTTTTAGTTGCACAAAAACATTCTAAATCGCATCTTGATATTTTTCAATACTCAATAAAAAGCAATTCTTCGATAATACCCTGAACAAGAAGAATTGAAGATTATAATATGAGAGAGTATTTTTCTAATACTTGGGGTATTGATTTCTTTGAAATTTTTTAAGTTCTTTGATCGAAAATGTGTAGAGATATTATTAAAGAGTCTGACATTTATGTTGCAATTTCCTTATAAAGCTTCTAGTATTACTGTAGTATTACGGCACAAGATGATGCCATGGGAGTGGGCACAAGTTCTAGCAACTGAATTAGCCCTCTCTCTACATGATACAAATATTTCATCAGTGTAACTACTATTGGAAGATAATTGCAGAGTGAGAGAGAGAGAGAGAGGGAGAGACAGAGACAGACAGACATAGAGACAGAGACAGAGAGAGAAAGTATCATTTATATATTTGCAGACATGTTACATGTTGTAGATTTCTATGTAACCGCAAAAACAAAAATGGATGTAAGGAAGTTGAACACGACACAGATCAGCGTTTAATGTGCTTATAATATAACTCAATCTAGTATGGAAAATATCTTAGACTCCATGACTAAAAGTAGGCATTATACTGGAGTCGACATTCGGACATAAACACTGTTACAAAACATTGTAAGACATGCTACAAATGTGGGTATTCTGTTCAAGATTGTTCCACAAGGCCACTGTTAAGGGTAAAAAGGTGATTTAGTAGAATTTAGCCTGAAATTGCAAGTGACTAAATTATGTCAACGTCGAATGTCATAATTTGCTTGTTCTGACACATGGGGAAGGAGTAATTCAATAAGATAGTCTGGAGTTTGCATCGTTTTAACTGCATACAGCGTTACAAATTGTATAATCGTTCGGCTATGTTGTATATTCAGTTTCAGAAAAAGAGATTGCATATTAGTATATTTTGGAAGTCCTGAAACTATTCTTGTCGCTTCTAGCTGTAGTTTTTCAAGTTTTTTAATGAATATGCAAACGAACATCCATCCTTGACTACACAGGCATATTCCAAAATTGTCCTGGCATAAATTATATCCAGTTGAGATAAAATTTGTTTGCTAAGTAAGTATTATAGTTTTCGAAGATTCGCTATTCGGAACTATGCTGTTTTAGAATGCTATCAATATGACAAGTCCATTTTAAAGTAGTACCACAAGATGACGACTAGAATCCGCATATTTAAGATCCTTACTTTTAGAAACATGTTCAGGCATATTTATTACTTTCTTGTTAGGAAAAAAAGACAGCCACTTTGTCATTGCTTGGACCATTTATACAGTTGTATTAGATCATTATTCATCAGTAATTCTATTTTAATGCAATAAGAGGATTCACAATGCAGAGATGAGTTATCTGCAAAGAGACCGATGAGTGAACTCAAACCATCGGTAATACGATTTACCTAGATTCGAATCAAGAGAAGCCCAAAGCCGGATCATTGTGGTAGACAAGCATTTATCGTGAATAACTAACGTGCAAAAAGATCATTTGTTTTCTAGTAATTAGATGGTTTTCAAACCATTTCAGCAAATTACATGAAACACCGTATTCGTTCATTTTAAATATTCAGGCCCTGTGCCAAATCCGATCAAACGCTTTTCATAAATCACAAACTACAGTATAAGAGTGTCGAAATTGTTCCAGTGACGTACATATACTATGATACAGTTCAATAAGTTGAAAAAGCAGTCGAGTGACTGGGACGGAATCCTCATTGATACTTGCAGAAAAGAGTTTTTATGAAAACAATTGTACACATGTTTAAAAATGGATTTTTCATAAAATTTTGCGAAACGGCTAGGTCAAGATATAGATCTATCATTGGAAACTTCATGGAAATCACCTTTTCTAGGAGTCGGAAGAATATGCGTCAGTTTTAACCTATCTGGAAATTTCATTTCCTTTAATAACATATTAACAATAATGTTTGGTGTTGCTCTTATTGTTTACCTGACGTCTTGAAGCATTCAGTTACTTACGCCATCAGGCTCCGTAGCTTTATTGACAGGAATAGATTGTATTTTTTTTCTTCAGAGTATCAAAGTATCTGTATGGAAATATAGGAGAGAAACATTATTATCATCAATAGTTGGAATCGTAGTCAAATACTTACTTAATAAGTTAGCTTTTTCGTGTTCATTATAAATCTCCTAACAAGCATTATTTATTGTAACTTTAAGTGGGGATGGGTAGACTTTGACGAATGTGTGTATTTCAAAACGGATTTTGTGTTTTTTCTTCTTTTTTTCTCAGAATGTAACATATGCCCTTCAAGCTTATCCCTATATTGTCATTTAGCATCCTTTTCATGTTATTTACTTTACTCCTGATTTGTTTGTATTTATTCCAATCGTTTGGCCTACCATGATTGATGCAAACTTGCGGGTTCTGTTCCTTTTCTCTATCATTTTTCTCAGTTCTCAATTGAGAATCAAACTACGGTATATAAGTTGGGAGAATTATTACAATGTTAGAAGGCATACAGAAACTTGAGAAAATGCTAACAATATGGTGGCAAATATATAAATATATCAGTTGAAGCCTTAATATCACTGGGATATTGCAATTATTCCATACAGTTGGTTTCTGCTATTAGAGGGTTTAATTTGTTCAAATCAGGTTTGCTGTAAATCCAGACACGGCGCTTATAAGCCGCTTTGAGATTCATATTAACATTAATTGCTATATTAAGAGTATCATGCACACTAATTTCAAAATGTCGATGTGAAGTATAGTTATACCACAACTTATAAGAATAGATCGAGCAAGGTTTTGGTAGAAGAGGCATTTATTCTCAGTTTTTAAGAATGCTATGGATAGTCCGTTAAATGTTTGCAGGTATAACGCTGAAGAATGAGGCATTATTGTCTCTATTTCTCTCTCTGTCGCTATTACGAGGCATTATTAATAAAAATGAAACATTGTACAAATTTGGAGAACCCTAGTATCGCTTGAAAACGTTTTGGTGATTCACAATCGATAATGCTAATGTGCATGCATTATAGAGAAGGAAAAGAGCCGAGAAAAAAAATTCGACAGAAGTGCAGCACAATTCACAACCTCTGAATGAGGTGACGTCAAAACATAGGTGTGCAGGATATTTTGCAAAGTTATATATATATATATATAAAACAAAAATACAGATGGGTTTCACCGTACACAAATACAGTTTGAATATAAACGTCTCTATATTTAAATTTTAAGTCACCAAAAAGTTCAATAGGGTTCTCATATAAATTGCATCCCATATACTATTTTTGAGTATTGTCTCAAATATAAATTGGAAACATTATTCCTCTTCAACATGCAAAATGATTTGTTGTTTCTATTTATTTTTTTTAAACAAAAATAAAGAAAGATAGTGTAAAAATTTTAGAAAAACGATTGGCGGCATTTTAAAAAATAAAAATCTGTCTATCATTTTTTCCGTAGAGACACACACGACTAGCAGAGGGGCAGGAGGACAAACAACATCTAAGTCACAATCACTCGTACTAAAATCTCTCGACAAGCAAATTGTAGCTTTCAACAGACGGTCGACGGTAGAATACAGAGCCGATATCTAAGACAGAAATGTATTTTTCGTTGTAAAGAGAGCGATGAAAGGGTGTTCAATATTCAAGCATAAAAAATTATATTTGTAGCAAAGTCATACATACATACATACATACATACATACATACATACATACATACATACATACATACATACATACTTATGATAGTATGCTTGTTCGGTATATTAGGGCAATGGACCCATTTCATTTCTAACTACCATATAAATAATTCACAACTGTTAGACTCATAGTGTTCAACTGGTGATTTAATGTGTTAATTCATTTAAACCGCTCCAGACAATTGTAAATAATTTCAATTATTTGAAGTTGTCTACATGTTCGTTAGCATGTTATTTTTTGTTCTTTGTTCTTTTTTCTTTTCTATGATATTTTCGACCTACCCATATATATATAGGGCAGACAGACAGACAGGCAGACAGGCAGACAGACATTGTACGCCTGAACATCTGTTCCTTCTCCCTGTTTTATTTACACCTATTACATGTATAATAATAACTGTATGTTTCATATACAATTCAAGCTTGTAATAATTTTATTTCACATCAATTATGCGGTATATTACAATTATTGCCTATATATTGTACCTTATACACATGTCTAAAATGTATAATGCTCTTAAAAAAGCACGGTTAAGATTATATAGCTCATATTTATTGGAGATTTGTTTTGCTGTCCCTGATGGCTATGATATTAAAAGCATTGAGGCAGAAGATAATGGATAAAACTACTTTCAATATCTCTTACCTTAGTATACAAAAATTACGTCCGTATGTAGATTAAAAATGAGCGTGCTACATCATACATACTTCCATCCATACATCCATCAAGGCATGCATCATTTTATTTATCCATCCATCCATATACACGCAGATATATAGAGAGACCGATAGACATAAAAAGTTATTTATAATTGTAAACCAACATATAGTTGACATAGTTGGTTGGCTGCTTGATGTTTTTTTTCTTAAGTCACGCGCAACACATTATAGGCTATATCCTGCCGTGAAAATGGTAGCCAAGGGCCAATTCCAAAGATATAGCATTACTGGGAAATAAAGAGTGACGTAAAGAGCGATGTCGGAAGGTGTCTAATTTTACTTTTGCAGAGACAGACGAATCTTTAAGAATAAATGGAAAAATGTAGATACATAGATACATCAAGTCAAATATCCATCCATCCATTTATCCATACATGCATGTATGCATACGTACATCAATACATATATGCACACACACATCCATATATACATACAGAGAGATGAGGACACATACAGACATATAGACAGACATAGATATGAGGTTTTCTTGTAGCCAAAATAATCTGAACATCATTAAATATAATACCAATTAAAATAGATAAAGAGGTACATAAGTCAGTATATAGAGAGAGAGATAAAGATAGGTGATGGTAAGAGAGTTAGAGTTAATATATGTAAGAGAAAATTATACCACATACCAGCTGGTTTTCCCCTTGTCAACTAATTTTATTGAAGTTTTGGTGTAATAGTTAAGTTTATAACTAAAAGTTTTCTTTAAAAGGTGAAACGGAAAAAAAGAAAAGAGAACAAGCTTGTTTTCCCTTGGTGAACTAATTTTATTGAGGTTTTGGTATAATAGCTTCAGCACCAAAACCTCGAAAAGTAAAGCTATATCTTTCTCCATATCTCCTATTCGGCATCATTTAAAAACACAAGTAACTAAACTACATGTATTTTAGAGATCCTAAGTGTTAGAACCGTCTTCAGCATCAATCGTGTAATCTATTTTCCAAAACAAATGTGCATAATGTAAATTGTAATCATCATGAATAAATATTTGTCAGAAATACTTGTTTCGTTTTATAGAGATATTATTACAGTGATATATTTAAAACAAAATTTAAAGAATGACGTTACGTATAGAGAATGAACAAAATCATGAGATCTCTGTATTTAAAATGTGTTCAAAGTATAGTACAATTTTTGATATGCAAATTATGAACTCTTGCAAAATGGTTGTCTTCCTCGATTTTCCAGTACACAGAAAGACCATATTGGAGGGAGAGTTCAGTAGTGACAGGTACTGAAAATACATACTGTCACTATGCATGTATGAGTTATGTATATATATATATATATATATATATATATATATATATATATATATATATATATATATGTATGTACTTATGTATGCCTGAATGTCTGTATCTATGTACCTTTTTCCTTTTAATCTCTATAGATTCATGTCTCTGCAAAAGTAAGACTAGACACCTAACGACATCGCTGGTTATTTCACTATTTTTTAAACTTCCCAGTAATGTTCTGGTTTTTTTTGGTGGGGGGGAATTTTGGAATGGCCTCTACCTTCCTATGAGGAAATAATAGTAATTCGTTGAATATTTGCAGGTTTAACGCTGAACAATGAAGCATCATTATCTCAATCTTTCTTTCTCTGTCTGTCTGTTTGTCTGTTTGTTTTCCAAAAATTATTAACAAACTTTAAACATTGAGCAAATTGCTAGAACCCTAGTATAGCTTGGAACAGTTTGGGGACAATGTTAAAATGCATGCTTTATGAACAAGTAAAATAGCTAAATAAATATTCAGCAGAAGTGCATCTTCAATGAAAATATAGAACGCACCACCTCTGAATGTGGTGACGCCAAAATATGAGTCTTCGGGAAACTCCATGCCTGTATTTTTGCAAAGATGAAAGTTCTCTTTATTTAAGTTTTAATTGACCAAAAGTTAATATATAAGATATATACGATTTAGAAGCTGATATTTGAGATTTTATCCCCCATATTCTATTTTGAGTATTGTATCATAAATAAATTTCAAACGTGCAAAAAGGATTTGTGGCTTCTATTATCTGGTTAAATGTGTCAGGGGAATGAGATTTTAAAAACTTGAAGAAGGATAGCGACGAACTTCTAGAAAAAGATTGGTAGTGATTACAAAAAATAGTTGACATAGCCTTCTTTATAGCATCTTGCATGGAGAAACACACGACTACAGGAGAGGCAGAAGAACAAACAACATGTAAATCATACTCACTAGTAGTCAAACCCATTTATATGCAAATGGTAGTTTTCAATGCACGGGCGACGGTAGAACACGGAGCTGATATCTAGGACAGACATTTACCTTTGAGTGTAGACAGGGCTATATAGGGGTATACGATATTCAAGCATAAATATAATTATATGCTTTGCATTGTTGTGTTGAGAAAAAAAAAACCGAAGTTGAGTATTACTCTACTGTCTATTAAAACTATCTTTTTAGAACTTAACATACACTGGCACCATATAGCCAGTATTGTGCTGACTTTCCATTAAACCCGATACATACATACATACATACATACATACATACATACATACATACATACATACATACATACATACATACATACATACATACATACAAACATACATATATACATACGTACATACATACACGTGCAACACTTTTCTCACTCAAGTATTAATTTGTCTCTCTTACGGCTTTTTTTGTTATCCTCAAAATGGCAAATAAAAGTTCCTTCTTTTTCCCCCATACTTGTCTACCTTTTATGAAACAAGACCTTACATGGCTGAGTCCCAGCCGAGATCATCGTTGCAACAAATGTATAAATAGAAATCGGAATATACATATGAAAAGAAAACTGCCTGCAGTCATTCTTACCTTGAGGTAAAAGAGTTAGTTACAAGCAAACATAACTGGGCTATGGTGCGAGTGTCTGGGATTTGAGTGAGAAAGCGTTGTGTTTGTTGTAGGCGACCTACACTTACAAAGCGACACAGTCTGTTGCAAAAATAGCTCAATCACCCAGCAACAAACCCTTGGCAACCTGCCAAAGAGTATGAAAGGGAACAGCTTCTCCAAAAACAAGCTGAGCTTGTAACTTGGTGTAAAGATTAAATCTAATGAAAGTCTAAACTATTTTAGTGGCATTTCCTTTCCTTTAGTGCTTTAAACGTGCGAACTGTACGCGCAGGTCTTTGTCAAATGCTGTGTGATTAAAAACTGACTGAAAAGTATTCATCCGTAAACGTGACGTGAAAGGTCCTTATTTCATTGCAATTCATATTTACTTTGCATAAGACATTAATTTTTTATAACAAATGGCAAAGTCTTTGAAAGTTCTACAGGAATTTGATTATAGGAGTTTATGTAAGCAAGGATACACAATATGAAGGTATACTAATGGTAAACGACAATGAAGCCTGCAATATAAGTGTAAATAATGCGGGAGACAGATAAATACATACATAGATACATACATAAGCATATGCGTATATTACATGTATACATACAACGATTTATATATAATTAAATGTATAGAAAGAGGAGTGTAAGTTATACGTGCATGGATAACGAATAGATAGATGGATGCGAGTATTGATGAATGAATAAATGAAAGTAAGGACTAAAATAAATTAATAGATATATAGAGATAGAGGAACAAAGATTGACCTGTTTGTATTTAGGGACTGGTGGGTATGTAAGTTGACAGATAAATAGTGATTGTGCTACATCATACATACCTCAATACATGCATCATTTTGTTCATCAATCCATCCATATATATATATATATATATATATATATATATATATATATATATATATATATATATATATAGACAGGCCGACATAAACATACAATTATTTATATTTGCAAAACAACATATCGAACATATTTACATACATATATGCATACATGGTATAGTTAGTTTGTTGCTTGGTGATTTTTAAAGGCACGTTCAACACATTATATGCTATGTAATGCCATGAAAATGAAACCTAAAGGAAATTTCTAAGAAAATAAAACATTAATGCGAAAATAAAAAAGTAAAATAAAGAGGTATGGGGTAAGGTGTCTTGTCTTATATTGGCAGAAACAGATGAATCTATACAATAAAACGTATACGGTACATATATCGAGACAGACAGTCAAACAAACAGAAAGACAGACATGCATATATTAGTAAATAAATATATATATGCATGTATACATATATAACTCATACATAAATAGCGCCATACAAAGACACAGACAGGCAGATAGAGGAGTTATAGCCTATGCTTGTCAGACCCATCTACTTTTATTTCCTTATCGCAACTCCCTTATTTATATTGCAAATTTGATATTCAGCTTGGTATTAATAAGGTCTCAGCTGAGTGTGATTTTCAGCATTTGGGAAAATTCTTCAGCAGAGTTATAGCCTTTAATTTTTGGGCACGTATCCACACAATATTGCCTTCTATTTTGCAAGGAGGTTTGGGGACAATGCTAATGGGATAACAAGCACATGGACAAGATGTTTGCTCTACAACTCTCACATTGTAATGAAAGTTAACATACTATTAAATATCTTTCACCTATTTAGATTCGCATTTAAATTTGGATCACAATTGGGAAAACCAGCTGAAGAAATTTACTGTCCGTGTGTTCTCAGAAAAAGAAATTGAAAGAACACAAGGTACACTAACGTTGTCACTGATTTGACATTATCGTTTTCTCAAACAAAACTTAGAAATTTTAAAATATTAAAAATCTGAAAAACGTTATCCGTGTATTGTTTTATAATGTATTTTTGCGTTTAGAAAGTACAAATAGCCACGCAGCGCTGTATCAGTCCATGGAATACATTTTATTAAAATTATTAACCCCGTGGAATATTTGGAAAGTTTGGAACTGATCCTTTATTTATGATTCTATTGCAGCCAAAGTTGGAGGACAGCTTGACATTGGCTGAGTTTGATTATCAGCAATCAGTTCTCATTAATGAGAAGAGTTGTAAGTCTTGGTTCTCTTTCCATTCACTTTAATTTCTGCATAATAAAATATATTCATTATTACTGCATTTAATCCAATTTTGATAAGCTGTTTGACATTGATAAGACCTCGGCTGAATTTGGTTGTCATCATTCTACATCATCGTCATTTAGCAAATTGGCAATATATATAGCCAGGGCTGTGCGGATGTTCTGTAAAACTCTATACACATACATACACATATATCATTTATAAGAGTTATGGGCCTCTGATTTTTAGGCCATCCTTTTCATGTATGCGTGATAAATGTATTATTACTGGATTTCAAACTAATTTAATAGAAGCTTGATATTGATGACAGAGTTTGGTTGTCTGTGTTTCTTACTGACTATGTCACTATCATGATCCAGCCACTTCTTCTATAAAACTACACTCTCCTACTTCCATTGTAATTAATGTGTTTGTGGACTAAATTGTTGTATATATACCATGCGTTTTGTCCCTGCAAAACGTTATTATATCGTATATTATATTTATATATTTATTCATTTATTCTTCTGAGTGAGGTTTTATTTAAGATAGAGGTAGGTAATTTGTATATACCCTGTGTATTTTACTTCGTTTATTAATGTGCATATGATTACTTTGTACCTTTCTATGATAATCAGTCAATAAAATGTGGTTGTGGGTGGGGTGGGGATGTCCTCACACTAGTGGAAACAAAACTTTGCCAAGAAGATAATCGCTCTGTATTTCGGAAATTTTCGTGAGTCAATCCCTTTTCTTTCAAACAATGTTATCGCTATCCATATTTTGTTCCACACTAGTTGATTGCATATTTTTCCTTAAATAATTTATACAAGATATGAGTTTCTCGCAGCAAACGCCACTGGTTTTTAGTCCACCTGGCCATTAGGCCTAGAAAGCTTTGGCATGGCCCTTTGTCTATCGTGCGTTATCCGTCGTCTGGCAGCTACTGCTATTTTGAACTTCTTCTCAAAAGCGGAAGACCATTTTCAACTAAACCTGGCACGCAGCACTCTAGCAGAAAAGTCTTTCAAGTGTGTACAAACAATCTCGATCCGCCATCAAGATGGCACCGTTACTAAATATAGAAAAAAACTTTAAACAATTTCTCCCAAACATGTAAACATTTGACACAAAACATCCTGGCATGAAGACCTTTATATATAGCCGCAAAAATAGCAACAATTATATTCCTTCTGATTAATTTCAACTTTGTATTTTCTCTGAAGTTACCATTGCTTTTTTATTTATTGTGATGTGCTAACGAGTAATGCAGTTAAAATAGTGCAGGAAATATATGCTCTCAAAAGGAGTGACTAATAGCTATAACAGAGAATAAACTACAATTTTGTTTCTTTTCTAATACTAAATAAAGTCCATTACTATAGAATTTGTATGACAGAGCTCATACCAAGAAGCTTACGAAATTAAAACATTTTACGAAATTAGAGGAAGGGGCACACAAATCATCTTTGACAGCTCAGTATCGGTTTAATTTCAGTTAAATGCATGATTTGAAACTTTTGAAGGCTTATGGTTAGTATCATACTGTCAGTTTCTCCTCCTTTATAAAACTGCCTGCCATTTTATGGATTGATTAAAGTTTTGCTTTTCACGTAGTTTTGTAAAACACAATAATGATATATCCGGCTTCACCTGCGTTAGTTAACATTCACATGTTGATATTTTAAACGATTTTAAATCAACTCTTATCCAATGTGCGAAGAATATGGAGAAAGGGCCAATGTTTTGTTTTGCATCAAATCAAATCAATAAAGGTTACACCCGACTTAATGTGTAGAACTGAATTAAAGTTATCGTTCTTTCGTTCTTAGTTCATATTATTCCACCCTTTAGCATAATGAGGTAAGGTTGCAGTTTTGTTCATTTCAAAGTTCTGATTTCTTAAGTACGCTCATCAACGACGAACAGTTATATATATATATATATATATATATATATATATATATATATATATATATATATATATATAGATAGATAGATAGATAGATAGATATATGTATGTGAGTATGTGTGTGTGTGTAGAGAAAGAGAGATAGCATAATTAAGAAATTGACAGGGTGATAGACGATTTAATCAATGGTGTGATAGACGATTTAATCAATGGCATTTATGCTTTAACGATATATATATATATATATATATATATATATATATATATATATATATATATATATATATATATACAGAGAGTGAGAGTGAAATATATATGAACAACAGACATAAATTAGCGGAAAGAGATATGCAAAGATTGATATATATGTAGTGGCTATTATTTGTAAACTAATCTTAGCAAGAAAATAGTTTATCAGATATGGACAGACACTACTCGAGAGCCATACAGACTTCCTTGTTTCAAAGTAGGGAAATTACCTAATAATTATATTTCTCTTCCGTCTTCCATGATGGACAGCTTAATGGATGAATGAGCAGATTGATGGGTGTGTGTGTGGCTTGATAGATAGATGAATTGCGATTTTTTTTTCGCTGACAATTGTCAAAGTTTTATTGAAGAGCAACACATTCATCTGACTTAAAACCTGAATTGTTCATTCAAATTTTGAGACATTATACTCAACCCTTTGCTTTTAGTCAATTAGTAAACTGGTGTGTGCACTTCCTTATTCAAAATACAAGAGGAATCACCCGACAATGTCACAATAAGCTCTTTTCCTTTTTCTGAGTCTAATGAACTAGATAGGCATTAAAAAATACGGGGGTAATATCAAGGCACACAGAGAGAGAGAGAGAGAGAGAGAGAGAGAGAGAGAGAGAGAGAGAGAGAGAGAGAGAGAGAGAGAGAGAGAGAGAGAGAGAGAGAGAGAGAGAGAGAGAATCTATTTATCTCAATGATCCCGAAGCGTTTCGTAAAAAATAAATAAAAGAAATATATTGTTTTTTAAAGGCACAATACTACGACCGTGATTAGACCGTCGGTGGAATTTCCAAATTAATTTTAGCTCCAAAACGATTAATCCAGAATATTTCTCTTTTTTGTTCCATTCGCTTTTTGATCAGCACATGTTCTGCTTAAGCCAATCACTCTCAAATGATCTCTAATACAGTTTGTACTAAAATGTTTAGATAAATGTTTTATCTGTCTTTGTAGTCGATGTCCAAAAATGTCCCTCCATCCTAAAGCGTTAATTTCTTTCAGTTTCCATCATATTCAAAATACAACAGGATTCGCTGGCAATATCATAATAAGCTCTTACCTTTTTTATGAATCTACGCAACAAAATAGACATCTAAAATATGGGGGTGCTATCTAGGCACATACATATATAGATATATAGATACATAGATGCAAGGAGAAATGGACGGATGAGTGGGTGTGCCGATGGAGTGATGGAAGAATATATATATATATATATATATATATATATATATATATATATATATATATATATATATACATATATATAGCTCTATACAATGATTGACATTGAATTATAAACATTGGAGTGGATGATGAGAAACGTATAGTAGTTGGGGAATTGGCGATGCGGGTGGATTAGTAAAATACATCTATTGTTTAATTGTTTTATATCAAACTAAGTCGCCGGAGTCCAGAATATAAGGGATAATGAGGTCGGAGCAGTAATACTTAGGCTGATATTCAAACAAATATGTCCATATATTTACCGTATGACTTTCAAACTAGCTTATAATCCAAAGGTCGATTTCATTTCTAATTTCCTAATTTATTCTTGAGAAAACTGAAGTTCTTGAATAAGTAGAAAAATGTTATAATTGCAAAATATTTTAGACAAATTATAACCTGAAAAAGAAAGATTGAGACTGTGTTTTGATTTTTCCGATTTAATTTTTTGAAGGCTTTGAGACCACCATCTTTCTTCCTCTTACTCAAAATGCCAAAGCAAAGGACGTCATTGTCATTACAAATGACGTGAATTATGAGGTAGTGGAGTGTTAGCGAGGGATACAGGCCCCTATATTATTCGGGGGAATAAGGCCAATGTTAGTAGCTGTATCACATTGGTAGAATTCCTTTTAATTGGCAAAATATCATCAATATATGACATAGGTATATCAGTAACAGATTATTATCAGCTAATCGTAAAGATGTAGGCTGCAATAGACAAGTAAAGGATCTAGAAGAAAATGGCACTATCAAACTTATTTTGCTATTGGAACAAGTATCTGTACATTGCAGTACATGGGAGCTAATGCGTTAATGTATTAAAAAAAATAATGTTTGAAAACTTAGCAAAACACCTTAATGATTGGAAATTAAAATAGGTACTGTACTTTCTACATTGTTTAGCAGTCGCAATTAGACTAGTCACGAAAATTAGCATCTTCAGTCTTCCATACATATCTTGGATATATCTGCATAAACATGTACAAAGAAAGAGTTAGATATAAATGTATTGTTATGTATGATGTTTATATAATATTATAAATATTTTAGGAAATTGTAAATGTTTCTTCACTTTAATATTTGCTTAAATCTTAATGTTATCAGGAAAAACATGTTTAACTAGTGTCCTTGAATTAGGTTGTTTTGATCAATATGTTTTCTCAATTTGAAGGTCAAGGTTGATTTTTGTTTACAAGTAAAAATTCCATTAAGATGACACACATTCTAGAACATTCTGTCATGTGACCAATCTAGAACATTCTGTCATGTGACCAATCTTTATATATATCTGTTTGGTGGACATTTTGTGGCAGTTCGACATTACCATCAGTCTTGTAAAGAGCTATTACAGTTGTGAAAATTCATTCCAAATTCTAAGAGAGGAATTATTTTAAATATTCATTGGATTATAACAGTGCTCATAAACTTTTGGATTTTGGATTTTTAATTGATGATTTTGGAATTTATGTGAACTTATATTCAGATATTTTGGAATACTTCATTTTGACTACAGCACATCAAGATTTCTAGTACATCAGGACTTTGGAGACCATTAACACATCATAACATTCAAGGACACAGCCGTGAATTCGGAACATTCTATATTTAGGACTTGTGATTAGAACAATCATTCTTATTGGATTATTAGGATTTCAAAACACATTACTGTAAGTGACTTTTTGATTTTTCATTTTAATTATCTAGTAATAAATTGCTTGTTGATTTTTACTTGATTTGTTGGTTTCACTTTCTTTCTGTTACATTTTCTTAGACCATAGAGTCGTAACAGAAATTGGGGGCTCGTCATCTGGGATTGAATTTCTTTAAAGCATATTAGAGATATTAAATTTATCTTTGAAATTCATATTGATTTTGTCTTAGACAGAGCTTTTCCTGATGCTCTTATTTCTACGAGGTCAAGGTCACGGTCTTGTATTGAAAGCAATACATTTGTTGGGTCAAACAAACCCAAGTCTGATTCTATTTTGGAGGCTTATGAACCATTCATGTCAGAAGGTTCTATATCACTTATTGGTGATTCTGCCAAACCTATCCCAATTAAAATATTAAGGGACACTGGAGCTTCTCAGAGTCTTTTATTATCAGGTACTTTGCCTTTGTCTGAGGAGTCTTCTTCAAGTGAAAGTGTTCTTGTTCAGGGAGTAGAGTGCGGCTTTGTAAATGTTCCTCTCTTTTGTGTAAATTTGGCATCAGACTTAGTTTCTGGAGCTGTGACTGTTGGGGCAGTGACTTCTTTACCCATAGAGGGTGTTCATTTATTACTAGGCAATGACCTAGCTGGAGATAAGGTTGTGGTTAATCCACTTGTAACTGACAAGCCTTGTTTGGATCAGAAAGTTGATCCTGTCGAAACTGAAATCCCTGATTTGTACCCTGCTTGTGCAGTTACTAGAGCTATGGCAAAAGGAGCTCTTGAGATTGATGTTGATCAGGATATTATTCCTTTAGCTGACACATGTATTGGTCAGTCTTTTGATGAGGTCACTTTTTCCTCAGGTATTGATCAATCAAATGGTATTGATCACAGTAATCCTCTTTTGGCAACTCATTCTCTTTGTTCTAATCAGGATGACAAACGACAATCCCTTGTCGTTGAACAGGAGCAAGATCCCGAGATATCTTGTTTGTTTCAGAGGGCTATTAGTGAAACTGAAGCCACACAAGTTCCAGTGTGTTACTTTGTGAAAAATGGGGTCCTTATGAGGAAATGGAGACCACCTGATGTACCCGCTGGTGACGAGTGGTCAGTGAGCTATCAAATTGTTGTTCCTAAGTCATATCGACAGGAAATTCTTAATTTAGCCCATGAAACTCCTTTGGCTGGTCATTTAGGAGTCCGTAAGACTTATCACAAGATCTTGAATCATTTTTATTGGCCGAAACTCAAAAGTGATGTTTCTAAATACTGCAGATCTTGTCACACTTGTCAAATGGTAGGAAAACCCAATCAGAAGATACCTAAGGCTCATCTGCAACCTATTCCTGCATTTGATGAACCATTTAGTAGAATAATAGTAGACTGTGTTGGTCCTTTACCTAAAACCAAGTCAGGCAACCAATACTTGTTGACCATCATGTGTGCATCTACAAGATTTCCAGAGGCAATTCCTCTGAGAAATATAAAAACTAAAACTATTGTGAAAGCTTTGGTGAAGTTTTTTACACTTGTTGGCCTTCCCAAATCTGTCCAGTCAGATCAAGGGTCAAATTTTATGTCTGGAATTTTCCAACAAGTTATGCATGAATTAGGCATCCAACAGTTTAAATCTTCTGCCTATCACCCTGAAAATCAAGGTGCTTTGGAAAGATTTCATCAAACTTTGAAGAATATGATTCGATCATATTGCTTTGATACAGAAAAGGATTGGGATGAGGGTGTTCATTTGTTGTTGTTTGCTGTTAGGGAATCAGTTCAAGAGTCGTTGGGTTTTAGTCCCTTTGAACTAGTTTTTGGTCATACTGTCCGTGGACCATTGAAATTATTGAAAGAGAAACTTCTTTCAAATGAAGACTCAAAGATTAATCTTCTTGATTATGTCTCTGATTTCAAATACAAGTTGTCAAAGGCCTGTGAAGTAGCAAGAACTAATCTTCACAATACTCAGTCAAATATGAAATTAAGGTATGACAGAAATACACAGGAAAGGAGTTTTAGACCTGGTGACAAAGTTCTGGCTCTCTTTCCCATACCTCAGAATCCTCTTCAGGCTAAATTTTATGGTCCTTATACCGTTGAAAAGAAAGTAAATGACTTAAATTATATCATTAACACTCCTAGAAGACGGAAACAAAAACAACTTTGTCATATAAATATGTTAAAGGAATATTTTGACAGAGATAGCCCAGCTAATTATTCTGTTCATTTAGTTGTACCTGTCCCACACAGTGAAGATATCAACGATGGAGTACGATCAGACTATAGTGACTCTGGTATAACCAATATTCGGAATTCAGAAATATTGAACAACCTAGACCAGAAACTTTCACATCTACAACAACAGGAAAGAAATGAACTAAAACAGCTATTACATGACTATGAGCACTTGTTTCCTGATGTTCCAACACGAACAAGTAAAATTTATCATGACGTTGACATTGTAGATTCTGCGCCTGTGAAACAGCATCCTTATAGGATGAATCCTCTCAAACAGAACTATCTGAAGAAAGAAATTCAGTATTTACTGGAGAATGATTTCATAGAACCAAGTAAAAGTAACTGGAGTTCACCATGTTTTCTTGTTCCCAAGCCAGATAATACATTCCGTATGTGTACTGACTATAGAAAAGTCAACAGTGTCACCAAAACTGATTCATTTCCAATCCCAAGAATGGACGATTGCATTGATAAAATTGGAAATGCGGAATATGTCACCAAGTTTGACCTTTTAAAAGGATTCTGGCAAATTCCACTGACGGAAAGGGCAAAAGAAATTTCAGCATTTGTAACTCCAGATGGACTTTATCAATATAAAGTTATGCCGTTTGGAATGAAAAATTCGCCTGCAACGTTTCAAAGTCTGATGAACATAATAACATTTGGTCTTGATAATTGTGACGCTTATATCGATGACGTCATTATCTACAACAACACCTGGGAAGATCATTTGGAAACCATTCGAAAATTCTTCGATCGACTCAGCGATGCGAATCTGACAATTAATTTGAGCAAAAGTGAGTTTTGCCATGCTTGTGTCACATTTTTAGGACATATTGTGGGACAAGGTCAAGTTAAACCTATAGAAGCTAAGGTCAAAGCTATCTCTGAATTTCAAGTTCCAGTTTGTAAAAAGCAACTGATGCGATTTCTAGGTATGACTGGATATTATCGGAAATTTTGTTCCAATTTTTCCAAAATTGCTGAACCTTTGACAAGTTTATTGAGTAAGAAAACCAAATTTCATTGGTCTGACAAGTGTCAGGAATCTTTTGACAAGTTAAAGACCATGCTTATGAATGCACCAGTTCTTTCTGCACCAAATTTTAACCAATCATTTAAATTATATGTTGATGCAAGTGATGTAGGGGTTGGTGGAGTATTGATTCAGGAAGACAAAAGTGGTGTGGATCACCCTGTGTGTTATTTTTCTAAAAAACTAAACAAGCACCAGAAAAATTATTCCACAATTGAGAAGGAATGTTTGGCTTTGATATTGGCTTTACAGCATTTTGAAGTGTATGTTACCTCAGCTCTTTCTCCAATTATTGTGTACAGTGATCACAATCCCCTTACTTTCATCAACAATATGAAAGATAAAAATCGGAGATTGTTGAGATGGAGTTTGATATTGCAAGAATATATCATTGACATCAAACACATCAGGGGAAAAGACAATGTGATTGCAGATGCACTCTCACGTGCCTATAAATGTAATATTGCTTGATGTAATTAAGTCCAGTATCATAAAACATGTTCTTATGTAATTTTGGTTATTGTAGTATTAGATGTATATTCAACAGAAAGCTTTATTATATAAATCTTTCTTTTTCTTTATGAGGGGAGGTGTTATGTATGATGTTTATATAATATTATAAATATTTTAGGAAATTGTAAATGTTTCTTCACTTTAATATTTGCTTAAATCTTAATGTTATCAGGAAAAACATGTTTAACTAGTGTCCTTGAATTAGGTTGTTTTGATCAATATGTTTTCTCAATTTGAAGGTCAAGGTTGATTTTTGTTTACAAGTAAAAATTCCATTAAGATGACACACATTCTAGAACATTCTGTCATGTGACCAATCTAGAACATTCTGTCATGTGACCAATCTTTATATATATCATGTTTGGTGGACATTTTGTGGCAGTTCGACATTACCATCAGTCTTGTAAAGAGCTATTACAGTTGTGAAAATTCATTCCAAATTCTAAGAGAGGAATTATTTTAAATATTCATTGGATTATAACAGTGCTCATAAACTTTTGGATTTTGGATTTTTAATTGATGATTTTGGAATTTATGTGAACTTATATTCAGATATTTTGGAATACTTCATTTTGACTTCAGCACATCAAGATTTCTAGTACATCAGGACTTTGGAGACCATTAACACATCATAACATTCAAGGACACAGCCGTGAATTCGGAACATTCTATATTTAGGACTTGTGATTAGAACAATCATTCTTATTGGATTATTAGGATTTCAAAATACATTACTGTAAGTGACTTTTTGATTTTTCATTTTAATTATCTAGTAATAAATTGCTTGTTGATTTTTACTTGATTTGTTGGTTTCACTTTCTTTCTGTCACATTTTTCTTAGACCATAGAGTCGTAACAGTATACATGTAAGTAATTATAGCTTCTTGTAGTTATTCATGAAGATGAGCGTTGAAAAATAAGAAAGGTATATATCCCTTATTATTGAATTGAACTACTGAGTTTTAATATTTTTTCATTGTTGTATGTGCCGCTGCAGTTTTAGTTACACAAAAAACTTATTCTAAATCGCGTTTTGACATTTTTCTATACTCGATAAAATTCCATTCTTCGATAATAAGGCAAACAAGAGGTACTAAAGATTATAAAAGGAAATACTTAGGGTATTGGTTTCTATGAAATTCTTTAGATCTTTTATCGACAATGTTGAGATGTTTTCTTCAGAAACTAAACATTGTGTTGCCACATGTTTATAAAGTCTGTATTAGTAAAACCTAGAAATCTCATTGTCACACGAGAGTAAGAGACCGTGGCATCATTTCTGTATTACGGCAGATACCATGGGAGCAAGTTCAAACAATTTAATTTGCCCTCTCGATACATGATATTGCAACATGACAACAGTGTACCAAAAATTAATATTGGAAAATAATTGGAGAGAGAGAGAGAGAGAGGGGGGGGGAGGGTCAGAGAGAAGGGTATAATTTATATATCTGCATACATGTTGTAGAATTCGTTATTTTTGTTATTTCCACCGCCATTTACTACAAACAGTAGATCTAACGTAATCGTTGGATATGGCATTTTTAGAGTAATTTTCGCATGAACTCAGTACGGTGCTGACTGTACTTGAGACATAATATGAAGCAATATAACGGATTTCTATGTAGCCGTAGGAACAAAAATGGGCGTCAGCAAGTTGAGTACGATGCAGATCAGCGTTGAATGTGCTCATATTATGACGCAGTCTAAAATGGAAAATATGTTCGGCACGTTGACTGAAAGTAGACATTTTATTGGTGTCGATATTTGGACATAAACACTTTTACATATCATGGTAAGACATGCTACATTTGGTGTCCTGTTCACGATTGTTCCACAAGGCCATGTTGAGGGTAAAAAAGATAATTTAGTAGAATTTAGACAGAAATTGCAAGTGACTAACTTATGAGAACCTTGAATGTTATAATTTTTATAATGTGTTTGTTCGGACACAAGGGGAGGGAATAATTCAATATGATAGTCTAGAGTTTGCCTCGTTTTAATTGTATAGTGTGTTAGACTAGACTGCACACCCAGTTTCAAAGTAAAGAGATTGCATATTACTGTATTTTTGAAGTCCTGAAAGTATTCTTGTAACTTCTAGCTGTAGTTTTTCAAGTTTTGTTTTTAATGAATTTATAAACGAACATCCATCCTTGACTACAGGCATTTTCCAAAAGTGAAAATTTTTAATTTAAAGAATAATTTAGTGGAATTGTGCTCTGAATTTAACAACCATTAGAAAGAAAGAGAAACTTTGAGACTATTCCACTTAAAATTGGATATTTCCACTATGCTTGAAACATATTTGATTCTTGTTTAACATGTACCTCCTTTACCTCCTTGATCTACTTGAAACATTTACACAATCTTTTCCATACGTGGTACAACACTCATTCTTTACTGCCTCCAGTTTCGATTTGTCATCACATTAAAAGGCGCTGTGATGTAGCCGACTTTCTATATACTTGTCTTTGTAATCTCCATTTTTTCTAGCCTTACAGAAATCTCAAATACCACGAATATCATCGTCATTACAAATAACGTGAATGATTATGTTGTTCGGTGTGACGGCTGATGCAGGCGCCTGTATTACTAGGCGGCGAGTCAGGCCAAAACTGAGTAATAGGAGCAGAATTCCTTTCAGTATGGAAAGTATAATTAATAGATGAAATAGATATATCAGCAACCGAATTTTATCAGTTAAAAGTAACGTGTAGTCTCAACAAAAATATGAAAATGTCCTAGAACAAGATTCATTGTAAAACCTGTTTTACTCTTTGAACAGGTATCTGTAAGATGTACGCTTCAAAGGCAATAAGTAAATGTATATAGAGAAATAATGTTCTAAAAGTAGCACCAGTACAGTAAAGATTTGGTATTAAAGGCAACCCGTCTATTTTATGCATGGTCTAAGCCTTTCCAATATTCTTAACATTTGTTATATATATATATATATATATATATATATATATATATATATATATATATATATATATATATTGGATAAAGAAAGCCTAGGGTATTAACGCCACATATATGCATACTTTCTGTTTAAAAAACTACTGATAAAATAAGAGCATTAAAAAATACAAAATATACATATTCCTTAGCTTGATTAAAATCTTGAGTTTTAATACCTTAGCGTTTTTTTATGTTGCAGGTTAAATCAGAAAACAAAAAGTTTCTATATAGAAAAGATACAACTTATTTGTACTGAGAAAAGATTTCCTTTCATATTAAGCCGAAGAAGAACAATCAGTTATAATATGACACAGTTTCTTTTCAAACTTTTACTTCAGAACTAAATTTTCTTTAAATTATACAAGTTATTTAATGGACAAGTTATAGGTATATTCAGAAATGGCTATTGTTGTGGCTTTTGCTCAGGACGTTTGTAGCAGTAAGAGCTACAAATCTATTTGTCAGACACGAATATGAAATTACTCTTTTTTCGTATCAGTCAGTTGCTAAGTATTAAATTGCTCAGTAGGTGCACGGCTTTCTTACAATATCTAGATAGACGTCGCAACTTGTATGGGACGTGATGTGAAAACATGGTTAGAATGGTGACTCCTTGCCTATATTTCTCCATTTGTAAATAATGGAGAACAAAAAATAGAGACTTATGAAATATCAGCCTGGTTCTATAAATCAACATTCTTTGCCAATCTGGAGTTTGCCTCGTTTTAATTGTACAGAGATTTAATAGATTTTTACTTTTTCGTCTAGATTGCACAGGCAGTTTTTAAATAAAGACATAGTATATTTCTGTATGTTATATTCCTTAAACTAGTTTTGCCCCTTGTAGCCCTAGTTTTTCAAGTTTTGTTTTTCAATGAATCTATAAACGAACATCAATCCGAGACTACACAGGCATATTACAAAATCTTCCTGAGATAAACTATCTACAATTTATATAAATATTTTCTGCTAAGTTGGTATTTTAGTTTTCGAAGATTGCCTATTTCGAGATTATGCTGTTTTAGAATGCTATCAATATGACACGTCCATTGATATTTGATGAAAGAAGTATCCCAAGGTAACGACCAGAATCCAAATACTTAAGATCAGTATTTTCAAAAAGAAATTCAGGCATATTTACTACTTTCTTGCTCGTAAAACAAAGACAGCCACTGTGTTTTTTCTGGATTCAACTTGAAGAGCCACTGTTTGGACCATTTATACAGTTGTATTAAATCGTTATCCATGAGTAATTATATTTCAGTAGAATAAAGAGATGCATAATGCAGAATGAATCATTTGCAAAGAGACGCACGAGAGAACGCATACCATCGGTAATAAGTTTTACCTAAATTAGAAACAAGAGAAGCCAAAACAATGGATCATTGTGGTACACAAACATTTATAATGGTGTCTCGTGAATATGTAACGTGCACAAAAAAAAAATTGTTTTCTATTACTTAGATAGTTTTCAAACCTGTTGAGCAGTTTAGCAATATACCTGTAACAGCGTATTCGGTCAGTTTAAATATTCAAATATTCAGCCTCTGTGACAGACCCGATCAAACACTATTGGTAAGTCGCAAAATACAATACAAGAATGTCGAGATTGTTTCAGTGATTTACATATTCTATGATACAGTTCAATAAGTTGAAAAACAGTAGAGACAGGGAAGGAATCTTAATTGATACTTGTAGAAAAGAGATTTTATGACAATAATTGTACACATGTTTAAAAATGCATCTTTTAAAACTTTTTGCGACACAGCTAAGTCGAAATATAGATATATCACTGGAAACTTCATGGAAATCACCCTTTTTAGAAATGGGAAGAATATGCGTCAGTTTTCACCTATCTGGAAATTGTATTTCCTTTAACGACATGTTTAGTGGTGCTCCTATTGTTTAACCGACGCCTTTAAGCATTATGTGACATGCGCTATCAGGAAACATAGCTTTATTGACAGGAGTAGGTTTCAATAATTCCAGAAATTGTAATTTTATTCGGAGCATTAAAATCATCATTTTTTTGAAATTTGAGACGGAAACATTACTATCATCAATAGCTTGAACCGTAGTCAAATACTTATTTAATAAGTCAGCTTTTTCGTTTTCATTCTCAATGCAACAAAAACATTATTTTTTGTAACTTTGAGTGGGGAGGGGGCAGCATTTAAAGGATCTGTTTCTTTGAAAAGTGATTTTGTAATTTTATAAAATGCTTTAGATTTCTTTTTCCTAAAAATCTTAAATATACCTGTCAAGCTTATTCTTATATTGCTCTCTAGCATACTTTTTGATGTTATTTTCTTTACTTTTATTTGTTTGTATGTATTCCAATCGTTTGGCCTACCACCATTAAGGGCAACATTGGGGATTCTTCCCGTATCCCTATACTATTTCTCAATTGAGAATCAAATCACGGTGTATGAATTATTATAGTGTTAGAAGGAATATACAAACTTGAAAATTCTAACAATTTGGTAGTAAACATATCAGTTCCAGCCTCAGTATCACTCGGAGTTTGCAATAAGTCTATCATGTTAGTTTCTGCAATCGGATCGTTGAATTTGCTTTCCTGTAAATCCAGATACGGCGCTTATAGGCCGCTTTGACATTCGTGTTAACATTAATTGCTATATTAAGAGTATCATGGTCACTAATTTCTCAATCAGTGTTCAAAATATAAATGTGAAATATCGTTAAACCACTACATACAAAGATTGGATCTTTCAAGGCTCTGGTAGTAGAAGTAATTCTTGTATTCCCAGTTTCTAAGAATGCTATTGATAATTCGTTAAATGTTTGCGGGTTTAACGCTGAACAATGAAGCATCATTTTTTCTATTTCCACCTATCTCTGTCGCTATTACCAAGCATTATTAACACAAATGAAATATTGAACAAGTTTAGAGAACCCTAGTGTTGCTTGAAACCGTTTTGGTGATAGACAATGGATAATGTTAAAATTCATGCAATGTGAACAAGTAAAAGACCCGAGGGAACAAAACCATTTGGCACACGTGCAGCTACAACGAAAATATAGAATTCACAACCTCTGAATGAGTTGAGGTCCAAAAATAGGTGTTCAGGTAATTCTATGTATTTTTGCAATTTTTTAAAAATATATTATTTATTCTCTAACCTGTATGATAATATTACTTATTCGTATTTAAAGATGTTATAGGGGCTGGTGCTCACAACCAAGGCGATGGGTGCCATAACCCGCGGACCCGGGTTCGATTTTCCATAGAGTATGAATTAAAATTCTCCAACCAGTATGATAATATTAATTTTTCATATATATATATATCTCATAATACAGATGGGTATCATCGTACACTAATTCAGTTTGAATATCAACGTCTCTCTATTTCAATTTAAAGTGACCAAAAGTTCAATAGAGTTTCCATATAAACTTTTATCCCAAATATTATTTGGAGTATTGTATAAAATATTAAATATAACTTGAAAACACTATTCCTCTACATATACAACATGCAAAAGAATTTGCTGTTTCTATTTCTGATTAGGTGTGCCACAGGAATAAGAATTAAAACAAAATAAAGAATGATAGTGAGAACAATTGTAGAAAAAAGATTGGTGGTGATTTTTAAAAAAGTCTACATACCCATCTGTGTATCATATTCCATGGAGACATACACGACTACCAGAGGGGCAGAAGAACAAGCAACATCTGAATCATAATCACTCGTAGTAAATCCTTTCGACATGCAAATGGTAGTTTTCAATACAAGGTCGACGGTATAATACTGAGCCCATATCTAGAACAGAAATTTCAGTGTAGAGAGGGCGATGGAGGATATTCAACATTCATGGATAATAAAATAATTATATTTGTTGCATTGTTAACTTGGGAAAAAGCCCGACGTTGAGCATTACTTTGCAATCCATTAAAACTATACAACATATCTTTAGAACGTACCTTTAGATTGGCACCATATAGCCATTATTGTGCAGACGTTCCGTTAAATCCCATGGATACATACGTACATACGCGTGTGTACGTACGCACATACATGCATACATATATACAACATGTAAAACATTGGTCTCATTCAATTATTAGTTTTTCTCTCTTAACGCTTGCTTGTCATTCTTAAATATAACAAGTAAAAGTTCTTTTTCCACGTACTTATCTAACTGTTATGAAACCACACCTGACATGTCTAAGTACAAGCCGATATCATCGTTGCAATAAACATGTACATAGAAATCCCAATTTACTCCTGAAGAGAAAACTACTTTCAATTTCTCTTACTTTAATATAATTTGTCTTAGTTGCAAGCAAATCTAATCGGGGTATGGCACGAGTGTCAGGGATTTGTGTGAGAACGTAACGTGTTCGTTGTAGGCGACCTACACTTAAAAAGCGATACACTCTGTTGCAAAAATAGCTCAGTCACCCAGCAACTAACCTTGGCAACCTGCCAAAATGTGTGAAAGAGAACTGTTGTTCCAAATCAAGCTGAGTGTGAAACATGGTATAAGGCGTACTGATTAAATGTAATGAAAGACTTAACTGTTTTGAGTGGCATTTCCTCTCCTTCAGTTTTTAAATATTATGAAATGTACACGCAGGTCTTTGTCATATACTTAATGAGTAAAAGCTTACCGGAATATATTTATCCGAATACGTGATGTAAAAGACCCTTCAATCATTGTAATTCAAATTCAGTTTGAATACAATATTAGTTTTGTACAACACTCGGCTATACATTATAATTAAAAACCTGAAGCTATTAACTTTGATGGTATACAAATATTCACGAGATGTATACAAGTCTTTTAAATTTCTACAGGAATTTAATTATAAAGAGTATACGTTAGCAAGGATGCACGATTTGATGACGGTAAACGATAGCGACGCCTGCAATATAAGTGCCTGTAAATGAAAAAGGTGGACTGCAATTGAGACCCAATCTTTTACATTATGCATGTGTCCATACTAATCCTCAACAACTCGCTGTCAAGATTCTTGGAAAATGTTTACCTGAAAAGACTTGGTCTTTTGCAAACAATGCTTTTTTGACAATGTGTTCAATTTCCGCTGAGGATGAGTATAATTATAAACTTTGTAAACGATTAGTTGCAGACTGAGTCAATCATTCTATTCTGCCAAAATCTAAACGATGAACGAAATCTTATGTTTGAGCAAATAATAGACTAAATAGACATAGTAGACTCACACTGACTTTTCTGTCGGCACGATGACATTCAACTTCACATCCTGTTGGGTAAGAGAGTGGAAAACTTTGCCCCTATGAATGACCTGACATGGCAGAAATTCATGTTCAGAAGAACAAATGACCTTGAACATGATATCTGATAATATGCTTGTAGATTAGATTAAGTCAATGGACCTATTTTTCATTTTTACTACCATACATATTATTTATAACTGTTAGACTCACGTCTTGCGAGGAAGAGTTCACGCGATAATTCATTTAAAAGGTGCTAGTCAAATGTAAATAATTCAAATTTTTCGAAGATGTTTGCATTTTCTTTAGCATGTCATTCTTTATCGTTGTTCCTTCAATATTTTCCTTTCCGGTGAGTTTTCTCGCTCATGTGACTATCTATGCATGTTTTCCTCAACGTTTCTAGAGTATTTTCTTTTACCCTTTACATGTATACTTGCTTACTTTCACTCATACATACTTATAGACATACACATATATCTATGCATACATTTATACATACATACATTCATACATGCATATATACTTTGAACTACTACACAGATGTTCATGTCCTTGTATGCTTTATATCTATTTTAAATCTCTTTATACTTATTTTATGTATATAATAGCTTCATGTTTTACATACATTACTAGTTTGTAATAATTATATTTCAAATGAAAGATATGTTCCACTGTATATATTAATTATATGGTGTGCCTCATATTTAGATCTAAAATATTGGATGTTGTGAAAAAAAGCTTTATTTTGAAGATGAGACATATTTTTGCATTTCCAGTGCATTCAATACTGCATATGATATCAATGAAATTTAGGCTGGACATATAATCCTAATGCGGAGGTCTAATGACAACCATTGTACTTTTGTAAAGATATTTACATGTTTAGTGTACTGTGTATTCAATAATGTAACTGTAATGTTCCTATTACTATTATGTAATAATGAAAATAACTGAATTCAATCTCTTTTGAAGAGGAAATATAGAACGTCAGTCAGTCAGTCAGTCATACCTACACACACACACACACACACACACACACATATATATATACATACATACATGCACGTTTACATACATACATACATACATACATACATATAATACATACATACATTCACTGATATATAATTAAATGAATTGATGGAAAAAGGAGTGTGAGTTTAGAGGGATAATGAATGGATAGATGGATGCGAGTATACATGAATGAATGAAATGGAAGTAAGGACTACAATGAATAAGTAGATATATAGAGACAGAGGTAGACTGATTGATTGACCTGTGTATACGTAGGGATTGGCGGGTACATAAGAAGGCAGATGAAAAGTGAACGAGCTACATCATACATACCTTCATCCATACATTCATCAATGCATGAATCATTTTATTCATCTATCCATCAGTATATATACAGATACATACAGAGAGACAGATAGACATTAACATACAGTGACTTATACTTGCAAACCAACATTCTTGCATACATGCTATAGTTGGTTGGTTGTTTTGTGGTCTTTTTAAAGGCACGTCCAACACATTATAGGCTATATTCTGCCCAGAAAATGTTAGCTTAGTGCCATTCTTAAGGAAACAGCATTACTGGAAAATAAATAGTGACATAAAGAAAAATGTCGGAAGGTGACTAGTGTTATTTTGCAGAGACAGACTAATCAATACAAATTAAAAGAAAAAGGTATATATAGAGACACGTTCAGTCAAACAGTCCATATATGCATGAATGAATATATATATATATATATATATATATATATATATATATATACACATATGTGTAAACATACATACAGACATCCAGACATACAAAGAGACACACAAAGACGCAGACAGACATATACACAGACATAGAGATGAAGCGAAAATGTACATTGAATTAAGTGCTAATTAGAATAGATGAAGAGGTACATAAGTCAGTATATAGAGAGAGAGATAAAGATAGGTGATGGTAAGAGATTTAGAGTTAATATATGTAAGAGAAAATTATACCTCCTAATCTAGGCCCTTCGTCTATGTTTAAGTTTAAACTTATATGCTATAAATTTTGAAGGTCACTTGTCTAAATTACGTGTTCATTTTGCTTAAGAAACATTTTTAACGAATTCCAGGTAATCATGAATTTTGGTTTAGTTTGTGCGTATCAGTCTGTGAACTTCAAACGAGAGACAAAACCACTTCTCAAGAATATAAAAATATAAAAAGGTAATGTCTTTGATTTAAGTTTTTAACATGTTGTATAATGGGGGGGGGGGGAGAAAGCTAAAGAGATAGAGACAGTGGTATATAATCTATATCCCCATCCCCTTTCTGTACTCTACATTTATAATATCTGAATATGAAGATTTGAAAAGGAAAAGAAATGTTTTTGTTGTTGTGGGAGAGGCCGAGGTAAGGGAGATACATTTATGATACATATATATATATATATATATATATATATATATATATATATATAGAGAGAGAGAGAGAGAGAGAGAGAGAGAGAGAGAGAGAGAGGAACCTCGTTAATCCGGACTCCGTTTATCCAGAAATCTCGCTATCCGGACATAGTTCAAAGGGAACGGAATTCCTAAACGTTAACTTGCTCCGTTTATCAAGAAATCAGCGTTCCGGATCCAGAAATCAAAATCGGGGACCAAAGTGTAAAATTACTATAAAACTTACCTCGATAATCCGGAAATAATATGTCAAAAAATAAGAGGGTTGGAAGAATCGTATATGAAAATACAGCCAGTCAGATAACTAGGATTAACATACGCAAATTTGGAAGTGTTTCAACGTATCAATCTCTGATTGGTCAAATTCTAGTGGCACGTTAAAGTTATAAATTGACCACGTGACCATGTGTGTGGAAAAACTTTAAGTAGCGTGACCGTATTATAACCAGTGATTGTATAAACAATGTCTGTTTTTGCTAGTCTCCGACTGGGGTGTCAATAATTAAATAAACACACTGGGATCAAATCGTCCACACTTTTGACATAACATATGGTTAATAAATTAAGTATGTCACTAAGTCTCTTTGTAACAATCACAGTTTGTTGGTGGCTGTACAAATAAAGTTCATTGATTTAAGCTGTGGACAGTATAGGGTGCTTTATTTCGGGATAAAAAGCGACGTCAATTATCGGTTCATTAGGTGCTATAACAGTTGTAAAATACGACTTATAAAAATGACTGCATTTTATTAGTTTACCATAACGCATTTAACTGGGAGATATTAGTTTGTATTCGTTGTACTTTTTATATTATTATGGCGACACCATCAAGCAAGCGTAGACGAGTAGAGATACCTGCCAGCATGAAAAGATAAAAAGAAGATATATGGACGATTATGAAATAAGTTATCCTTTATTCAAATCAGTCAATATTTTCAATATTTTCCGTATTGTCTCTGCGGTCAGGACGGTCACTGGAAACAAGCAAGTGTTCAGCATAAATGTATAAGGTTTATCAACAACAATTAAAATTTGTGTGGTTGAGAAAGCAAATTAAGTTCATGTATGTATGAATAAACCTAGAAACTATTGCTCACAGAACTGGTATGTTAGGCATTAATTTCCCGTTCAGCATAAACAATATTCCACACATATCTTGTATATATGTACAGAAACATGTAGGAAGAAAGACTTGGATATAAATGGAAAAGTCATAGCTGCTTGTAGATATCGATAAAGATGCGCGTTCAAAAATAAGAAATGTATATATTCCTTATTGTTGAATTATTATTGATTTTGATAATGTTTGCATTGTTGTATGTGTCGCCGCAGTTAGAGTTACATAACAAAAATATCCTACATCGCATCTTGACATTTTTCATATTCGATGAAAAGCCATATTTCGATCTTAAGCCTAGCAAGAAGTATTAAAGATTATAATATGACAAAGTATTTCCGAATAATTAGGGTGTTGGTTTTTCTGAAATTCTTAGAGATTTGTTCCAGAAATTTACATTTGTGTTACCACTTCCTTATAAAGTCTGTAGTAATAGGATCTTGGAATTTCTTTGTCAGACTGGAATAAGAGACAGCGGCATTATTTCCGTATTAAGGCACAATAGACACCATGAGAGCTGGCCCAGGTTCTAAGACTTAACTAGCCCTCTCCCTACATGATACAAATATTTCAATATATTGCAACATGACAATAGTGTAGCGAAAACTAATACTGGAAAATAACAAGAGAGAGAGAGAGAGAGAGAGAGAGAGAGAGAGAGAGAGAGAGAGAGAGAGAGAGAAAGAAAGCGAGAGAGAGAGAGTAGGGAAACATTTATATATTTGCATATATGTTGTAAAATTCTATATTTTTCATTTCCACCGCCCTTTCCCAAAATTCCTAAAAGCAGTAAATCTAAGGTAACCGTTGAATATGGCATTGAAAATAATTTTCTCATCAACTCATTTCGTTACCGACAGAACACGAAAAAATGTAGCACATTTCCAGATAACCGTAGAAACAAAAACGAGTGTCAGCAAGTTGAACACGATACAGATCAGCTTTTAATGTCCTTATATTATGACGCAATATAAAAAACTTGGCATTTTACTGGAGTCGACGTTTGGACATAAACACTTTTACAAAGCATTGTAAGACATGCTACATTGGGTATCCTGTTCAAGATTGTTACACAAGGCCACTGTTATGTGTAAAAAAGAACATTTTGTAGGATTGAGTCTGAAATTGCAAGTGACTAAATTATTTGAACGTCGAAGGTTATAATTTCTTTGTTCAGACACAGGGGAGGAAGTAGTTTAATATGCAGGTCTGGAGTATTAATTGCATACAGCATTAGTAAGTGTTTACTCTTTGCTCTAGATTGTGCATAATGCAGAGATGAATCATCTGCAAAGAGACGGATGAGAGACTTCATACTAAATATTAATTTAATTTACATAGATTAGAGAGGCCAAACAATGATACACAAGAATTTATAATGGTGTCTCGTGAATAAGTAACGTGCAAAAAAAAGCCCATTTGTTTTCTATTACTTAGATAGTTTTCAAATCATGTTAGCAAATTACCTGTAGCAACGTATTCGTTCAGTTTATATATTCAGCCCCTGTGCCAGACCCGATCGAATGCTTCGGATAAATCACAAACTACAATCCAAGAATGTCGCGATTGTTCCAGTGACTTACATATACTATATAGTTCAATAAGTTGAAAACCAGTTGAGTGACTAGGAAGGAATCCTGATTGACACTGGTACTGAAAATAATCGTACACATATTTAAATTGCATCTTTCATAACTTTTCGCGACACAGCTAAGTCGAGATATAAGTCTGTCATGGGAAACTTCATGGAAATCACCTTTTTAGGCATTAAAAGAATATGCGTCAGTTTCAACCTATCTGGAAATTTCATTTCCGTCAACGACATATTATTAAGAGTGACTAGGAAGGAATCCTGATTGACACTGGTACTGACAATAATCGTACACATGTTTAAAATGCATACAGCTTAGTCGAGATATAGGTCTATCATGGGAAACTTCATGGAAATAACCTTTTTAGGCATCAACCTATCTGGAAGTTTCATTTCCGTCAACGACATATTAATAAGAATGTTAGTGGTGCTCCTATTGTTGGACTGACGCCTTCAAGCATTGTGACTTATGCCATCAGGCCCCGTACCTTTATTGACAGAAATAGATTTAATAATATATGAAGAAGAAAAAATTCAGAGATTGTAATTTAATTCAGAGTATCAAGGCATCGTTTTGAAAAAATTGGAGGGAAACATTATTATCATCAATAGTTGGAATCGACTAAAATACTTATTTAATAAGTCAGCATTTTTTCCCATTATAAATACATCAAAAAACATTTTGTCTTGTAACTTTCAGTGGGGAGGGATGAGTGCCTTTCAAAAGTGATTTTGTAATTTCCAAAATGTTTTATTTTTTTTTTCTTAGAATCTGAAATATACCCGTCTAGCTTATCATATATTGCTCTTTAGCATACTTTTTATGTTGTTTACTTTATTTCTAATTTGTTTGTATTTATTCCAATCGTTTGGCCTACCACGATTAAGGGCAACTTTGCGTATTGTCATTTTTCCCTCTCGTTTTTCTCAATTAGGAATCAAACCACGGTGTATAATTAAGCGAGTTATTATAGTGTTAGAAGGAATACACAAATCTTGAGAATTTTAATAATCTGGTGGCAAATATATCATTGGCAGCCTCAGTATCACTTTGAGTTAGCAATACGTTTATCCAGTTAGTGTATGCTATTAGAGGGTTGAATTAGTACACATCAGTTTTGCTGTAAATCCAGAACCGGCGCTTATAGACCACTTTGACACTCAGTTTAACATATTAAGGGTGTCATGATCACTAATTTCTCTATCAATGTCCAAATTGTCAATATAAAGTATAGTTATACCACTATTTACAAGGATTAGATCGAGCAAAGGTATGGTAGTAAAAGTAATTCATGTATGCTCACTTTCTAGCGATGTTATTGACAATCCATTGAAACTGTGCAGGTTAAACGTTGAACAATGAAGCATCATTATTAGCTCAAGTTCTCTCTCTCTCTCTCTCTCTCTCTCTCTCTCTCTCTCTCTCTCTCTCTCTCTCTCTCTCACACACACACACCAGGAATTATTAACAAAAATGAAACATTGAACAAGTTTAGAGAACCCAAGTATCGCTTAGAACCATTTTGGGGAATAATGTTAAAGTGCATGCATTGTGGACAAGTAAAATAGCTAAAAATAAATAGTCAGCAGAACTGAGCTTCAACGACAATATAGAATTCGTAACCTCTGAATCAGGTGACGCTAAAACATGGGTCCGCGGGTAACTCAATGTCTGTATTTTTGCAGTGTTGAACGTCTCTATATTTAAATTTAAAGTGACCAAAAGTATATATAGAGACATATATTTTGCCAAGAGTTTATTTGTCATCTTAACAAACCGTACTTTGGTTTAAATACACGCGGAACTACTAGATTTTGATTAAGTAGGTGCTGTACTTGAAATTATATGGAGTATATAATAATATAAACTTTTATAATGAATAGTAAAGAAGAAAAGAATGATGTCGACAATATACACACCTACTTTCATTTCTCAGACGATACTATCTTTCGACTGCCTACATAGAACGTCTTGTTTTATATACTGTTTTTTTAGGATTTGTTCTATAATTAAAAGTATGAGAAACATATAAATCGGTATTTTATCTGCAAAAATCGGTTAAGGTTTAAGATTTCTGTGACTTATTTGTGTATGTGAAATATTGAATGTTTAGAGATCAGAGTGCATACGTACATACATACATACATACATACATACATACATACATACATACATACAAAGATATTAATTTATTACGATAATAATGAGCATATGAATTAAATAGATCAAGAAGTAATGGACATTGAATAAGTGAATGAAGGAAAGAACGAATGATTGAGAATGTAGCATGTACTTTTAGAAGCAATATACATACATACATACATACATACATACATACATACATACATACATACATACATACATACATACATTTCTCGAGATAGAACCATACATAGACATAGAGATAAATGTTTATCTTATCAATGTGAGGTCTTGCACCTTGAAAGGGCTGCTTTCTCATTGCACATGTTCGAATGAATGCAACTTTACAAAAAAATTTCTCTTGTGCGTACATTTTTCGGAGAATACTAACTTTTGAATGCCTATATTGAATGTCGTGCTTTATATACTGTTTTATAGGATTCATGCGCTATATTAATCTGTGAGAAAAGGAATAAAATAACCTGTACAGTTGGAAAGATTTGAGATAAGGCACACCTAGAATTTTTATGAAAAGACTAATGTCGGTTACCTCAATACCTAACGACATTTGTCAGACCGATAATATCTTGTCAATGCCTGGATAGAATAACTTGTTTTATATACTGTTGTATTTGATTTTTTTTCTATTTTAATCGGTGAGAAAAGGAATAAAACATTATGCATAGTTTGAAAGATTTGATATTTGTCGCACGTTGAATATGACAAGTAATATTAATCCAACTAGGTCCCTCCTCAGATTTCGGTCGATTTGAGCGCAAATCAGAGGAATGAAACCGGCCATATAGCCGGCATAGGGACAGATACCTTACCAAGAGTTATTTGGATATCTTAACGAGCCGCAATTTAACAGATGACTTATTTGAACGTACATGAATGCATGAATGAGGGAATGAATGTGAATCTACTTCTATAATCGAGAAAGAAGCATACATACATACATACATACATACATAGACAGATGCATACATACATACATACAGGCATACAAACATAGATACATACAAAGTATGTAAATCTGACTTACCAATCTGACAATGCAATAATCCAAGAATAACACAAATTAATCCATATGAATCACGAATGAATCACTGAATTAAATAATGTAGAAAACTGAAGTTGAAATGCATATTTATATAATTCGATCACGTGGTTATTCATTACTCTAAAACCAAATTTTCCAGACATAAACCAATGGCAAGCACATTGATACAAAAATGTGCACCTTGCCAAGACAAGACTTGGTTTGTCTCCGTTGTTGTAGCTGATGTGTTTTGGGATTCACACATGCTGCCTCTCTCGCGGTAGCTTATCGGATTTAATTTCACTACTCCCCAGGTAGCATTTAGATGGGATACCCGCGGTAGCTTATCGGATTTGATTTCACACCTACTCTCTCCCCGAGTTTCAGGTGGTGATATGAATATTGTACCTTTGAGTATTATTATTATTATTATTATTAATTAATCTGTTACGGTTTAAGATTCCTGTGACTTATTTGTGTATGTGAAAAATTACACGAATAGAGACCGGAGTGCACATGTACACACATACATACATACATACATACATACATACATACATACATACATACATACATACATACATACATACATACATACATACATACATATTATTTATAATGATAATAATGTGCATATGAATTAAATAGATCAAGAATATAAAGACATTTAATAAGTGAAGGAAGGAAGGAACGAATGATTGATAATGTAGAGTTTACTTCTAAAAGCGATGTAGAAACATGCGTACATACATACATACATACATACATACATACATACATACATACATACATACATACATACATTTCTGGAGATAAAAACATACATAGATATAGGGATATGTGTTTCTTTTATTGAAAGTCTGATTTACTTTCTTTTTTTGCTTTGTAATATTTTTATAAGTCACTCATAATACATTCATACGTGGAATTAAGTGCCTGCCACTTAGAAATTATTCAATTATTTCATTGAAATGTATGTATGTATGTATGTATGTATGTATGTATGTATGTATGTATGTATGTATGTATGTATGTTTGTATGTTCTTTCATTATACACCTACCCCTATTGTCGCAAGGTAGCAGATCAAGGTATAAGTCACTTCCGTGAACAACCCAGATGAGATGGAGGACAAATTTTAAGAAGATCTGGAGTCTTGTATTGCAGAAGTACCAAAGGCAGACAAGCTCATCATCCTAGGTGACTGTAATGCTAGAGCTGGCACATATCACCAGACGTGGCCAGGTGTCATTGGCAAATATGGATTTGGCAAATGCAACAACAATGGACTCCTCCTACTGCGGTAATGTGCTGAACACGACCTCCTAATTACCAACACAGTCATCCACCGGCCAAACCGTAACAAGATGTCTTGAATGCACGCACGCTCCAAGCTCTGGCATCTTTCTGACTATGTCATCGTCAGAAGAAGAGACAGGATGTCCGAGTGACGAAGGGTTTGAGAAGTGCGAAATGCTGGACTGACCACAGGCTCATAGTCTCCAAGCTCAATATCCGGATTCAGTCAAGCAGATGACCTCAACGCAAAATAGTGCCCAAATAGCTTAATGTCGCCAAACTGTAACAGGAGAATATGAAACAGGCATTTGTCGTAGAACTGTGCAGCCAACTGGATAGCATCAATATAAACTCCACAAATGTAGAGGAAAATTGGGCATTCTTCAGAGACTCTGTGTACTCAACTGTTCATCCTAAACCCTTGGTCCCACCACACGTAAACATCAAGATTGGATTGATGAGAACGATTCTGCCATACAGATACTTCTGAATGAGAAACATCGGTTACAGAAGGCCTACTTAGAAGACAGCACTTCATCATCTAAGAAGGAAGCCTTCAACAACATCAAGAGGACTGTCCAATGCAAACACAGAGAGCTGCAAGACTCATGGATGAGCAATAAGGCAGATGAGATTAAGTCCTACGCAGACAGGAATGACATGAAGAACTTATGTGATGCTTTGAAGACAATCAACGGGCTACAGTCATCAGGAACATCTCCAATACTGAGTGCTGACAATACCACGCTGCTCAATGACAAAGAAAATATACTTCAAAGATGGGCCGAACACTCCAACAACATCCTCAGTGAGCATTCCTCTATCAGCGAGGAGGCAAGTGATCAACTACCCCAAGTGGAAATCAACATATCGCTTGCTGATCCCCCAACGCTGACTGAAACTGAAACCAATTGACCTGCTGTCAAATGCAAAGCACTTGGAGCAGATGCTATACCAGCAGAAGTCCACAAAGTCGAAGGCTCGCACATTGCACAGAAACTGACTGAACTTTTCCAGTCAAGGTAGAGTCAGGGAACTACACCCCAGGAATACAAGGATGCATCCATCGTCCATTTGTAGAAGCGGAAAGGCAACAGACAATCATGCGACAACTATCGGGGCATCTCCTTGCTGTCAATAGCGGGCCAAATCCTTGCCAACATTCTTCTAGATCATCTTGTGCATCACATCAATCAAGAGCTCCTGCAAGAGAGTCAGTGTGGCTTCAGAAAGGACGAGGGACCACATACATGGTGTTTGCAACTCGTTAATTCCAGGAGAAATGCCAGGAACAAAACGCCAACAAGTACACGACATTCATCGACCTGACAAACCCTTTGACACGGTCAGCCGTGGAGGCCTTTGGAAGATCATGGCAAAATTTGTTTGCCCAGAGAAATTCATTGTGATGGTTCCACAATTCCATGATGGCATGCTTGCTTGTGTCGTGGACGACGGCGAGTCATCTGAACCATTCCCTGTCACCAATGGAGTCAAACAAGACTGTGTGTTGGCCCAACCCTCTTCAGTATCATGTTCTCTGCCATGCTTACTGATGCCTTCCTAGACTATGATGCTGGGATCGACATCAGATACCGGACTGACGGCAAGCTCTTCAATCTCAGGAGACTACAGGCGAAGACGAGGTACGGGAAGTGACTGTTCGCGATCTTCTATTTGCTTATGACTGTTCCCTGAATGACAAATCTAAATCTGACTTGCAACATAGTATTTACCATTTCGTTTCAGCTTTTGACAACTTGGGTCTCACAATCAGTATCAAGAAGACAGAGGTGATGCACCAACCTGCACCAGGAAAGCCTTACATAGAACCTACCACCACAGTAAATGGCCAAACCCTTGTGGCAGTGGACAAGTTCACCTATCTCGGCAGCACACTGTCACATGCAGTCCACATAGATGATGAAACCAAGGCCCGAATTGCTAAAGCAAGTGTTGTCTTTGGCAGACTACCTGCCAATGTGTGGGAGAGCAGTCTTTTCTTTCTTCTTCTTCTATGATAATAATGATAATTCTTAATATCAGTATTTAATAATAATAACAATCATAATAATAATAATAATAATAATAATAATAATAATAATAATAATAATAATAATGTTTAAATATTATTAAATTAAATTCAAGCTGTAAATTGCAACCACAGTAGGAGTTTTGCCCCGTTTAGTCTTTAATAAATGTTAATTTAGTGACTCACTGCAAGACCGACAACAGTGCTTAAAATGTACGCAGCTCTAAACTTACTTGACCAGTCAGATTGAGGGTATTATCAAATAAATCAAAGCATTACAAGACCAGTCAGACTTTTAAGATACTGAACTAATCTGTTTTGTCGTGACGGGATAGCAAGAAGAGCACATGGAACATGTGATCACATTTTGTCTGCTGCTATACAAGTACAGTTTTACAATTTAATTTGTATAGTGTAAGTAACTCAGGCAGCTTGATCTAGGTGTACCGTATGTAATAAACATCGAAATAACTGCGGTTCAGTTCTTGCAAGGGGTGTCAAAGTTTTAATATAAGGTTAGCATCACTGCTCTCTCTCTCTCTCTCTCTCTCTCTCTCTCTCTCTCTCTCTCTCTCTTATTAATTCATCGTGAAGTATGACAGTGTATTAGAAATAAATCGCTTGAGTCAATTGAGTGAGGCTTCACATCAGTACCAAGAGTTTAAGGTAATATTGCTTCAGATTACAGGAAGTGTGAAACCGCCGTGCACCGTAAATCTCTGGAGATGGTTTTACTATGGATACAGCTTCGAATATATCTGGAGTTCTTGGCATTTCGTTTCTACCTAGGGGATCCAATGGAGTTAAATTCAACCGTGCAATTGAAGTGATTCAGCAACATTCCAGCTGATTTTGACATAAGAAATCAGAGGCGACAATTGTACCAATTCATAGTAAGACAACTATGACTCCTGTCCTTGGTCAAGTGCAACCAAGACTTTAAAGATGGCAGCGACCAGGGATTGAAGACTCTGAGAGAGCAAATGGGCTTCCGCTAAAATTTGCAACAATGGTAAAAGGCTAAATGTCAAAGATCACACACACGCCTGCAGAATGGTTAAATATATAAGGAAAAAAGTTCTGGCTAAAAAAATAAATACGCACACTTTGATACTTGATGTATGACTTCCGTTAAAAATGTCTTTCAGGTAGAAAGAAAAGATGTATGAATATTCATTTAAATAAAATCATAGCAAAAAGACTTAGCTATTCATTGCGTAAATACATGAATGATTATAGATTTTAAGGTGGCAACAGTCAAAATTTCTTTGAATTTTTCAATGACATTGAACCATATTTGAAGATGATCATAAATAGAAATATTAATAATGTGGTGAAAACTCAGTTAGATTTAACGATCGGACTTAGGAAGAGGCTCATTAAAGAAGGAAACATAAAAATGTGTATCATAGAACCAGATCTATAAACATAATGAATAGAGGCTAAATGAATAATGTTAATGAATGTTTATTCGATATTTTGCATGCCACATTTGGACAGAAAAATATGAGGACGTGCAAGATGGATGTTTGATAGGATCGAATATTTAACAGAGCTCTCAATTGCAAGGAGGAAGCTCATTCATAAATTTGCCTGAATGTATTAAGAACGAAAAACCTTTTATCAATGTAACACACACGGCAAATGTTTATTTTAGGTCGAAACCGTGTTAAATATACCAAGTGATCACTTTAATCGACCATCGAAATACAATTTGGCTAGATATTGTCATTGGTTTTATAGCTGTCTAGTAAAAACAGAGGACATTGTAAAATTTGAAAATGAATTTAATATTCTCGTAAATTTGTATACAATGGTGGCAGGAAAGAGTTTAGTTTGTTTTCTTCGTCAGACTATCTTTTTGTATTTAAAAATTTCCTTTTTAATTCATACATTCTAATACTATATGCAAAACTGTTTTACCTAATTTGTGAGTTAACTTTCGCTGGTGATTTGACAATCTTACATTCGTATTTTCTTTTGCTCACATCCCATATATTTTCAAGCAAGTTGATTTACAAGCTTATGTTAAATAGTGAAACTTAATTTGAAATTTATTGCTTAAATGAAAGAGATTACTTTTAAGGCATGTTCGGTGTATGAAGAAGTAAAAGGCATAACAGAGTTTAACCAGAAACAAAGCATGTAATAATCGTGTAGAAAGAAGTACATCAAAGATAGGAATGACACAAATAAAGAGTACACAAATGAGAATTTTAAAAAGATAGAGATATGCACAATGACGAATATTGCTGGGAAAGATATAGGAATGTCGAAAACCACAGAATATTCCAATTAACAAGAAGTAGAACTTTTATCTGTATTAAGAGACAACAACAAATCAGAAACTACACTGAACACGATAGGTGTTCCGTCTACTGACGTCTACTATAGAGCCTAATGAACATGGAATAAAATGATGAGTAAAGATCACCTTCATACTTATCATTTTATACCATTTTCATTATTTGATTTATCTTATGATGTGCAACAAGGAAAATGTTTCCAGTGGTCACACATTAGATACATAAAGTCTAGTGAAAACATATCTAAACGTGCTGAGATGCCACCTGAAGACAAGATACAGAAGGGTAAGAATCAAAGCTGCGTTATTCAGAATGTCGAACTTCATCTTTGGGGATATTTTGAACAGTAGTGTATATCCTGTTTTTCATTATCAGCTTTTCCATCATGAGGCAAATACTATTCATTCGCGGACAAAGTATAAAAAACCAAGTAAATATTGGCAATAATTAGTCCTATCTCGTAAGAACAGCAGCATCGGCTTATTGGTTTAAACATATTTTTTTGTCAAACATGATACAATGGGATTGGGCACAAGTTCTAACAACTTAAATCAGCCCTCTCCCTACATGATACAAGTATTACAACATATATCAACATGACAACATTGACTAATAATGAAGAATGGTTGAAGAGAGAGAGAGAGAGAGAGAGAGAGAGAGAGAGAGAGAGAGAGAGAGAGAGAGAATGGTGGCACAATGATAGCAATCATGATTTAAATAAGTTATTGAAATCGTCCAGTATCAGTTATATATTTGCACACATGTTGTATAATTCTATATCTTTCATTTACATCACCCTTTTCCCAAGCAGTAAATCTAACCTAACAGTTGGATATGACACTGAGAGTAATTTCCTCATCAACTCAGTTCGTTTCTGACTATACTTGGGACAGTGCATGAAGAAATGCTTGGTGGTTCTATCTCACAGCAGGAACAAAAAGGGGTGTCAACAAGTTGAACGCGGTAAAGATCAGCTTTTAACGAGCTTACATTGTGTCGCAATCTAGTATGGATAATATTTAGGGCTTGATGTTTAAAACTAGGCATATTGTTGGCTTTGATAATTGGGCATAAATGCTTTTTCAAAGCACTGTAAGACATGTTATATTGTGAATCCTGTTCAAGATTGTTCCTCAAGGCAACTGTTGAGGGTATAAAAGATGTTTTTGGTGTAATTTAGCCTGAAATTACAAGTGGCTATATCATTTGTACGTCGGAGGTTATAATTTCTTTGTTCGGACACAGGGGGTGGTAGTAATTCAAACAGATAGTCCGGCGTTTGCCTCGTTTTACTATTGTAAAGCGTTAATAACTTTTGTCTCTTTCGTCTGGACTCCAGACTTTCCCACCCTGTTTCAAAATAGAGAGAATTCCTAGTAGAGTATTTTGAAAGTCCTGTAACTATTTTTGCCGCTTCAAGCTGTATTTTTTCAATTTTTTTTAAAATCGATCAACGAACATCCATCCCAGACTATACTGGCATATTTCAAGATTGGCCTGATATAGGTTATATACAGTTTTGATAAAATTTGTTCACTAAGTTTGTATTTTAGTTTTCTAAGAATGGCTATTCGGGATGATGCTGTTTTTAAAATACTATCAATGTGACAAGTCCATTTCATACTTAATGAAATTATTAATCCAAGATGGCAATGGGAATCTACATGTCGAAGATCAGTATTTTCAAAGACAAGTTCAGGAATATCTGTTATTTTCTTGTTCGTAAAAAAACGTAGCCACTGTTTTTTCTGGGTTAAACTTTAAGAGCCATTGCTTAGACCATTTATGCAGTTTTATTAAATCATTATTCATGACTAGTTCTATTTCAGCAAAATAAGGGGATGAATAATGCAGAGATGAGTCTTCTGCAAAGAGACGGGTGAGGGAACTCATACCATCGGCAATATCGTTTACGTAGATTAGAAACAGTACGGATCCTTGTGGCACACCAGCATTTATAATTGTTTCGAATGAATAAGCATCGTTTAAAATTACCATTTGTTTTCTATTACTTAGATAATTTTCAAACCATTTTATAAGATTATCCGAGACACCGTATTCGTTAATTTGAAATAATAAGCCTCTGTGCCAGACCCGATCAAAAGCTTTTGATAGATAACATAATACGATACAAGAATTTTGAGTTTGTTCCAATGACACGCATATACTATGATACAGTTCAATAAGTTGAAAAACAGTTGAGTAGCCAGGAAGGAATCCTGACTGATACTTATAAAAGAGACTGTTTTTATGAAAATAGTTATACACTTGTTTAAAAATGCATCTTTCAGCTAAGTCAAGAGATTGGTCTATAATTGGAAACCTCATGTAAATCACCTTTTTTAGGAATGGGAAGTATATGCGCAAGTTTCCATTTATCTGGGAATTTGTTTTCCTTCAACGATCGATTAAAGATCATTTTTAGCTGTGCGCCAATAGTTTCCCAGGCGCCTTTAAGCATTTTGTGACTTACGCCATCAGGCCCAGTTGCTTTATTGACGGAAATAGATTTAATAATATCTATAATTTCTTTTTCAGAGATAGTAATTTCTTTCAGAGTATCAAAGCATCTTTTTTGAAAGGTAGGGAGAAAACATTACTTTCATCAACAGTTAAAATCGAATTAAAATACTCATTTAATAAGTTAGCCTTTTCTTTTTCATTATAAATGCAAAAAGAAACATTATTTCTTATAACTTTGAGTGGTGGGATATAGTTTGAAGGATTTATCTCTTTCAAAAGTGATTTTGTAATTTTCCAAAACGTTTTGGGATTTTTTTTCTCAGAGTCTGAAAGATGTGCATCAATATTATCCATATATTGCTCTTTAGCATACTTTTTCATGTTGTTGACTTTATTTCTGATTTGTTTGAATGTATTCCAGTCGGTTGGCCTGCCACGAGTGAGGGCAAATTTGTGTGCCCTGTCCCTTTTCCTTATCATTGTTCTTAACTGGGAATCAAACCACGGTTTATCAGATGGGCGAATTGTTACAGTTTTACAAGGAATACACAAATTTGAGTACTCCAAGAATTTGGTTCTGAATATATCAGCTGCAGCATCAATATCTCTTGCTGTTAGCAATAGATCGGTCCAGTCTGTTTCTCTTATCAGTGTCTTGAATTTGTTGAAATCAGCTTTACTGTATATCCAGACACGGCGCTTATAGGCCGCTTGGAGGTTCACTGGTTGTTATATTGGAAGCATCATGGTCACTAATTTCTCTATCAATTTTTAAAATGTCAGTGTTGAGTATAGTTATATCATTACTTGCAAAGATTGGATCAAGCAAGGTTATGGTAATAGAAGTAGAAGGATTGGTTATCACATTTCGTATTGCTGTAGAGCGCTGGTAAAATCATTCGTTTCCCAGCTGAACATGTTTTTTGTTTCTTTGTTTTCTTTGGGGGGGGGGTGATCGAGGGGGTGGCATTACTAGGTTTGTTATTTGCATATCAGATTGGATGTGTAAACGCAGCATCTGGCAGAATTAGTAATTCATAATCATACCGAATCATGCTATGCACTCGTACCTTGAGTATCACTGGACTTGTCAACATTTTAAAAAACTATTTTTAAACGTAAAGTAAAGCAGCTCGTGCAACCACTTGTATCAATATAAAGGATTGTTTTTTATTTCATGGTCAATACTGTCTTTTGAGGTTTAGAAATTGGCAAGTGCAGCATGAACGTCCTAGTATCGGATAGCATCAACAGATCTGACAGTAGGACTATCGGCATCATCTTATTCCTCTTTCTCTACGTATTTAACACACTTTGTCTTCATTATTGTCGTCTTAATTTCCTTGTAATGTGACCGATTATTTTATCAAACTTTGAAAAAGTGTTTTTTTAATTAACAGATATTGATGATAGGGATTGATCCAAGTTTATACGAGTCACTAGATATCAGCAAATTGTTATTTTAGCCGAGTATACTACACAATGTCATGACGATGTCACTCGGTAATAAAAACATATCGTCGCCAGCAACAGCACAAAAGTCATTCGAATTTTTCATTTAAATTTACCATGTAAATCCTCTCAATTTAGTTTATCGCATCACTAGCTAATTCTGGACTTATTTCGTTTTCTATTTCCTCTATCAGCTTTTCTCTTTTGGATTTGTAACATTTTACAACTGATGTACAATTTGTTTGTGTTGTTAATTTCAAGTACTTCTAGCCACTAAATAAAAGTTCGATCTCCCCACACTTTGAAAGATGTGCAAGATTATACATCATCCATGTGATGCAAATATTCATTCTATATTGACTAATGGTGTAGTTGTGTGTAGCTCATGTGTCGATAGCATTCTTGCGATGCTTTCTTTGTATAAAATTTGAGAGATGTTTAAATGTCACCACGATTGCATTAACATGTATATGATATTGATTATTCATTATCTTGTTCAAACTTTTTAGTCCAGCTTGTTGTTCACTTGCAATGTTGGTTGATGTACTATCGTTTTTCCTTCTGGCTTTGTGATCAACACAAATCCAAATATCATCCATGTTTTAACAGCTTCATTTCCTAATGCGCTGTTTCTGTTTGCGATTGTCGCATAAGAGAAACTCGTCACCTTTCTAGTTATGTATTGTGCTTCCTACCGCTGCGCTGCGCCCCACGAGTTGGACGTCATTTATTTAAATGGCACAATGTTTTAGCTGGTTCCAAACTGTTAAATGATTTCAACATATCATTTCCATTTCACAAGTACGCACCTTTTGCCGTTCATTCTTTTGGTTTACAAGATCTTTTCAAGATCTTTTCAATCTTGCATATGTCATGTTGTTGGTGGTAAAGATATAATTCTTGTTCTTAAAACATACCCTATATCTCCTCTTCCTAAAGGTCTTCCAGCTTGTAAATGACTCAATATCTTAATATTACTTTACTGATTGTTTTATAATTCCTCTGTTAAGTTATGAATGTAACCCTTGCTCATCTTTATTAAGATTGTTTTTTTATTATTTTGAAATGCTGACTGTTTCACCGATTTCAAATTTAATCGTTCCAACCGCATCTGTTGTGAGATAATCGCATAGGTTGTTCCATACTTTAATTTGTTTTCTTCCTTGTTTACTCGACCGGCATAATGTATGTTGATATGTGATGAGTGCTATTGTAATCATCAAAGAAAATTAGCAAAACTTCAATCCAATTTCTTGTTTCATTTTGAGCGAAATACTTCCACATTCTAGTCTTTAGGGTCTTGTTAAACCTTTCCACTAAAAAAGCATTTTGGTCTGGGTAAGGTAAAATTATTCATTCTTTTTCTTTTTCCAAAACTACTCTATTTATTTTCTTGCAAAACGCTATTCCTTCATCAAACTGCATCCTTTCCTAAAAGCCTCATAAATGTTATCTCCCTTTATGTTTTTACTTTTTCAGCTCAAGCATATTTTAGAGAAAATATCTATTTGCGTCAAACATTATTTGTATCAATCCTTGTATTTTTTAAACACTTGCAAGCCAACTTTGTTTGCCTGCTTCTGATAATCCACGTGATATTACTCAATCACCATGTAACTCAAACCTTGTTTTCGATACATTGTGTTTTTTGTTGAATCATTGTAGATTGACCTTGTAAAGTTTACAAGATCTTCAAATTGGATTGCAATATGTGTATTTAATTACATCAAACATGTAATTTATTCTTTCATACTGTGCTGTTTTAACCATGTTGCTATCAGGGCGGATGTTCCTTATTTCACTTTTATTATCATTGAAAGTCGTCTTTAAATCTGCATCTTTTCTTAAATATTTTAGTATATCTTTTATGTTTAAACTCAATAAATTAACAGTTTTATCCTGTTGAACGATTTTTTTTTCTGATGCCACTAGCTCTGAGCACACTTTTATCCCATCCAAACGTATTAATAAATAAGCATTATCTCTTGATAGTGGCAGCACCTTTCTAACAACGTCTATCACAATGTAGTTCTATACCAATATTTATGATATATTAAAAATAGAAGTTATAATTTGGTGTTCGCTCCGACCCATATCTTTTCGCAGCACTATGCGTCTTTGTCTAATTGGTCTTGTAAGTTTTTAATTTGTGAATTAATACCATTAAGTGTGCCATTTTTACAAAAATTTACGGAAATTTAAGCATTTTAAATTGTGTTCTGCACGTGTAACGATCTATAATTAATGTTTTTTATTTTCATATTTTTTTAATACGATACAATCTTATTTCTAATCAATAGATTGTAGTTTGTATAGGTAATAATATTACTATTACTTGAGAAATGATTTTTGTTATTCACTAACCTTGTATAAAGCAAAATAATTAAATGCAAACAATAAAGTATACAGTGTGGCATGATACATATCATTGAGTATGGTTTTACTTCTTGGTCTGCCATTGAAATTTACTTTGCAAAAATTCACAACTTTTTCCTGAAAAAAAATTCAAAATGTTGTTGTAAGTTTTTAATTTGCGAAATAATACCCCTCATGTGCAATTGATCTCGTACGTTTTAGAGTAGTGTACATTTTGATGACAGCTGCCGTTCTTGTAGAGAGCAATTAAATTAAGGTCTATTGAAGATAAAATCGGGCGAACCTTTCTTATGGTTGCTGATTCAAGAATATTCTAATTGATGCAGAGGTTCAAAATGTAACTATGGCAGATTAAATCTGAGTAACTCACCCCACAAACAATACAGACTAATTGCAGAAAGCGATTAACAAGAAGGAAAAAAGAAAATTTAAGACGATCCTGCGTTTGGACTGTGTAATGTTTTAGATGAAAATTTGAACTTTCTTTTCTATTTCACGTTTGATCCCATTTGGCATGCAGCAGTAACTCTTGATAACTAAAAAAAACTCTTTAAATCATTTTCTCTTTCTTTTTCTCCAGCTAGCGTTCAGTGATGTGCAAATTGATCGGATTCCTCCACAAGCATAGTTGTTGTCATTATATCAAGAAGACAAGAACAATTTATTGTCACTGTCTGAATTGTTCATTGCTCATGTAAAGCCAAGTACATTCGAAGGAAACACACTTTTTATATTTGTGGCATAGTCGGAACCTCATACACAAGTTTCTTATATGTTTTAAACTGCATACCCTTCCTTGTTTGATTTATTTTTCTGGAGATTAATAGAATTGGCTACTATATATTTTTGATCTTTTCTAAAGAGAATATCTGTATTTTACAAAATACTTTGAACAATTCTCAGGTCAGTTCAGCTTTCTGTGTGAGCACAATGTAATGTACAGCTTAGCAGTTTAACAACTTTATTTTCACTGGAATAACTTGGAGTAAATTTTAATTAACAACAGCTAGAAGAACAGCAAGTACACGACTGTTGTTACTACTGTTACTGATACTACACTGTAAACTAAAGCAACAACGCCAGCTACTACCACAGAAAATATTTACAAAGATATGTTTAAAATCTTCATTATAAATGAGGTTGGACTATTCCTTTATTCCGTATTCATGTTTCCCGGATTGACTGGGAAATCTATAATCATTGTACATATTAGAAAAAAAGAAAACGCACACACAGACACACAAAAGAACAAACATATATGGTTATCATGCTAAAATTCAACTTTCTGTCTTAAATAGTTATGACGAAAATCACCAAATAAAAATATTGTAGACACACGCACGTACAAACAGTCGGGCATGACATTTCAGTCTCGCGCATTAGGACAATTAATGAATAAATCAATGAATGATGATAATAATGACTATTATATTGATGATAATGAGGACGACGACTATGATGATCGGGTAAATGGTGATCGTAATGACTGAGCGCTGATGGATTACGAAACAAAATTAACCTGGTTATAGTGTAAATTGCTATCAGCTTATAACCGTCACTCTTACTGTGTACAAGACACTGATACATTCAATTCGAGGTTAAGTTATATTTTACAAAACATATACAGGGAAAGAGTGCCTTCTGTGAATTTTTTTATATCTTGATTTGCTAATTCGGACATCATATTTCTGAAGAAACTGATTGTGTGAGAAACGTGTTGCACTTATGTGTTTGATTGTGTGTATGTATGTGTATGTGTGTGTGAGAGAGAGATCTTACTAAAGTTCTGTATAACTAGAGAACGACTTTCCTGTCTCCTCCCGATTCTGTGTTTGCCACGACTTGTTTTAAATCCAGGTCTTTGTGACATTTTGTCCCTGAGGTATCTAATACGCGAAAGGAAAGTTAGTTTTTGGTCAAAAACAAGTCCTAAATACTTGGTCTTTTCTACAACAGGTGTAAGAGAAAAGTGAAGATATAATCTTGGGTCATCATGTAGTTGGCAGAAGAGCTCACAAACAGTTTTAGATTTCAAAAATTTGAACTTGTTAGTTTACACGTAGTTTATGTTCAATAGTATGCATACTCTTTAGTCAATAGCAGATGAAAAAGTCGTAGACGCATAATTACCTGTCAGTTCCTGCCTTAAGACATTTCACTATGTAATTCATTTTGATAGTGAGAATGGTGACTGGCCTTATGTTTCTCTGAGGTATACCTATATCCCGAGAAGAGCTTTCAAAAAGAGTGATACCTACCTCATCTCTGAAAATTCTGTTTTTCAAACAAATCGGATATAAAGATAGGTAACGGCCGCTTAGACCTAGATTGAATATATAATTCACTATGCCATACTTCCAGGTGATGTAATAATTTTTCTCCAAGTAAAAACGATAGCTACTATATGCTCTTTCTTTATGATAGCTTCTCTAATAAATGTTTCAAGTTTGATCGGGTGGCTAATTGCTTCTCTAGCGTATGAAATCCACACTGAAAATCTGAGAGTGATTATTTTATCTAAAGTATAGGATGAGTCTGTCATATGTCATTCATTTCATGATTTTGCAGATACAGCTTGCTCATGCTATGGGACGACAGTTGGAGGGGTCTGAATAGTTCTTTTCAGGGAGAAGTACTGGTGTCACCAATGCCTCTCGACATGACTCGCAATATTTTTTTGAACATGCTTTGTCGTGTATTGAGAATTGTGTCAGGTAAGTATTTCTGAAGTTGATAATGGAGAGAGAGAGAGAGAGAGTTTTGGCAACAAAGTAACTTCAGGACTATACACTGGTTCCAAGCATATGTGTTGTGACAAGCACGCCCGTTCTTTTCTTGGTCCATAGAAAAGAAATAGCACATGAACCATACATCTGCCTTTCCTACAAACTATCAAAATGCTCAGAACGGAACGATGCTCATGAAATATCTTTTAATTTTAATCTTTTATATGTAGTGTTACGACTCTAGGTCTCAATAAATATGTAACAGAAAGAAAGTGAAACCAACAATGTAATTAACATCAACAAGCAATTTATTACCCTATAATACAAAGTTAAATTCAAGAGATACTTACAATATTGTGAAACAAATTGCAAATAATCCTAAATGTCCTAATCACAAGTCCAAACATATAGAATGTTCCAAATGAGTTTCAATAGTCTTGAACATCCTGACATAACACAACGATACAATCCAGAATGTCTCTGAATGAGTTCACAAAAGTTCAAAGTAATGTATTAATTCAAAAGTCAATGGGTACTTTAGTAATTCCAATGAATATATATTAAATAAATAATTCCTCTCGAATTATATCTGATTTCAACGGCAGAATGTAAAATCTGATCTCAAATGGATTCCCACAGACAGATCCAAAACAGGAATTAATTATTTGCTTACCAAATCCCTATTTATACACATTTTCACCTGACCTTTATCAGCAGGATGTGAAGAAATAAAATGAGAAAATCCCAGTCTAATTGTAAATAAGAATGGCCTTGGACTCAAATGTTAAGTAAACCTTTTGTTTATCTAATTACCAGAATCTAAAGTGCAACTTATCTTCATGGACAAGATTTCAACACACATTATAGATTAAATATATATACCAGTAGAATAAAAAATAAATTAAAAACCTATCAGTTGAATAATAAAATTATCACATATTGTGACTTTCTACAGTCGGAAAGTTCTATCTGAGTTCTCTATTTATTTATTTGCTTTTTACTAAATACTAAACCGCTCTGCACATATCGACGTCGCCGTTGATAACGACAAAATGCAAATATTTGCCTACGCCAAACACGAAAAATATTTAATGAAGATGTGATAGAGTATTGCCAAACAAATATTGGGATATGGTCCTTCCGGAACAAAGTGTATATATATATATATATATATATATATATATATATATATATATATATATAGAGAGAGAGAGAGAGAGAGAGAGAGATGGATATGTTATGTATGATGTTTATATAATATTGTGGATATTTTGGAAAATTATAAATGTTTCTTCACTTTAATATTTGCTTAAATCTTAATGTTTATCAGGAAAAACATGTTTAACTAGTGTCCTTGAATTAGGTTGTTTTGATCAATATGTTTTCTCAATTTGAAGGTCAAGGTTGAATTTTGTTTACAGTTAGAATTCCATTAAGATGACTCATATTCTAGAACATTCTGTCATGTGACCAATCTTTATATATACCATGTTTGGTGGACATTTTTTCAGTTTTGACATTACCATCAGTCTTGTAAAGAGCTATTGCAGTTGTGAAAATTCATTCCAAATTCTAAGAGAGGAATTATTTTAAATATTCATTGGATTATAACAGTGCTCATAAACTTTTGGATTTTGGATTTTTAATTGATGATTTTGGAATTTATGTGAACTTATTCAGAGATTTTGGAATACTTCATTTTGACATCAGCACATCAAAGATTACTAGTACATCAGGACTTTGGAGACCATCAGCACATCATAACATTCAAGGACACAGCCGTGAATTCGGAACATTCTATATTTAGGACTTGTGATTAGAACAATCATTCTTATTGGATTATTAGGATTTTAAAACACATTACTGTAAATGACTTTTTGATTTTTTCATTTTAATTATCTAGTAATAAATTGCTTGTTGATTTTTTACTTGATTTGTTGGTTTCACTTTCTTTCTGTTACATTTTTCTTAGACCATAGAGTCGTAACAGAAATTGGGGGCTCGTCGTTCCGGGATCTGAATTTCTTTAAAGCATATTAGAGATATTAAATTTATCTTTGAAATTCATATTGATTTTGTCTCTGAATTTTTTTTTTGTCTTTGGCAAAGATTTTATATAGAGAAATTTTTTTGTGTGAAACCAACAAGCATTTACTATGGCGTCTAATGTTCAGAATTTCATTTCAAAACATACCCAGGAGGGGTTAGAGTGCATGAGAAAGGATGAGTTGCTCGAGCTTGCCAGAAAATACAGTCTATCTGAGGCAAAAGTATCATTGACAAAACAGGAGATAAAGATTATTTTGATTCAGTATTTAGTAGGAAAGGGAATTTTTGAAAATAGTGCTTTAAGTTTGAAGAGAAAGCTTGTATCTGGTTCTGACAGGAAATTAAGGGAATTAGAGTTAAAGAACCAGATGGATTTAGAATTGGCAAAGCTTCAGATTCAGAGAGAGAGAGAAAAAGAAGAGAGGCAGATGGAGAGAGAGATAGAAGAGAGGCAAATACAGATGGAGAGAGAGAAGGAAGAGAGGCAGATACAAATGCAGAAAGAAGAGAGGCAGATGGAGAGAGAGAAAGAAGAGAGGCAAATACAGATGGAGAGAGAGAAGGAAGAGAGGCAGATACAAATGCAGAAAGAAGAGAGACAAATACAAATGCAGATGCAAAGAGAAGAAAGGGAAATGCAATTTAAGTTAAGAGAATTAGAACTGGCAAAAAGAGCACACTCCACTCCTTTAAACACAAGTTCAGGTTTTGATGTTACTAGATATATTAGGTTAGTACCCCCTTTTCAGGAAAAAGAAGTAGATAAATACTTTCTTCATTTCGAGAAAATAGCTGAAAAGTTGAAATGGCCCAGAGAGCATTGGACTTTGTTATTACAAAGTGTACTTATTGGCAAAGCTCGTGAAGTCTACACTTCACTGTCAGTACAACAAAGCACTGATTATGATGTGGTTAAGGAGTACATCTTGAAAGCTTATGAGTTGGTACCAGAGGCATATCGACAAAGGTTTAGGAATTGTAGAAAAGAAACTGGACAAACTCATGTCGAATTTGCAAGGGATAAAGAACAACTATTCGATAGGTGGTGCTCAGCCAAGAAAGTTGATCAAGGTTATGATAACCTCCGACAGCTCGTATTAATTGAAGAGTTCAAGAGGTGCATCCATAGTGATGTTAAAACCTATCTTGAAGAGCAGAATGTGGAAACTTTGGAAAATGCTGCTCGTATGGCTGATGATTATTCCTTGACTCACAAAATTTCATTTGGCAATAAGTCGTCCTCTCAGCAGTTTTCTGGTAAAAAACCATTTCAATCTCATTCGAGTACTTCCAAATTTCACAACAGCACAACTGTTAGGAATCAAACATCTGATAAGACTGCTCAGAAATCCTTATCTCTTCCTACGTGCACTTATTGTAAAACGAAAGGGCACGTTATTTCTGATTGCTTCAAGTTGAAAAATAAGCAACAGAGTAAAGACAGAGCTTTTCCAAATGCTCTTATTTCTACGAGGTCAAGGTCACGGTCTTGTATTGAAAGCAATACATTTGTTGGGTCAAACAAACCCAAGTCTGATTCTATTTTGGAGGCTTATGAACCATTCATGTCAGAAGGTTCTATATCACTTATTGGTGATTCTGCCAAACCTATCCCAATTAAAATATTAAGGGACACTGGAGCTTCTCAGAGTCTTGTATTATCAGGTACTTTGCCTTTGTCTGAGGAGTCTTCTTCAAGTGAAAGTGTTCTTGTTCAGGGAGTAGAGTGCGGCTTTGTAAATGTTCCTCTCTATTGTGTAAATTTGGCATCAGACTTAGTTTCTGGACCTGTGACTGTTGGGGCAGTGACTTCTTTACCCATAGAGGGTGTTCATTTATTACTAGGCAATGACCTAGCTGGAGATAAGGTTGTGGTTAATCCACTTGTAACTGACAAGCCTTGTTTGGATCAGAAAGTTGATCCTGTCGAAACTGAAATCCCTGATTTGTACCCTGCTTGTGCAGTTACTAGAGCTATGGCAAAAAGAGCTCTTGAGAGTGATGTTGATCAGGATATTATTTCTTTAGCTGACACATGTATTGGTCAGTCTTTTGATGAGGTCACTTTTTCCTCAGGTATTGATCAATCAAATGGTATTGATCACAGTTATTCTCTTTTGGCAACTCATTCTCTTTGTCCTACTCAGGGTGACAAACGACAATCCCTTGTCGTTGAACAGGAGCAAGATCCCGAGATATCTTGTTTGTTTCAGAGGGCTATTAGTGAAACTGAAGCCACACAAGTTCCAGTGTGTTACTTTGTGAAAAATGGGGTCCTTATGAGGAAATGGAGACCCCCTGATGTACCCGCTGGTGACGAGTGGTCAGTGAGCTATCAAATTGTTGTTCCTAAGTCATATCGACAGGAAATTCTTAATTTAGCCCATGAAACTCCTTTAGCTGGTCATTTAGGAGTCCGTAAGACTTATCACAAGATCTTGAATCATTTTTATTGGCCGAAACTCAAAAGTGATCCTTCTAAATACTGCAGATCTTGTCACACTTGTCAAATGGTAGGAAAACCCAATCAGAAGATACCTAAGGCTCATCTGCAACCTATTCCTGCATTTGATGAACCATTTAGTAGAATAATTGTAGACTGTGTTGGTCCTTTACCTAAAACCAAGTCAGGCAACCAATACTCGTTGACCATCATGTGTGCATCTACAAGATTTCCAGAGGCAATTCCTCTGAGAAATATAAAAACTAAAACTATTGTGAAAGCTTTGGTGAAGTTTTTTACACTTGTTGGCCTTCCCAAATCTGTCCAGTCAGATCAAGGGTCAAATTTTATGTCTGGAATTTTCCAACAAGTTATGCATGAATTAGGCATCCAACAGTTTAAATCTTCTGCCTATCACCCTGAAAATCAAGGTGCTTTGGAAAGATTTCATCAAACTTTGAAGAATATGATTCGATCATATTGCTTTGATACAGAAAAGGATTGGGATGAGGGTGTTCATTTGTTGTTGTTTGCTGTTAGGGAATCAGTTCAAGAGTCGTTGGGTTTTAGTCCCTTTGAACTAGTTTTTGGTCATACTGTCCGTGGACCATTGAAATTATTGAAAGAGAAACTTCTTTCAAATGAAGATTCAAAGATTAATCTTCTTGATTATGTTTCTGATTTCAAATGCAAGTTGTCAAAGGCCTGTGAAGTAGCAAGAACTAATCTTCACACTACCCAGTCAAAAATGAAATTACTGTTTGACAAAAATTCACAGGAAAGGAGTTTTAAACCTGGTGACAAAGTTCTGGCTCTCTTTCGCATACCTCAGAATCCTCTTCAGGCTAAATTTTATGGTCCTTATACCGTTGAAAAGAAAGTAAATGACTTAAATTATATCATTAACACTCCTGGGAGACGGAAACAGAAACAACTTTGTCATATAAATATGTTAAAGGAATATTTTGACAGAGATAGCCCAGCTAATTATTCTGTTAATTTAGTTGTACCTGTCCCACACAGCGAAGATATCAACGATGGAATACGATCAGACTATAGTGACTCTGGTATAACCAATCTTCGGAATTCAGAAATATTGAACAACCTAGACCAGAAACTTTCACATCTACAACAACAGGAAAGAAATGAACTAAAACAGCTATTACATGACTATGAGCACTTGTTTCCTGATGTTCCAACACGAACAAGTAAAATTTATCATGACGTTGACATTGTAGATTCTGCGCCTGTGAAACAGCATCCTTATAGGATGAATCCTCTCAAACAGAACTATCTGAAGAAAGAAATTCAGTATTTACTGGAGAATGATTTCATAGAACCAAGTAAAAGTAACTGGAGTTCACCATGTATTCTTGTTCCCAAGCCAGATAATACATTCCGTATGTGTACTGACTATAGAAAAGTCAACAGTGTCACCAAAACTGATTCATTTCCAATCCCAAGAATGGACGATTGCATTGATAAAATTGGAAATGCGGAATATGTCACCAAGTTTGACCTTTTAAAAGGATTCTGGCAAATTCCACTGACGGAAAGGGCAAAAGAAATTTCAGCATTTGTAACTCCAGATGGACTTTATCAATATAAAGTCATGCCGTTTGGAATGAAAAATTCGCCTGCAACGTTTCAACGTCTGATGAACATGATAACATTTGGTCTTGATAATTGTGACGCTTATATCGATGACGTCATTATCTACAACAACACCTGGGAAGATCATTTGGAAACCATTCGAAAATTCTTCGATCGACTCAGCGATGCGAATCTGACAATTAATTTGAGCAAAAGTGAGTTTTGCCATGCTTGTGTCACATTTTTAGGACATATTGTAGGACAAGGTCAAGTTAAACCTATAGAAGCTAAGGTCAAAGCTATCTCTGAATTTCAAGTTCCAATTTGTAAAAAGCAACTGATGCGATTTCTAGGTATGACTGGATATTATCGGAAATTTTGTTCCAATTTTTCCAAAATTGCTGAACCTTTGACAAGTTTATTGAGTAAGAAAACCAAATTTTTTTGGTCTGACAAGTGTCAGGAATCTTTTGACAAGTTAAAGACCTTGCTTAAGAATGCACCAGTTCTTTCTGCACCAAATTTCAGCCAATCATTTAAATTATCTGTTGATGCAAGTGATGTAGGGGTTGGTGGAGTATTGATTCAGGAAGACAAAAGTGGTGTGGATCACACTGTGTGTTATTTTTCTAAAAAACTAAACAAGCACCAGAAAAATTATTCCACAATTGAGAAGGAATGTTTGGCTTTGATATTGGCTTTACAGCATTTTGAAGTGTATGTTACCTCAGCTCTTTCCCCAATTATTGTGTACAGTGATCACAATCCCCTTACTTTCATCAACAAAATGAAAGATAAAAATCGGAGATTGTTGAGATGGAGTTTGATATTGCAGGAATATAACATTGACATCAAACACATCAGGGGAAAAGATAATGTGATTGCAGATGCACTCTCACGTACCTAGAAATGTAATATTGCTTGATGTAATTAAGTCCAGTATCATAAAACATGTTCTTATGTAATTTTGGTTATTATAGTATTAGATATATATTCAAAAGAAAGCTTTATTATATAAATCTTTCTTTTTCTTTATGAGGGGAGGTGTTATGTATGATGTTTATATAATATTGTGGATATTTTGGGAAATTATAAATGTTTCTTCACTTTAATATTTGCTTAAATCTAAATGTTTATCAGGAAAAACATGTTTAACTAGTGTCCTTGAATTAGGTTGTTTTGATCAATATGTTTTCTCAATTTGAAGGTCAAGGTTGAATTTTGTTTACAGTTAGAATTCCATTAAGATGACTCATATTCTAGAACATTCTGTCATGTGACCAATCTTTATATATACCATGTTTGGTGGACATTTTTTCAGTTTTGACATTACCATCAGTCTTGTAAAGAGCTATTGCAGTTGTGAAAATTTATTCCAAATTCTAAGAGAGGAATTATTTTAAATATTCATTGGATTATAACAGTGCTCATAAACTTTTGGTTTTTTGATTTTTAATTGATGATTTTGGAATTTATGTGAACTTATTCAGAGATTTTGGAATACTTCATTTTGACATCAGCACATCAAAGATTACTAGTACATCAGGACTTTGGAGACCATTAGCACATCATAACATTCAAGGACACAGCCGTGAATTCGGAACATTCTATATTTAGGACTTGTGATTAGAACAATCATTCTTATTGGATTATTAGGATTTCAAAACACATTAATGTAAGTGACTTTTTGATTTTTTCATTTTAATTATCTAGTAATAAATTGCTTGTTGATTTTTTACTTGATTTGTTGGTTTCACTTTCTTTCTGTTACATTTTTCTTAGACCATAGAGTCGTAACAGATAGATATAGATAATATACAGTAACCACAGTCGTGTTGAGGTGTTTTAAAAGCTATTACACCCATACACACGCACAAGATATGCAGTTATTAATTCCTCTAATTTTTTTTCTGGTGGGTCTTTTTAGTTTAGACCCTTTCATTATTCTGGATGGCAGTGCTTCTCATTGCCAAACTGTATAAAATTATGTATAATGATATTAAAGTTGAAAAATACGCAAAACAGCACGTGGAAAATCCCAACAAAATTCCCCTAAAAGCCGACCTAAACCAAAGTTCTACTATGGTGAAAATAAAGAACATATGCAGAGAGAGAGAGAGAGAGAGAGAGAGAGAGAGAGAGAGAGAGAGAGAGAGAGAGAGAAACATAGAGAGAGAGAGCGAGAGAGAGAGAGCTAGAGAAAATAATATATATTTACATTTTGGCACTGAGAAGCACTACTATCCAGAACAATTAAAGTGTTTAAGCTAAAGAAAACGAACTAAATGAAAGCAGAAATAACTACATGTCTTGCAAGGAACCTAGTATATATGAATAATGCAAAGGAGTTTGGATTCAAGATAGCAGCAGTATAGCTCTAAACTGCTGGTTTTCTGTTTTGTTTCTTTCAAATCTCTTGGAATCCGGTTATTATCTATATATTGTAAACTTGACAGAACCAAGTGGAATGTCTAGTTTTAACCAGCCTGAGTTCTTCGATTATCGGAGAATTTCACAGGCTAACAGACTGAATACACAACATGCATGCTAACAAATAAATAAACATATGAAAATAAATCGGAGCAATAAGCTTGAAACGGTGAGATTAGAATGAATGTACAGACTTATCTATATGTTAGAATGGGAAGAGATTTACTGTAGTTTCGGTCATACTACTATTACTTCCTCACTGGCGATATGTAAGTCTTCCCTATGTATGTTTCTCTTTTTCGAGAGCTGCGGTGGCTCAGTGACTAGCGTGTCGGACTCGTGACCAAAAGGGTGCGGGTTTGAATCCTACCACTGGCTGAACCTCGGGATTAAATAACCATTTTATGTCTTGTTGTATTATGAAATACCAAACCAAACCAAACCAAACTCCCCTCTTTTTTCTCCGTCTTTTTATCTTCCACTTTTCATCAATGGAATCTATTTGTCTGTCTGACAACCTGCCATCCAGTCTGTCCGAGGGACTGCGGTTTATATTAAAAATGTTGACCCAATATTGTTGGGGATTTTATGTTTTTATCCTTTATATTTTATTTCATATACATTTTACAGATTTTTAAAATCTTTAACTTTTATATTTTATATTGTAGTACGTTATGTTTCCATTTTATTTGGAAGGGTCCATCTTCCTAGCCTTTTTGTGCAATTCTTTATTTTTAGATTTTTAAAACTTTACTTTTACTTGGCACCATATAACCATTATGTGCTGTGATGCCGATAAACGCTAATGCACACACCCTGTCTATCTGTGTGTCTGTGTATACATAGATTGATGGATGGATGAATACTAGCTGCTGCCTATCACTATTTCGAAAACAAATTTCGTACAACACCTTTTTTTCCAGTCTTATTACGTTGTCTTGAAGTTACGGAATTTTTAGTGAAACCCGGATGATGTCTGAGTGACATTCACTATTTAATGTCACCCAAATTCACCTCTCAGAACGGCTCACAAGCATACTATACTGCACCACCATCTCCTGAGAATCGAACGAAAAGAGATGGAATACAAATTTAGGAATAGAACCCGGTTTATCTGTATCTCAGTCAGAGATACATACTGGTAAATTAAAAGGTCCAAAGCAGGTAGACTGGTTAGTAAGTGGCCCTTTATGTCTCAACTAATATATATATATATATATATATATATATATATATATATATATATATATATATATATATATATAAATAGATAGATACATAGATAGATACGATCCTGATGCGGGTTTGCTTTCCTGGTATATCTAGTATATTAGCCCGCAAGAACAATTTTTAATCTTCCACGAATATTTTATCAGATAGATTGATAGATAGATAGATTCATGGCTGCATGGATGGACGGATCGATATACTGAGCAATAAATTAAATAATGGATGGACGTATGGATACATAATTGAGTGAATATAGAGCCGTCAACCATCGTGACGGAAAATGCAATCTGCACCCGGTATTTTGACCCATGAAGGCGGAACAAAGGTTGCTTACCGAGCTATCATAATATCTCTCTCACTTTGCACAAAGTGTTTGGATACATCAAGTTATCGTTAGGAAATTAGTTCGAGTCAAGTGTTAAAGTCCAATTTACCCATCGAAACCAGTTCTTACTGCTTAGATATAAATATGATGTGTTTATACACGATTTTCGAAACACGGAAAAAGAACACTGCCTAATCCTCTTGTGGTTCCGTATAGGTGTACAACATAATTGGCGATTTGTTTTAGAACTATGTGTTTTATTCAGGAGTAGAATCAATCATCCTGAGATGACAAATGAATCCTATAATAAACATAAATAATTTACAATACATGAAATCTGATGTCAACCTAGAATTATTTTCATGACGTACGTACTACTTTACCAGTTTTAATTGATGTTTACTGTTGGCTCTTTTTACTACTTTTGTTGAGAAGTGCTGACGTCCAAAACCTCTAATTATATTTCTGGCCATGACATGAACACTCTCTATTTCTGTCTGAAAATAGCGTAGAAATTGTTATCGGTAACTAAAATGAGACATTTCTCCTAATATTTGATGACTTTTTCATTTTTGTATATAAAATTGTTGCCTATGGCATATTATTAGTATAATGATTTTCATCATATTTCTCCTTGTAAAAATATGTATATCACGTATGTTCCATACTATTTGATATTTTCTTTAAGATACATAATAATAGTAATAACAATAACAATAATAACAATAATAATAAATAATAGATACATCACGTATGTTTCAAACTATTTGATTGCTTTTTTAAGTTTTATATATTGGTTCTTTTCATACGTATTATTAAAGTATAACTTTTTGGTCATTTAGGAATAGCCCTACCTATATGCGAATTGTTTTGGGGTTACATATTAATCTGTAGCGACATAATATCAAAACATCAAGCACTTAACGCTTTTAGATCATTTTGAGACACTACTACGAGCTAATCTTTTCTCCATCCATGAATACAAAAGGAATGTGAATAAAAAAATGTTCCCTGATGTAGACGAGAGAAATACACAAAACAGATAGGGGTCTTGTGACAACTTGTCCTGCTTAAAAATAATTTAAATACTTGAGAAGCTGGTACTAGGTCCAATAAACAGTGCAAGCACAAACATGATATTATGTCGTGGTACCAGTTCAAACTATTTAAATGCAGCCAATGACATATTTTTTTTTATAATTAGAGAATCAGAAACAAATAACTCCAAACATGTGCTTGATCTACGTTTATAGAAATATAAATCTGTTATGAATTATGAATTCTACACACAATATACAATGCCAACACATGTTGTATCTGTTTACTACTTACTGCACAAATAAGAACAGTGTAAACGCATTCTGCTGCAACGAGGCAACAAGAGCCAGTAATTTGCCTTTCTAACTTCCCTTGCACATACAAGTCAGACAAATATATTGAATCACAGTCCTTAAGTCATTTCATTGGCAAAATTATTTATAGAGTTCGATCTCATCTAAGGTTTTCAGAACCTAAGTTACCGAAATTATTTACTTATTATGTGTTATTTATACGTGTACGCATTCATAAATATATTCCCTTCAATTGCGCTATAAAACATTGGTGTTTATTTTCCCTTTCCTATTCCATTCTTAATTGATCCGAATTTAGCCTCATACCAAAAGGAACGCGTAAATGTTTGATTCAAATGATAGTCTGTATCTTTCTTTTTCAAATCCTTAATTGATTGCTTGTGTGTGTGTGTGTCGCGCGCGTGTGTTTTATATTTAAAATTAAAACACTTAATAACGTTTGAATAAAGCAAGATACAGGTGACCTTTCTAATACGTTTCGAACTCTCCTTGATAAACAAATATACACTGTATCGGGTCCAACACAAACACAATATATGAAATATAGCGTATATATATATATATATATATATATATATATATATATATATATATATATATATATATATATATATGATACTAACATGTAGGAGTCCAGAATGCTTCTTCGATTTTATGTTTAGTGTTTGCTTTGTATATGTAAGCTGTTTATTCCTCTGACGAAGAGCTTGTTTAGCTCGAAACGTTAGGAAACCGTTTTGAATTTGCGCCGTTATCAATGTTTGTATATATATATATATATATATATATATATATATATATATATATATATATATATATATATATCATTTGTCATTTTTTTTACTTCCAACGGTATGCCTATCGCCTTCTCAAGATAAATTTCCTCAATTATAAGATCAAGATAACCAACTATATGAGAGTGGTCGTTTGTTTACTCATCCTATGGCAAACTTAATAATTACCTTCTTGGCCAAAGCAAATCTTCAACATCGCTTCTTAAATCTATTGTGCGAATGTAGGAATACTTCCTGATCAAAATTGAATCAATGTCCTATTATTTCATAACCAGATATACTAGAGATATATAAACTAGTCAGCTTTGTTAAATTAATGAAATATTTGAATGGACTTTATTACGATGACAACATGTATTTTACAATTCATGGCAAGACGTCATTCTTATATTGAGAGCCACGAAAACATGGGATACCCATTTTTAATAAAGAGCTAAAACTGGTCAATTATGGAAGCTTAACATTTTACGGATATTTACAATGAACCAGTGTTTTGATTTAACCTGGAAAAGGGGAAACAAACATTTTTAAAGTTTTATTTCGTGCATAGCTTTTGATCCTATATTTTACAGTATTTCAAGCATATGGAAGCGGCAAACGGCGTGCATTGCGAAATAAAAATTCACGGCCGGAAGAATATGCATTCTGTAAACTTCATTCCTTTTTGTCTTTGCTAGCACATACTGAATGGTATAGAAACACATCTTGTTTCATAAATCCAGCAAAAATGCAGGGAATGTGCCATATAACCAAATGTAAGCACAAAAAAGACCTTTCATATCCAGAAATATGCCTTATCAGTTCTTGCATACTTACTCAGAATTGTTTTTGAGACTTCATTTTGAAAATACCAGTTACTTGGAGAATTTCAATTCAAATGAAACCTTTTCCATACAGTCGAACAACCATTTGTTTACTTATATGCATACACTATATCTGAATAGTATAAGATATAAAAAAAGATATGACTATAAAATGATCAACACCTTAATCTACTATTTGAAAGCATATCCGCTTATTTATTAGTCAGTCGAGGATAATGTCGTTGATATGTGTGTTTTCTTGTTTGCTTGTACGAGAATGGTATTGCCCTGATTGTTTTTTAAAAATATTCTTTATACTGTACTTGGCGTCAATTGATAAATGTGGCGAACCAGTCGTTACAAAGGTTCTGATTGCATACACCTGTTTTGCAACTGGTTGGGTAAGATCTCAAACAATTGTCCAACGAATTAAGGCCAAACAGTGCAAACTGTATGGTGTTCACAGAGGATGATGAAAAACATTTCAACTCTATAAATGCATGTCACATTTGTAAAGGATGAAAATGAAAATATTAGAGTGCATGAACATGATACGCTGACTTGAATGTATAGAGATCCTACTTTATAACCACTGAAATTTAAAATACAAATATACAAAAAATCAATTTCTTTGTTCATTCACAACTTTTCTGTGTATCACTGTCATCTTTTCATCAAGACACTTGTAAAAAAATATATTTTTAACCATGAACAAATATTATTCCTTTAGCTAAGATTTCATAGTTTATAGTTTCGTGAAGGATGGTAAAGAAACAGCTGTGAAAAAAGACAAAAAAAAACAAACAATTGATTTGTAGATAGCTTTTGGTTCGTGGGTCCTTCTCTTGAGCAGATGCCTAAGAATATAAACGATGACAAGTTCGTTGAGACAAGGAATCCTATTTTTTTAATAAAGGACATCTATCCATACGAGTACTTCGATTGTTTCGATAGATTCAATAACACATCTATACTACAAAATGAATCGTTTTACTTATCACCTATGAAACGTATCTGATGACGATCGCCAGTATAAGTGATGTTAAACTTCAACATAATAACATCAAGTGATCTATACGACTATTACGTGAAAATATACACAAAAATTAAGTCCATCGTATTTTTCATCATTTGACACCTTTAAGTTAATTTCATCAGCCGACAGTTCTCTCCGGCATTCAACTGTGCCAGCTACGTAATTATAATAACGTGTGCAAACATTTAACACATCAGTAGGTGTAGCCTCTTTAAACTCTGGTGGACAGTGTAATGTTCTTCTGGTTCATTATCAATCAAGTATTTATTTTTCCCACTGATGTATCTCCAGTCATGATTTGATGGAATGTTAAAGTTATTATAGAGTATGTGAAATTCATTCAGATCGGTATTGTTGTTAGTTGGATTAATAATGTTTTCGTCAGGTATTTAACATTCAGACAACAGTTTTAGTATCTGAGAGTAAACATGAAACATATATGTCGATTTTAGCTAACTCCAGCACACTTTGATCAAATAAATGCCAGTATGATATTGTGCATCCCGCTATTGCTGGATTTACTACCTAGTATAATTCATTTGACCAAAATTTCATGTCGTGCTGTACGCTGTGTTTGTTTATAGAATGATCACTTTCAAATCTTATAGGAAATTTATAACAATATGTTCAATGGATTGTATGCAAAATAGTTATTTTATGTGTGATAAGCTTTTTTCTCTGTAAATATTTGTGCAATGCCTCTAAAGCGTTAAAGTAAGTTGCAGAACAAGCATAAAGTGTACTTTTTGTTAACCTATTAAATCGGATGTGCATTATAAATTGTCACAGATTCTCATACAATAACTAATATTTGTATTAGCTATTTTATTTTCTTCAGAAGTTTAGTGACTGGGTTATTTTTTCTGTTAATTTTTTTTTTGCTCTTGCTTCCTCTATTTTTCATTTATTCATTTTATTGATATAAGTGTAGCTGGGTATTGTACTTAATTATTACCCGATGAGTTTAGTGTAGGTATTTGTGTATCATCCGTAAATTTGTTTCTAGTCGGTCTGGTGGCCGGGTATTATCTGTACATTTTTTTCTGAGCTGACGGAATATGGTCTATAGAAACTTGTCTGAGATAGTCGAGATTCATTGGCTGGGTAGAGTCAGTAATATTGGGGGGCAGGGGTATTTGACCGGGAACTATCATTAGATATACTGCTTATTGGTTTGTGTACGTTTTGTAGCTTAGGGAAAAGTCACCAAGAAACACTGCTGGTACCTTGCGGCGTTTGTTTCTCAACTGATGTGTTTTATATATATATTTGGACGTTTTAGTGGCAATTTCGAGTTGGCTTTTAGGTGTGCTTGTCGGTGCGAATATCTTCTAGGGGTCTGTACCAGAGGATTAAATACGATAAATGTACGGATGATACAATAGTGATTTAGATTTACTTTAATCGAGTACAATGTAGGTAGAATAGTAAGGGGAATCAACTCCTATAATGCAATTAGATTGAAGTTACTATCCCGTCCCCAAGTAATTGTAATCTTAATTAATAAAAATTAACTAATGAACTACTTGTTCATGTGGGCCAGTCTGTATGCCATTTGAAATACAATAGGTATGGAAAATATGTTTCTCAGTTTAAAGTACTACCAGTGATACCCTAGCATTACAAAACTGAATTTCCCTGATATCAACGATGTTAAAAGTACAAAATGTTTACCAATTTCAAGCATTATAAAGTTTTACACTCTGAATGAAATAACCTGAAAGTGAGTGAAATAAGAATTGTATAAATTACAGGTCCCCTTCAGAATAAAAGTTGTATTGTACTGTCACTGTTATTTCATGAGATTATTTAAATCGTCAACTTGTCTAACTCGCGTGAGTTGCACTTTTTCAGTTGGGCAAGTAATTAGTAATTGAAAATTTAAGTCTGTTTGTGCATTCTTCTTTTTTTTGACATCCTCTACAGAGTCAAAAGAAAATCTCGTGAGAGCTTTTTTACCATTCCAGGCGCATTTAAGTTTTTCCTTTTCCTCAGAATGTCCGGTGTCTTTGTCCTGGATAAAGTGTACACAGTTGGTGCCTGTTTGCTTCCCTAACTAATTTTCGCAGTAGATGCGCCATGCTAATTATCATCAGGTGTAATATTCACACCCAAATTGCCTTGTAAAAAGGTAATGACCCTGTCTCTATATTATTCGATTTGTTGTTGTTGTTGTTGTTGTTGTTTTTGTTGTTGTTGTTTGTTTGTTTGTTTTTTTATTTTTGTTTTCTTGTCCCTGTCATCTATTCTAAAATATTTAATATTGTCAATGAGTCTGTATTGTTTCACTTACTTCAACCTTTTCTTTAAACTTGAATTGGTTGTAAAGCCTAGAAGATCTTTCTGCTGCTGTTTTCTTCAAGCAAGTAGCTGTTTGGGCGTTGACTTTCAAGTTGTCATTATTAACCTGGATAAAAAATACCCCCCCACCCCTCTCAGTTTTTGTACTTTGAACTTATCTTTTAGGGTAAGTTTGATTTTCTCTAGAACAGACTCCTTTCTTTGGTAGTCATCCTCTCGACGATGACATCAAGTGTATCCAGTTTTTCTTCTTCTTTAGGTTCCTGCTCCTCTTTTTCGGACTACAAATTACTTCTTACAAATGAATTGATGTTTGGATATGGAATGTGCTCAGTTTTGCACCTTGTGCGTGGCCCTGGACCACAGACCTAGCTGGAGCAGCGACACGAATGGGCTATAAAGTGTCCCTATCATTAGATTTTTTTTTCTGTATTTTTTTTTCTTTCTTCTAGATTAACTCCCTCGGCCAGGGATATTGATTCATTACCTTGACTATCCGTGATTGTGAGTAGTAAAATTTATAGGTATTGGATTGAATAATAGCCAACGAACGGAATAATGTATTTGCAGTTCTCACGGGTTGTACGGAATGTTGAACGGTGTGTATGAAAATCATATGACATATTCACAGGGTGTACAAATAGCGTCAATGGCAACGGCGTAAATATAAAGAAAATGGCCGCCTTCATTCCATCGATTCGAAATTTATAAATTGAATATTTTAAATATTTTAGAAATAGTTGTAATATTTTCGAATTTGTGTAACATACTTTAGGCAAATATAAATATTCTATTATGTCGTCCCAGTGATATTACGTCAACGGGAAGTAACTCTAGAAAATATCGTCTGTTTTGTCAATATTACAAAACGATTTGCCTCCCAACCAGAAGATACAATTCTCCAGGAAAGAGCCAAAAGTGTCCCTGAGAATTCCCCAAGAGCAATCAAAAATGTCTGACAGCACATTTCGAAAAGTTATTTATCTGATAAGCAACAATCTACAAACTTTGAAACTTTTGATTGGATGAGATTCTAAGTCATTTTTACCCAGATGCTCACGGAAGCCATAAGATATATATAAAATTGCATCATTAGAAAACTTTTGATACAGTTTGAACAGGTATCTAAATTCGCTGCCAAGATGAATACACATGAATTATGCCGGAAGATACAGACTTACCTTACTGTCCGGTTAAATCATTCGAGAAATATCTGTTTAGATTGAACCCCAGCTTTGATCCTTTGTGGCATCGACCCTTAGTTTCGTTTCATGAAAGTTCTGGTGTTTGGTTTTCTAAGCGTTCTGTTTTCTAAATTCATGACAACACTTAGTAAAAAACCTAACACAAATCACTATATCCCTACCACGTGGCGAGAAGTACATTTTCATCGGTTATATTATGTCTCTAACAGACCACACGTCCGTCAGCTCAATCTCCATCTACCGCATGGTTTCAGATGAGGAGAAAGTCATGATGGGACGAGCTAATACAAATGCTGTCAATGGGAAAACCTCTCAATTATCTGCTCTTCCTGTGCCAATCTCTACACAAACGCTCGCTATTTCAAATAAAACCACAAGGTAGAGTAATTTTTTTTTAATTTGACGCTTCTAGAGTGTGGAACAGTTTGCCCAATGTATTGACAACAATCCCTTATTTCAAAGAATTTAGCAGACTGATTCAGACATGGTCAGGGTTTAACTGTAAAGTGCTTGATGTAATTTTATTTAGTAGTCTTTTACAATTCAGCTTAAAGGTTACCAGTTTCATTGAGTTTCTCTGGTTTGAATTCTGCTCCTATAATTCTTATTTTAATCACTTACTGTCTTAGATTCTTTTAAAGCTTTAATTTTAACTTTGGGCACCGTCATTTCCTGATATCTTAATTAATAAATACGGCCTTTGTGCATGCATTTAATAATAATAATTATGTCATATTTCTTATCTAAATTTTCAAATGCATGCCTTTCTGTGATGTGCTATATATGTTCATAAGTTTAAAAAAAAGAAAACAAAAATTGTATGTTATATTCTATTGCATTGTCTTTTAATCTGCTGTTACTGTTGGCATTGTAAGGTTTCCGATGTGTATTGTGTCTTTGTAAATATGTATTATATGTGTTCCTGTCTGCTGAAATATTAAATATGTGTGTTATATCATGTTGGTAAAATAGCTCGTCCAGATCTTGTGTTTGTATGTTACCCAGACTACCGACGTTAAATACATTTCTTGTAACTGAAAAGAGGCTTCTACTACAAGCGTTGTCTTTTTTCAAAAGAGAGGAACCCACTGGCAATAGCAATGACGTAAATATAAAGAAAATGGCCGCCTCCATTCCATCGAGTCGAAACTTATAAATTGATTATTAGATATATTTTTCAAAATAGTTGCAATATCGTAGAATATGTTGAACATAATTTAGGCAAATATAAATTTTCTATTGTGACCTCACAGGATATGGGACAGTTGGGAAGTTGGTAAAATCCCGTAACGCAGTCAAACGACACTACCTAATAGTATTAAAGTCTCGCAAATGCTTCTTTTCCTATTTAAACGTTTTAGCACTTTGCGTTTAGGTATCTCAAAATAAAAAAGACGAGCCATGTTGCTTATATGCCTGATACGTTAACAACAGTCAATATAGGCCTGTACTTGCCGCCCATTTTAAGAGTCCATGTAAATACACCCATGCATACCGCAGGGTCATTCTTTGTGCATAGTATTACAAAATACGTCTTTTAACCATCAGATAAGTTAAAACCACATAGATAAGTAAATGATGACTGTTCAAGGTGGCACTAGGACAGTGTTATGTCATTTAAGTTATGGAAGACTTTTTAAAACTATGTACACGGTAGATTTGTAACATTTCATGGAAAAAAGAATTTCTTATTTAGAATTGTAATCAGATCTTACATTTAGTCTCACTCTCTGTTAATTAACCAGTCACTTTACCTAATCCACAGAGTGACTACCACATGAATGTGTCATTAAAAAAACCTTCCTATTGCAACTTGATGATATATAGCACAAAGAATAAGTTATGGTTATGCTTCAAATTCTTTCATTCTAGTCGACAATTTAATATTTACATCTCATGTTGACAAGTTATAGCATGTTGGCTACTTTCATTTTAAAGTGTTAAAATGAAGAGGACGTTGCTTTTCTTAATTGTAATGTATCCATTGGCCCAACCGTCTGTATACAGGGACGTATGGCCACATAGGAGCCTCTGAGTTTATTCAATTTACTGAAACACAACATGATTTGTTGTGGACTTTTTGAATTGGCAAACCTCAACTGTTATTTTAGAGGGATTTAATAATCAAAGTGGATATTTGGGAGCATATAATTTTGCAATATTTGCAGGATTGACTTTTGTTGGTTCTAGGTAATGCCAAAAGGTAGAATGAGATTTGGTTTCTAAACGTACAAGGTCTGGTATGTGGGCCTAAAGACTACAACATGTACGGGATTATATGGATTAGAAGACAGATTGGTAGTATACTTAAGAGCCAATGTTGCTCGTCTCAGATAAAGTAATGGTTTGTTTATCTCAACATGTGAATTTCTAAATATTCCCAAGCAAAGGCAAGGTCCCTGAATACGTATCGGATCAAGCATGTGCAGATACGATTTTCAAGCTGGTCCGTAAACAATCAAACATCCCCTTTCTGACAGCTCCCCAATCTGTGTTTGCCACGACTCGTGTCAAAGCCGGGGCTTTTGGACATTTGTCCCTGAATTTGATGTAATCGGGAGAAGTACATGCAAACAGTTTTAGATTCGAAAATTTTAATCCATTTTCTTCTGACGATTACTGAAATCTATTTAAGCATATCTATAGCTGCCTTTCAGTAGTATGCATAGTCTTTGATCTGTAGTAAATCGGCATATAATGAGCAGTCCGTTCTTTGTTTAAGGTATTTCACTATGTTGCTAATTTTTTTTTATGTTGAAACGGGTGACTGAGAATATGTTGTCCTGAAGTATACCAATATCCCGCGGAAAACATTCAAAAAGGGTACTAACTACCTTACATCTGAAATTTCTGTTTTAAAACAAAATGATATAAAATTAGCTGGACGGCCCCGTAGACGAAGGATGAATAGGACCCTCATTATGCCCTATTTTCATGTGGTGTCATAAACTTTCCCCAAGTCAAAATATTATGGCGACTACATGTTCTTCTTTATGAAAACTTCTCTAATAAATGCGTCTAGTCTCACTAGATTGTCAACTGTGCTTCTCTGGCGTCTGAATCCATACTGAAGGTCTGATAGTACTTTCTTGGACTCAAGATATCCGAGGAGTGTGTATTGCAAATATAGCTTGTAAGTAATATGGGACGATATTTGGAAGGGTTGGTATGATCGTCTCTGGGTTTTAGGTACTGGTATCACTGTTGCTTCTCGCCAAGACGGTGAGAAGTTGCTAGATTCCCAGATTTGATTAAAAATGCTTAATTGTGTATCTAGGGCTGTATCAGGCAAGTGTTTTAAAAGTTGATAGTGGATATTATCTGGTTCTGATGAAGTGTCATGGACTTGATTAAGAGAGTCCTGTAGTTCTCTGAGTGTGCATTATTTATTATATTCTTCAACGTTAACAGAATTGACATTTAAAGGAACCTTTTCTTTCAGGTCTTGGACACGGTAGAAGGTTTCAAAATAGTTCTGTTGTGATGAGTTTTTTGATAATGTTTCCGCCAATGTATATAATGAATTACAGCCGATGAATTCATGATCTCTACATGAAGTATCCAGAATATTAGCTAACAACTGTGTTTCACTGTGGATGAAGACCCAAATCAGAAATGTTTGGCATTGATTAAAATCAAAAGACGAAGTATTACAGAGAGGCTCGTGAAACCAAGTAGATCTTTGCAGCTTTTCAATACTGTAGATATTCTTCTATAATATAAATCTGCTGATGTTAGATCATTTTGATCTATACCAGGATCTTATACACAGACTGAAGAAGCAGGTCATATTTAAACGCTTCTCATAAACTGTAACGATGTTTCTGGGATAGATTCTTCTTTTTTTCTTTTTTTTGGGACTAAGTGTCTCATTCGACGAAAATTATTTCAAAATAACCTTTAAGAAGTTACAAGATGATGAATATGTTGTTTCAGTTGCTAAAATTGTGAATGGAAGTTTAATATAAGCATAGTAACATTTACTTAATAGAAGTTATTTTATAGTTCCATGCCAGTTAGTCCATTTCAACTTCTTGTTGAAGAGAGAAATTTTGTCGCATTCCTTAAAACATGCTAAAATCAGACGCTAGAAAATGGACAGAGCTAATGATGAGAAGGTAAACTTATGGCTAATTTTTTAATACTGTGATGATTAATTTTAGAAAAATCCTTTTTCCGAAAATCATTTGACAAATAAGTGTTATAACTGTCCTTTGCGATGAAATGGCATTGGTAGAATTGTCGGTCATCGATTTGAAACTTTGTTATCATCATATTATCATTTTATGACACGCCTGTGTCTTATTAAGTAATAAAGAAAAAAGAGAGCTTGCAGGGAGGGTGACGTTATCTGACTCTTTGCAAACCACTAGAAGCCTATCATCCTTGGTTTTGATCCCATGCTTCTATTCGATTTCGACGATGAGGGTATGTAACTTGCAAGCTCCAAACACATGACGGCATGAAATTTTCACCGTGAACTTCTAGAACATATTTACTGTTTCTGGAACGCTCGTGAATACGGTCCAATTCAAGCCTAAGGTTTTAGTATAAGGATTTTATTTAGATCGTAGCTTCGAGAATGCGTTGTTGTCTCCCTTAGACAATTATTGTCAGCACAACTTTAATTTTTGTCAGTGCGATGTGCGTGTCTTTGTTCGGGGAGGATGGACAGTAAGTAATTACAATGCTTTCATCGCTGAGGCTGCCTCTGTCTTCCAAAAGAAGCATTGGAAGGTTGTATTCATTCAAACAAGGTGTAACGATTTATGCTTTCCACGCTGTAAAATCCCATACACTCACAATGAAATTGGGGATTTCTGTCAGCTTCTGCTGCAACAGTATCGGTTGATGGTTGTGTATGTTTGTGAAACTTTTCAGAGTCGTACCCCAATAGGAATAAAAACGTTTCATAGATCGATCAAATTAACAGTTATTTTTACTCTTGGGGAGGCAAACACCAACCTAATCGTCAAATTTGTTTTCATTTTTATTTTGCATTTTCTAACATATCTGCTGCACTAATTTTTTTTTATCTGCCTGGAGTACAACAAATGACTAGTTGAAAGTTAAAATAGTAACTGAATTTCAATGTAGCAAAAGTATAGTGACTGTTTGTTTACCCCATATGCAAGGTAAATTTTCCAAGAACTGATTTTGTAAGAGTTTTACTGCGATAACATGCAATTAAAAATTGGTGGTAATATAGTATTTTGTTAAAAAGAAGTGGATTACTTGCTCCCAACTTATGTCTCTTAATGTAAGAAGCGTAATGGATGCATACACCTTTATCCTTAGATCATTTTCCAAGTATTACATTCATTTGAATATAGATAACCAAGAAGAATATTCAGCAATTTCCATCATATACAATGGAATGTCTGGAATGGATTCAATATACATGTATATTTGTTTAGTTTTACCCCTGCATTATAACTGTATTATTATTCCGCCTAAGTGCTTTCACGCGACTTTAAACATGATAACAGCCGACTTAGCAATGAATGGTAAGATATGCAATTTGATGATAAATATCTAATCTGATTCTCTGGCACTCTCCACTCTGTAATCTAGAGTCGCAGCGTATAGATGGACAGGGAACCAAACAATGTACATGTCTGGATATAGTCAGTATGTATGTTGGACATATACACAAAAAATCATAATTGAAAAAAACACTGAAAAGTTTTGAATACCAAGTTTTGCGTGCAAGTAGATAACCAAGTAACTTGTTAAAAACCTTCTATATTTTGCGTTTTCTTGCAAATAACTTTTCAATGCTTTCTTAAATTACAATCACATACGATCTCTTAGGCATCATATACAGAAAATGAAAGACGACCATTCAATTGTTTGATTAGTTTCACAGATGATAAAGGATAGAACGGTAAAATCAACATTTTATACAATGCGCATATTCTGCCTTAAAAAGACAACATCTCTGAGTAAGTGATAAACAATACACAATACACGTCGCGACAAGTGACTTGCAAGAGTGTATATATATATATATATATATATATATATATATATATATATATATATATATATATAAATATACACCAAACAGAGCGGAAAGTGCTATCCCTGAATTCTACGGGAGAATGCTTGATAACATTAACATAATTTTTAAATACGAATAAATAATACGAATCAAAATTCTCAAACCTGTATGATGATATCATTTATTCATATTTAAAAATTATGTTAATGTTATCAAACAATCTATTATGTCCCGTTCCACTTTCCGGTTTTATTACTAACATCATTAAAATAATTAATACAAGTTCATTTGCATGGAGACTGTAGCAGAAAGTAAGGTAATTGAAAATAATTTAGAGTGTATAAATGAATGATCTGGCTTTGACATTATCATTCAAAGACATCAATTTGAATTTTAATATAGCTATAGCTAAAAATTTTATTTAATATGAATCGAACTGAAATCATATAACAAGGAAGAGTTGGATAACAAGAGAAATAGTAAAAGTGTGTGTGTGTGTGTGTGTGTGTGTGTGTGTGTAAAAGAGGGGGGAAGACAGAGAGAATATGGCACATAAGAAAAAGATCAGGTAGAGATCTGATGAAGATGTAACACTTCTCTCATATCAGGAAGAAGACTGAGTAGTACTTAAATCACACTCTTGTTGGTACTTTCAAATAGCCTCGGTCACCTAACCCGCTTCTATTTACATAGCTATGCAATATAAACCCAAGCCATAACATTGGGAAAATTGAAACGAAAAGAAAGCGCCTGAAAATATATACGCGATTACCAAAGAACATCACTGGAGCTCACTTACCTTTCTTGTATGTCGCTAGATGGCAAGGGTGTTTTGATTTCTACGTTATTTCCCAACTTTAGAAACTTAACTAATGAGCAAAATATCTGAAACAGGGAACTAAACAATCAATTTGACTGGTTTCCTCTATTTATTAGCACAGTAATAACGGTACATAGAACAGGTAACCAGTCTGTAAATAATAAGTAATAAAAATATAGAAATCAGAAACTCATCGTCGGTGAACTAAAACGACATCCATTCCCATGGAGGCGAGCTGGGGTGAAGGTCTAGAAAAAAAATGGAGCTACATCTTTTTTCCTTAAATGTTCACTGTTATATTTTTGATATTATGAGCTGTATATGAGCCAATAAAAAGCAGACAAATTTTATTCTTTCCCGCGAAACACAACCATTTTAGAAGAAGAAGAATATAACAGACTTGTTTGCATGCTGCTTACATAAAATGATTTATTTGGTTCACTTTTATGCCGTTTTGATTATTAACTATTAGTAGTGAATGCTAGAATACTGAAACATCCTATCAACACACACACAGACACAGACACACACACACAAACACACACATATATATATATATATATATATATATATATATATATATATATATATATATTGCAAGAATATCATTTATTTATTTATTGCATAGTTTTTTCGAGATCGAGCAAAAAGATAATGCTTATAAATGCTCTCTCCCATGCACATGATTAACATTCATATTCATATAATAAGCAATAGCCACATTATGTAAGAATGAATTATCTTATTGTACACAATTATATAGATATACTTTACTAATTAAGAGTAATGACTATACGGTAAGAAATGAAGAAAATAAAAAGAAAGATGATAGGAACAATGATGAGGTTAGATCAATTAACATCGGTGGGATCTTCCAGCATGTTATACTATTATAATAATGTGACTTCATAAGGCTGGATAAAATCATAAATGCAATTTTACTCTTTAGGGCGTGATCAGAATGAGATCATGGTATACCGTGTTCTAAAGACCAAAAATGTGGAACGTACTAGTCCCATTATCCATGCAAACAGTTTAACCCGCACCCGAAACATCCACGTGACAGCAAGACGGGAGTAGAAGGGGGATTGGTTCCCAATCAACGGTTAATTTTTAATTCAAGTGGATAGTGAGTAGATTTTAAGTAATAAGACACATATCAGATTAGTTGCATAAAGGAGATGTCATTCTCCTAAATGGTAGTTTTTGTGTTAATAAATGGTATTGAAACTCAAGAGGGATGTGGGGGTAGGGTTAGGTTGATAGTGAGGCATACTTTTACCTGACGATGTACAGTTAAACTACGTATCAGAGAGCAGGAATATAGACACAATAATTTTAAGCTCGCACATTGTATGAATGTACACTTAGTAAGATGAATCAAGTATCCATTATTAAATTTTGTTTTAAAATACTGACAGAAACTCAAAAGGAGTAGTACATTAGTCAATTGCGTGTTTTTTCCTCATAACTGAAAGAAAGAAATAAGCAAAGTTTTAGCTTTGTAGTTAGTATATGACGACACATCCGTTACCTTGCCAAAACACAGTATATATCCTGCTAAATACGTCCTTTACAGTTGACTTATTATAACATATTAAGTTTAATTTAATAAAACAGAAACAAATCCAGAATATACCATATTATGTCACAAACCTAACAGTAGCTATCTCAGTAATCCTCAATCCAGGGTTGGTATTAATAATTTACAGACACTAATAATATATTATGCATTATAAAAAAAATAAATTCAGCATGTTAGTCATTACCAAAAGTAGAAAAAGTTTGAAAAGAAAAGGAAAATAAACAAATAAATTGAATATATATATATATATATATATATATATATATATATATATATATATATATATATATATATATATATATTGTTTTTATAAATGTTTACATCGTTGCAAAATGGAAAGTATAGCACAACATATATGCAAGCCGAATTTTTTAGTCTTATGATTTCGTTAAATCTATCATTATCACGGAGAGATTGTATAACTGGTGTTTATGAATTCGTTCTCATTTCAGTTAGCTCTGTATTTGGGTTAAGTGCCCTAGTTGTGTTTATTGCCTTTTAAACAATATGCTGGTTAATTGCATCGAGGAAAATGGAAAATGAAACTATAGCAGGCGACCAGAATGTGCTTGCAACATTCAGGGATTTACAACAAGCTTTTGATTTGTGCACACGGACATGTTGCTTTACAAAGTTATATAGTGTTCAATACACGGTAAAGTGTGTATATATATATATATATATATATATATATATATATATATATATATATATATATATATATATATATATATGTATAATCCATGTACACACATACATCAGCATCTGTAAGGTTAAATGAATACCTTACTGTTTGGTTTGAGTGCAAGCCAGACGTTAGACATAGAAATAGCTTGGCGTCATTTTTATTTTCATTTGTTATAAACGACATGGTATCAGATGTAAATGAACCTCATAAAGGCGTTGACATCTATGGAATTATAATATGTGTATTACTTACTATACGCGGACGATATGGTATTTCTAGCTGAAAATGAACGAGACATGCAATTAGTGATGTGTGTATTCCCATGATGTAAAAGGTGGCCTGTGCTCATAACATCGACGAAATCAAATTGTATATACTATAGTAAGAGTAGGATACACTCTTTCTCTCCTGTATTACTGGATTACGATTCGTCGATTAGGAAATATAAAATTATAGAAGGATATAGATGCAGTGCAAAATAGAGTGATACGATACTACCTTGTTGTTTACATATATACCCCAATTATGGCTATCAACATGTACATTGGGTGGATACCTAGTGTAGAACTAAGGTGGATTGCAATGGTCTGTTACTGGAACAGACTAATATTCATGGATATTCACAAGCTTTACTAAACGAGTCTTTATAAGGGATTATACTATATACTACACCAATTGGTCATCCGAGATTAGAGACATACTTGCAGGAATTGACATGAACAAAGTTTCAGAATCGAATGAATTGTGACATAGGTCATATTAAAAATGGTATGTTTGATGAATATATATATACACTTAACCCGAGAAGATACAAAATGTAAAAAATAGCGAACGTATTGGAAATTAAATAAACATTTTGTATGAGTTATGTTTCCCTTAACTTATCAACTCAGGAAACACCGATCATGACACAGTTTCGAACTGGAGTCTTACCTCTGACAACAGAAACGTAAATTAATGGATAGAGGAGATCATCTGTACGTTTAATAATGATTATGAAATTAAAGACGAAGTTTATAAACAATGCCCTTATTGGCCTCTCTCATCAAGGGGTATCTTTCACAACATGTTACAAGCAAATATCCTTACGATATCAATGAAAACAACACACTTAAAGCAAAGACTACTGCAGAGAAAAATAAAAAGATAATATTAAACACATAGAGTTGAAAAATGTGACTGATGAAAGTCTTGCTAAAACCGAAAACAAATTACGATGGAGAAGGCCTGTAAATGGAATCAAGCGACTCAAAACTTCAAAGAGAACAATTACACAGTTTTATTGACAACGTACAAGAAAGAAAAGGAAAGTTTTAACATTTTTTATTTTGCAAAGATACAGGAAAAGGAAGTGGAAGAAATAGAGGCTACCATGGAACAAGTGGTGGAGGACAAGAAACAAATGGAGGAGGGCCTGGAAAATAAATTTAAAGAAGAAAGGAGGATAAAGTTTATTTTTTTAACACGTCGCATTTTAAAACGTGATGTTGTCCATTAGCATCGGTTACATCGTTTACGAATTAGAGACACGGCAGAAGCAGGTAACCGTTCAAAGTACCGCTGAAAAACAAAGAAGCACAACTATAGAGCCTACAGCATGCAATCAAAATAATCATTATAACTATCACATCCCTGAATTGTTGTAGCTTGATATGTGTACCCTAATACAACTAATGCCATTTTACACATATCAGTATTTTCACAGCATATCTTGAAAACTCTATATACTTCTTTGCTTTAATAAATGACAGAGACAAAAATATCATAAATATCACTCCCGAGATATGTTACAAGTAGGCTTGATAGTTACTAATATCATGTACCCTGCAAAAATATAGCAAGACAGGTCCACCGTCCAAAATGTCTATTAAGGAGATTGTTAAATTGCTTTTACCAATCGTTGTAGCCGATTAATTCTACACGGATTGATACAGAGTAGAATGGTTCCATAGATCTTTTCTCGTGCTCTTTCAGTGCCCTTTATTGCTGTAGTCTCTTCTGCAATATATGCAACATCAGATGCATTGCATAACGTTCCTAATGTATCTGAATTTCATCCTGCATTCTACCTACATAGTAATGTTGCTTTTTTACAATTTTCATAATATGTGATGTCGCTTTAATGCAACTTACCTTATATACTCACTTACAAGTCGAGTCCAACTGTAAACTGCACAGACCCAGATCTGGCGTCACATATTGCGCTGGCAAATCAGGATCTATATTGTTTGCATTTGAACCCGACTTATAAGCCAGTATATACGGCAAAACAATTGTAATTTCATCCAAACTCTGTAGATGATGTATACTGCTTTGTTAAAGCTCTCTATTGCTGGCTTCAATAATGTATTTTCTTAGGTACAAATATGGATCAATTTTGTACACGTTTGAATCCTTTTTACAACATTATTATACTTATATCATTTTAATTCAAGTAAAGACAACGGAATCAACTAACAAGAGACGACAGAAAAAGTTAATAGGTATATGAAGCAATACACAGAGTGAAATAAAACTCTATTAAAACAAATTAAAACATTGCATCTGATTATTTTTGTGGTCTTGTTCTATCAAATAAATTATTCAATTGATTAATAGTTGATCATCAATGATTCAGATAATGTCGATTGCGTGGCATAAAATGGGAAAGAATATTCTGCGAATAGTTGATATTTATGTAGTGTGACGTCAATGCTGACTTCATAGACAATGTAACGTCAGAAATATGGTGACGTCAAACCTAGCGCTAGTGCTCAGATTAAAATATATAATTTTAATGTAATAATCCGCAGAGAGCGCGACATAAAGCGATTTCTGTCCAGACTGATATAAAAATATGTTCTCGCCAGATACAGTCATGATATGCCTAAACTAATTTTCACTCATTATGGAAGAGCCTGTAGGTCGTCACTTGTCTGGTGAGGCCCTTTGTTAAATAACTCTCCAAGGAAAAGATAACTAAACATTGTGACATAAGCAGTGAGTTGGAGGTAGACAGTTGCAAATTTGACCCATGGGAATTCTTCGCACCAGACGAATTCTGACATTGGAGTAAACTGCTCTATGCATTTCCCTGTACACCAATTCTTCCTGGTGATGAATGAAAAAAAATTGAATTAAATAAAAGTATACACTTTAGAAACATATGAAATGCTTAGTCCAAAATGGTAATAAGGCAGCTAAGCATGGCATGCTTGAGTTAGACATCCAAAACACAAACGGTAGAGACAGACTACTAAAATTACTGGAGGGTGTTTTTAGCGATGTGCCCAGAAAATTTGGTTCACTAAAAAAAAAAGCAAAAAAAAAAAAAAAACACATCAAACATTTGAATCGAGTTTAGAATTCATCGAAACCAAGGTCACCAAAACATCTGAGAGGTGATCTAGGCAGAACCATATTTCTTGTCACAACGCCGAAAGGCACCCCTCGTTGTGGACATTACAATCACCAGACTCTCTTGTAGGGAAGATCTCTCAAAGTCAGGCGATTGTCAGATTTAACGAGACTAATTGGAACATATTTTTGTTTTTCCTTTCAGAGAAGCAAAAATTTAATTCCTTGTTGTTATTATAACAGTAATGTCATTTTGTTATTTATTATTCAGCAGTAACATATCATACTTCTGTGTGTATGTGTGAGTGTGTTTCCAACAAAACACTCCAGATAAATAGAGCTCTGGGGTTTTTTCCTTCAAGATACCCTTTATCTATATAGCTATTCGTGGTTGCGGACATTTTAAAGGGACTGTTAACCCGAATAGGTGCACAACTGTGTAGGTAACACCAGAAACATCTCTCACGGAACGAGGAGCTTTCAGCTCTCGATTTCTGAATTGGAAATATAATTACACTCAGTTATGTTTAAGAAGATTTTAAGTACTTAAATCATCAATGAATTGGGTAAAGAAAGCCTGAAGATCCATATTGTATAGGAAGTTTACGCTTTAAGCACAAAGTATAGTGTAATCGTCGGAGTAATATCACAGAAATAGTTTGCAATTCATTTTAATTCTACATCTGTAAATGTACCTTTCCATTAGATAAACATGAAATTCAAAATACTTTATTAGAAGTGTGCAACAAAGTACCGTGACAAAACGCTGTTTCTGTTATTGATTTTTCTTCTCTTACCCCATCTCTCACAGTCCTTCTTTCCTGTATGTATTAGATCCAAAACAGGAATAATTTGTATGACCCATATTTGCATCTTTAAACCATCTAACTCATACCAAGCTAATTATGAAGTTAATGGGGGCATGATTGGAGATGAGAAGGCTGGGTCACAAAGGCTGGAGGTAGTAGAGTTGGAATATAGGAGAGATTAATATCGAGTTGGAAGTAGAAGATGCATGTGCATTCGTTCATTGGTAGATGTATAGCTGTCTAATAGTAAATAAAGGAATAAGAAGAATATACTTGTTGAGTGACATGCTACTCCAGGGAAAAATTGACAGTGAGGCGTGTGGGAAGTTAAGATTGATTGAGCCAAAACAAGACTTTATAGATAGATAACAGTGTAGTGTCAGCCAGAGTTCTAACTAATGTCAAGGAGGCCACATTGTTCACCTATGATATTCCCCCTGGTATCAGTAACTCAGCGAGAATTCCATTTCGAGGCAGGTTTGAATAGGCCTGGGTACAGTGCGAGAAAAGCTTTTTCATCTTGAGAGCCACTGTAATCAACAATATGACAGGTATAGTTTCATAATGGTATAATGGCCATAATCGATATGTAGCTAATTATTTACTCAAATAATAAAGTGAAATTGATTGCAACATTGACAATCCAAGCATATTGAAAGCAAGTTAAATATTTACGTACATTCATTTACAAATTCAGTTCCAATTTTGAGATGTGATCGCGCCAGAAGTGCCAACATGCTTACTCCCTCGTATTGATACGCAATCAAGGTTTGAAAGAGTTTAAACTTTATTTATTTGGCTTCGACTGTATAACAAGTTTTCACCAAATAATGAGAAACTAGCGAAAACCACAGACACTAGCTGGGCGACCATTTTATCCTCACACAAGTCGGATCTGAGGATAGAACACAAGACAGCAGAGGTGCGAAACGAATTTGATATCGTTTCGTTATCCAGGTCCAGTTGAAAAAAGTCGAGGAAAATAAATGTTCAGATTCTTTTATAATGTACCTATATTATTATGGATTTAATCAGTGCTCAAGTGAAGACTACAAAATTAAAATAACACATTTGAAGTTTATTGTAACATCAATCGTTATTTATAAATACGACACAGAAAAAAAGAATACTACATTTCAGATGAGGTAAATTAAGTAAAGTACACTATACTGAATTTTCGTAATTGTCCGATGCAATGTATATAAAAAGGGTTTCTAGAAATATGAATCCACTCGTCAACTGTACTTTCCTTGCTAAATACTGGCTAGGCTGCCAAACATGTCAATGGGGATGGGGGGGGGGGGGGTAATTGAATGTTGCTTTTGAGAATGCATTTATGAACCAATATTTGAACCAAAGAAGGAACGAACAGTTGAAGAAAATTATTATCTTTTTCTTAATATTACATATAGTAGCCTTATAGTCTTATTCACAGAAAACTTTGAATGATATGCGATATATATATATATATATATATATATATATATATATATATATATATATATGCATGTATAAATTCGAGTAAATAATATTATCATCCAGGTTAGAGAATGTTTAATTCATACTCTACGGAGATTCGAACCCGGGTCAGCAGGTTATGGCACCCATCGCATTGCCTTCACGCACCAATCCTCACACCATCTCGACCATGCAAACATCACCAAAAAATGATGCTACAAAATCTCTGGTATAGGCATTTGTGCGTAACAGACACACCCGCATGTCGACTCAGTAATTAATTCTCATGTAAGAACACTGTCACTCTGGATTCCTACGATAGAAATCAAGGTCAATGAGGTTATGATAGGATCCAGGGATACCACGTTCAGCTCTGTTTACTGTATATTTGCATCTCTCTCTCTCTCTCTCTCTCTCTCTCTCTGTATATATATATATATATATATATATATATATATATATATATAGAGAGAGAGAGAGAGAGAGAGAGAGAGAGAGAGTAGCAAGAATAGTTGACAGCGACCAATATATAGAAATTATAATGTTGCATCTCCAGTTAAAGTCTAAAGGATATATAATTTTAAAGATGTGTTCTCAAATATATCAGTACAAACGAGCGAACGTACTAGCAACGATATTTAAACGTTGTTAAGTACCAATTATTCGGTACAAAGGATATATGAAACAAATAGGACATATCCTGTTGTGTTAACTGCATATCGTATATAATATTCAATTTTGACTCATATAATATTGTACAGCTAATATACTGCACATAATTTGTTAAGCATCATGTATAATTTGAACTATTACATAATGCATATGTGTATTGTAATTCTGCAATATAACAATTATTCAAACTGATTCTTAATCTGCGAGGTGGATATAATGATAAAGATCTTGCTACGTGCCTATGTGATCCTGAGTTTGATCTTTCCTTTCAACACATGGAAGAAGATGTGGTCGTCCAAGCAAGGTTGGTAATCTCCTCTGTGGTCTACGACTACCTTATCTCATACATAAATTTACGCCACCCTTTCAGCTTCAGGAATGGAAGCTAGGGAATGGAAGTAAATCAGATAATTAAGTTATAATCTCTTATTTCTAAATGAGCAGTAGTGGTAGTGTTACAGTTGTTTTTTTTATACACAGTTGTCAGGATTTTACATATTCCTACATCACCACCTGACCTGGTGTATGGCGCATTACGTTAAATTATTTTGACAGATACATACATTCACAATTATTTTACACAAAGACACACTGGCATACAAACCCCAAGGTGTTTTAAATTGCTTGTTTGTTTTTAAATTGCTTGTTTGTTTGTTTGTTGTTGTTGCTGTGTTTTTTTTTTTTTTTTTTTTTTCCTTTAAAAAAATCATGTATCAAAAGTTGACAATATAGTCCACTTTTTCTTAAACTCATCACTTCTGTTATTCACTTTGGCGACATATTTTTCCAGCATTTTATATGATAAAACAATTTTTATAATAGGTGAGATTTGGGATTGTTGATGCACAACGTGATCTGTATATAACAGCAAAATTAGGAAGTTAATAAGATCATCAAAGTTGTTATATCCTATAAAGGCGTCTTTGCGTGTAATTCTAAAATTTGGGTCGTAAGTTTGGATCCATTCTACAAATAGTTTTCAAAAGTTTTTAGTAACTGAACAGTCATAGAATAAGTGCTCAATTTGTTCTATTCCCTCATTACAAAAGGTACATTTATCATTATCACTTAAATTAATCTTTTTTAAAAACTGGTTTGTGGCAATATTTCTGTGTCTTTTGTACAAAGTTTAGCCAGAACAAAAGAATTGGTCCATTCATTTTCACCAACTGCACACTCTAGCTGCCTGGACCAAGTTTCATGTTTACCATTTGGCTTTTGTATCTTGGTTCTTATGCGGTCCTTATAGATAAATGTATTCTTTGCTCTTACCCTAAGGAGTGATATTTTGTCCAAAACTACATGAAAACTATTTCCACTTTCAAAAAACCTTTTATTGTTCTTTTTCCACAGCACCGAGATCTTTGAGATAAGAGCAAGGTACTGTATGAAATTATTAGATTGTGTTTTTTGTTTTATTTCATCAAAACTTAATAGAGTTCCTTGTGCATCAAAAAGATGTTGGATAAGTACAACACCGTTTGTTCTCCACCTTGTGTTTGATTTAAAATTATCTATAGTAACTAAATTAAGAATATCTTGAGACAAATATTCATGGACAGTAGATGGTTCATTTTTCCATTGTGATAAAGCATAAATAACATCACGCCATAAAATTGTTTTAATTGATTTTTTAAAATTTGTTTTAATTTAGTTTTTCCTAATTTAAATATTTTTTTTCTGAAACCAGTTTTTGCCATAAGCCATCTTCGTTTAGTAAAAGACGCCTAATCCAGGAACGTTTTATATAACACAAAATTGAGTGCAAGTGAATCTTATTTATTCCCCCTTCCTTAAAAGAAGCTATAAGAGTGTCTCTTTTAACCCTCTCAGTTTTACCGCCCCAAATAAACTGGAAAATGAAAGTATTCAGTTAATTTTCTATATGGGGTGGAGGACTTGGCAGAGCTGCAAAAAGATTAATGAATTTGGACAAAATCAAGAACTTTATCAAAGTAATCTTTCCAACAAGGGATACATTTCTTTTGCTCCACCAGCCAAGCAGTTTCTATACTTCCTTTAACTTTGCTGAGTAATTAAGTTCTACCATATCCTACAAGTTCAAGGCGAAATCAACTCCCAGTAATCTAAAATTGGACATTGACCAGGAAATATCAATTTCTGGACATATATTTTCATTCGAAATTGTTTAAATTTCCAATCCCAATAGCTTTTGATTTCAAAACATGGCAGTACACACCTTATACCAAGGCAAAGTCATTTAAAATCTGCATGGTTGTCTTCAATGACAAATAAGAACCATCTAATAATAGAAAAGCATCATCAGCGTACTGCCCTAATTTGATTTCCATTTCATAATAGAAAATGCCTGTAATATTTGTGTTCTTTTTTTGTTCTATTGCTATTATAAATAAGTATGGTGCTAAAGGGTCTCCTTGACGACAACCTCTCTCCAAATTAAAAGATAAATGTCCATTATTAATGACACAACGTTTTGATTTATTCCAAAATACTCTGAACCAGTGAAAGATTGATTCTCCAAAGTTAAAGGATTTCAGAGCAGTTTCCAGAAAGTCCCATTCAGCTGAGTCAAAATCCTTTTCAAAGTCTATCAATAGGAAAAGATCAAATTCATTTTCTTCCGCAAGATATTGCATCAGGTCATACAAGAGTCTTGTATTTGCACCAATAAATCTCCCTTTCATAAAACCCTTTTGGGTGTCACTAAGGATAAACGGGAGGACTTTCTTGATCCTATTAGCAATCGACGCCTAAGCAATCTTGTAATATACATTAAGTAGTGGTCTCCGATTTTTTAATAAATTTCCTGTCTTTATCATCTTTTGGAATGCAAGTAATGATTCCCTGAGACTGAAATTCTGAAAAATGTTGCATATCGCATTCAGTATATAGAGACCTAAAGAGAAAACCGCCTAGATCTTTCCAAAAGAATGTGTAGAATTCGACAGTAAATCCATCGGAACCAGGGGTAGTTTCATTTTTCATATTTTTTAGTGCTAAACCACATTCCTCAAAAGTTAACTTACCTTCACACGAGCTTCTTTCAAAATCTGAAAGTTTTTTTATCTTGGTTAAAAAAGGGGTTACGAGTTTGCAAATTATTTTTGTTTTTGCTTTGGTATAATTTTTCATAAAAATATTTCTGTTGATTTAATAAATCTTTTTGACCTGTTACCCTTGTTCCATCTTCCATAATAATTCTTTTATTGTTTTGTTTGTGTAATTTCTCTTTTCTGGATTAAGACAATATTTTGAGTTTTTTTCACTAGACTCATACCACCTTGCTTTTGATCTTAACATTACACCTTCCACCTCTTTTTTCCTCATTTCTTCTAAATTTGCTTGTTTTTTGTTCAATACTTTCATCATAGTGGGGTTATTATTTTGATTCACTAAAGTATGTAATGTATGTATTTAAGCTTCAATTTTCCTGAAATTTTGTTTCTCCTGTTTTGTCTTAGCTTGTGAATACCTAATTGATTCTGATCTTATAACCATTTAAGGATTTAAAAAAACAATTGATCATTACAAGTTAGTTTCACCTGTAGTGGGTTTTTCTTATCACCTTCACAGTAGTATTCTTCTACTGTGTTGATTATACATTTTGTTACCAATTGAATACATTCATTTTGCTTTAATAGCTTTGACTTGTATTTAGAAATATATTGAAAATTTTAGTGTTATTGCTGAATGATCTGTTTTATAGCCAGGAATAATACAATTTGAAAACATGTCCTCAGAGATTAGAAAATAGTCCAGTCTACTCTGTTTCACAGGGTTCGCCTGACGCCAAGTAACTATTCTACTGTCAGGATTGACTGTTCTCCATGGATTCAGTAAATCAAGTTGATTCTTGATGTCCTGGACTGCAGCTCGGGCCATGGAGTGTTTATCATGCAAGATATTATAAGAGTCAAGCTCCATGTCCTGAACAACATTCCAGTCACCACAAATAATAACACAGGAATTGTCAAAATTGATAATATCCTCTTTCAAATTTCTATAAAAATAAAACTCGACATTATCATCATTATGCACGTATAAATTCACTAGCGTAAATCTCTGTCCATTAACTGATAAATCTCAACTGTACTATGTGTCTCCTGTAAACATATAATGGATGCATTCATTTGTTTGACCCAGAAGAAAATATCTCTTCTTTTGAGATTGGAAGGAACTGTATAGACCCCTAAGGTTCATTGACAAAATTTTAATCTGGGTATCCATTGTTAAATTCTGTTTTGAATACAACTTTCACAGAGCTTATATAAATATGCATCACAAAACCAGTATCATGAAAAACACTCACATACACCTTGGGATACACTCTCACACACACAACCGCGAGATGTTTAAAAAACCGATAAGTGTAGTACAGTGTCATGCACCACTGGGTACATATATGATGTTGCCCAATATAGAGATACATGAGGTCTGTTCTACACTGGAATGTTGGTATAATTATTAAATTTAAACATCAATACAGTTTGGCTGAAAAATAACACTTTTTGCTCATCCATTTTTCTCCCTTTTATCAAAAGATTTCAAGCCATTACATACGAGTTCTCTATTGGTTGTTTTTTTCTGTATATGTGTATAGGATAATAAAAAAACAAGACAAAAGTATTTCTTTTTGTAAATGAACCCATGATCTAGTCTAGTTTTTTTAAAATTAGCGATAATATATAGTGATCAAATTTGTTCCTTACAAATTAAAAATATGTTTAGTGACCTAACTTTAAGGAATGTTTGAAGAAAAAAATACATCATCATGTAAACATACTAAATGACCTTGGCAACTCTGTGCCTAAGAATCTGACACCAAAAATTCAGAAACAAATATATGACCAATGTGAAAGTTATATGCTCAATCTTTTCAAGATTCAAACACAATTATATGCATATTTCAAAATTTAGCTGCAAGATTATACAAACATTCTTACCAATTACAGGCTTTGTCCTTCTACGAAAGTCACTTTTCTAACTTAGAATATATATAGCTGAAATTAAAACTATACACATCCATGTTGGTACAAAGTTCTATACCTCCAAGCGTATCCAGAATTAATAGAGAAAATTATTTCACTTCTGGGTTGGGATTGATTGTTTCATTGCTGTCGTCAAAAAGGTCAAATTTGTACATTTTACCAGCTTTTGTTTTGGCGTACACAATGCAGTTGAAATACCAGTCAGATTCAACGTTTGGATGGGTAGTTAATCTATTTATGAGTGTTAAAGTTACATACCATGCACATCTCAGGTCTATGATACATGAATCATTTCTTCTGTCTTCGACATAAGGCGTCACTGCAGCTGAAGCAACAAAGAGCGTGGAGAACAAAGTTACGAAGGAACATCTGCAAGGCAGAAAACATCCTATAATCTACATGACAAATCATACCAGATGAAAGTGAAACGTCATTTTTACATATCGAATTGTTTCCAGCAGTATGCGATGTTATGATATCAAACACTTTGAAATATCTGAATTTAATGTGCTGGTATAGCAGAGATTTTCCATTTTATAAGAATAATCAAATCGTAAATAATTGATTAATCCGTGATGATCAATGATGATCATATACGATTTGGTAAATTTCAGAGAACGGTCAAAGCACTCAGGAGAGTACTTAAACTGTCTGTATATGCTTTCACGCTTGACAGTTTGTATCACGTTTTAAGAATTTTACACGTGTTCCCTTTATTTGTTATTTTATATACATTTTACAGAATTGTAACATCCTTTCGTAATATATTTTTTCTTGTTGTACTTAATTATACATTGATTTGGAAGATTTCATCTTTCTTAATTTTTGTGCAATCCAGTTTTACATTTTTCGAACTTAAACTGTTATAGGTACCATATATCCATTATTGTGCTGAGATGCCGTTAAACACTGATACATACATATTCACATTTTTCCTCATATTCCGGCAAAATTTAGAGCTTATATATACATCCTTTGATTCTATCTGGCTCAATCCTACCTCCTCTTCACATGTCACATTCGCGAAATGCATGCGCAAAATGGATAAAATTGTTCATCACATTCGGTTTTATCTGGAGATCGTCGGTAAATGTTTGTCTTCTTTTGTTTCGTGCTTTAATGGAAAAATAAATCCCTCAAATGCATGAAAATAAGAACTTTTGAGTTCATCAACGTTTTAATTCCATTGAAAATGATACTTGAAATGTATGTCTTGTATGCCAGTACTTTCATATGTACAATTTCTTCTTTTAATGAATTTGTCAAAAATCATTTGAGAAAAAAAAAGAATTAGCAGGAAAGAAACATACTTGTTGAAATGTTCACTTGTTTTACACCCTGTAGAAATAAAAGTAATACAAATTTTATTGTTATATGAACTAATTTCTTTTGTTCATTTTTTTTATTTTTTTGCTCTTAAGATTTATGTAAATATTACAATAGTTGTGTGACCAATCTATGACACATTGCTGGAAAAGTCCTAGAAGATTGCTATATATATATATATCTTAATCGTGTGCTAATATGACTCCCTTCAACTTGACAGTATATACAAGCATTTAACAGTGCAGACATTTTTATTTTGAGAAATATGTATGACTTGTTAGCGTCCTGAAATCAATTTTCCAGTTTTTCTCTACTATCTCTGTACAAAATCCTACTTACTGGGATTTATAGTTCTACCACGAGAATGGGGATAGGGTATAAGTGCGCCGAATGCTTCCACCGGCCTAAAACGGAATGTTGACCAGTATGTAGGGACGGATCCAAGAATATCGTTTAGGGGAGCGTAAACAAGTTTTCAAGGGGTCTGTAGGATGGAAACCTGGGAGGGGGGCAGGGTGCGAAGCCCCCGGAGGCAGCTGCATTTTAAGCGTTTCCAGAGCATAATTCTATCCCTCTAACTGTAAAGAAAGCTTGCCCCAGGAAACCTTCACCCCAGTATAGATTGGAGTAGCAAAATACATGATGTATTTAATATATTGTAAGACAACATGCATGGTGCAAATTATGGTTCAAAACCGTAAATAAGGTTTCGAAACAGTTGAATTATTCTACAGCTTATAAAGACCTTAATTACCATCTCCTTTCAGAGTTATGGGTTCTTCAGCCTCCGGCAAAGATCATCTAGTTCTTGTATTGTGTCTCTGGGTCTTGAAAATATTTCTTTCGTATCCTCTTCACTTGGGCATTTTGTATTTTCTACGGTTTTCTCAGAAGGACCAACTGATCGTGTTGATTCTCTATAACGTTATCCAATTTCATAAGTACACTGTGCCGGAAAGCAGTAAAAGATAAAAGATACCATAAGTGTCAATTTTAGAAAATCACTATATACACGGGACATTGGGGTAGCAACGAAAGAATGACTAAAGTGGTCATTTTCTATAAAGCTTACCATCAAACATGTCACTAAAAGTCTTAACTTGGTTTAAGTCTTGCAATATAGGAGTGTAAGATGCATGTGGTCCCATGCAAAGTATCTTCAAGGTACATACTGATTTCATATCAAATCATGCATACTTGCTTGGATGTGGTAATCACTAAACACTCAAGTCAGTTACTTACCATCAGCAATACTGTTGCAATTCAATAATTCATGTAACATACACCTTGATAATATCTCAATGCAGAAATGTAAAAATAAAAAAACAGAATAAATATAAAATACAATTCAAGCACTAGATTTCTTTTGGAATAATACCGGAAAATCTGAATCTACAAATTAAGTAATGATACAAGTAAATTTGTGAAGTTGTAAATACTCTAGCCTCAACTGATTTGGGAAGTTATAAATACTCTAGCATCAGGTGATTTGGAAAGTTGTAAATAGTGCAGCATCAGCGAAGTTAAATACTGCAGGATTAGTTGATTTGGGAAGTTGTAAATACTGTAGTATCAGATAACTAGGAAAGTTGTAAATAGTGTAGCATCAGCGAAGTTAAATTATACAGCATCAGCTGATTTGGGAAATTGTAAATACTGTAGCATCAGATAACTTGGAAAGTTGAAGATACTGTAGTATCAGCTGATTATGGAAGTTATAAATACTGACGCAACAGCTGATTTATAGTAATTGAAATTTCAGTATATAATAAATTTACATGATATTTATGTTTTAAGGTGTTGATTTTAAGTCTACCATCCATGGGTCGCTTTAAATTTATCACTCCCCACTATTATCATCTTGGCAACATCAGCTTGTTTCAGTAACTAAACCACGCATATAATAATACATTAATTTTATTCTATGCATATTTACTGAATATTACTTATAATTTACTTCCTTTTAGTTCTAAACACCTAATTATTACCCAGCCAATCATGATTGATTGACAATATCATTAAGAAAATATTGTATTATATTTTTATAACTTTTACATTTATGTTTAATACAGGATCGGTACCACGTTATAAAAATGTAACATATTATCTAAATATAAATTACACCAGTTGCTTTTTAAGGTAAAATACTTATTGCATATTCGTGTTCTTTATACATTTTGCATATTTTCGAACTTTGAAGATAATTAAGATTATGATTATGTTTATATGCAACGTATTTATTTATTTATTTTAAATTCTGTCGTGAAGATCTTATTGTTTGCAATGTGTGTGTGTGTGTGTGTATGTGTGTGTGTGTGTGTGTGTGTGTGTGTGTGTGTGTGTGTGTGACGATTTCTAACTGGCGGACCAGAAACAAATTAACAAATGTCAATTAACCAAACAGTTACATCCAGGGTTAATATAATAAGTGGCACTAGTCAAGTGAATAATGATAACATTGATGTCTGAATTTCACCTGGAACTTCAATCCAAACCGGCGTCTATAGATGAGTACCGCTGTGTGTGTGATTTGTTAGATTTATATGATCTAAAGGAAATGAAGATCTCTATAATGTGATTTGTTAACCAAAGATTTATATGCGTCTTTGAAAAAAGACTATGCAAGAACCCATTATATCAACTAGTAGTAGTAGTAGTAGTCGCAGTAATAATAATAATAATAATAATAATAATAATAAAAATAATAATAATCATAAAGTGGATGATGATAAAGGCGACGACGATGATGATTATGTAGTTTCTGTTTTTGATGATGACGATGATGCCAATTGATATCTTTCTCTCTTCTTTTCTTCGCATAAAAGGTAGTGAAGTAATGAAATGTTTGACGTTATTAAAAAAATTACTTACACTGGTAACATTTTGTTTCATGTAATTGTATGGTTCAAAGGGAGTTGTTAATGTTATCTGATACCCCATGTAACTGTACGGTTCAAAGTCACTTGTTAATGTTATCTGATACCCCATTCGCATGCACTAGTTAACATATGCTACCGTGTGCACATTCACACACAAACACACCACACACACACACACACACACACACACACACACACACACACATATATATATATATATATATATATATATATATGTATGTGTGTGTGTATTTGCATACTGATGTAAATTTAGTCATGAGAGAAGATTTACACGGCTATCAAAATTTGTATGGTGTGCAAATTTGCACTAACTTCTGAGGTAGAGCAAAAAGTGAATTGGCACCGTATGCAAATTTCAACATGTGTACACATAGCCAACTATACACATGTGTATATTTTCTTTAAATTGTTTAAAACTTTAGCGAAGAAATTACATAGTCATATTTTCTTTAAAATATTTTACTGAAGTTCAGTTTAGATGATGCGTCTATTCGTACATTGCTATTTAAACTGCAAACTTTATTTATTTTACGTCGATTTATTCTCACAAAGTATACTAAGCGCAATCAACTGCTCAGATGTTGATGTACTGTGGTCTTTTGTGGTGTAGGAAACCAAAGAATCCGGAGGAGACCACCGGCTTTGGATCTGAGACGACTTTACCCTCGCACATGCTAGAACCAGTGAAAGAACGCGGGACCACAGTGATGCGAGGCAAGTGTGCTACCACTGCGCTATCCAGGCCATCTTTATTTCAAAAGTAACTTTATAATATAGTTTATAAAGAAGTATTCCATTCACGAAACATTGCTTTCTACCATTACCAACATAGATGTACTTCTTTTATTTTCCCAGCATATAACTTTCTTTCCTAATCCTCTTTCTCATGACCTCTATATATCTCTCTTGTTTATCTATCTATCGAGAGATTGACTGGCTGTTTGTATACATCCACATCTTTTCTTTAGTTTTTTCTTTTCCGTTCCTTTTTATCTTTGTTTGTTTGAATTTTAACGTAATTTTCAATTATATCAGTTCAATCCTACATATGTTTATGTTGCAAAGTTGAAAAATTCTTCTAAATCACATCGAGGGTATCTGGGTCGTTAGTTCACGTGGAATATGTTGCGTGAAGAAAGTATAGGTTGTTTTTGTCAGGCGCTTTCAATATCGGGAATCTCAAATTTAGGTATATTATCCAATTATTACAAGTGTCATTTTAGACTCTCCTTAATTAAAACATACCAAGATCTGTATGATTTATAAAAATCAGTTCAATGAGTTCTTTCCGTTCTGATTTAATTTATTCCTTCTTTTCGGGTACCCTGAACACATCATTGTAAGTGATTTTTATGCATCAGGCGCACGTACCAGGGTTTAAAATATGGTTCTAATGTATGCGCAATTATCTGCTAAATGTAATAAGCCCAGCAGGAGACAAGTTAGCACTTGGTTTATATTTTTATTTGAATATTTTATTGTTAGCACCAAATTTGTTACGGCCAAGGCCTTTCTAAGGGATTAATTACTGAAGAATTGTAGTATAGGTGGTTCATTGAGTAAATATATGATTGTAAGCCCTATGCGAGTATAGTTTCAAACCATGATGTATTTCAAAAGTTACGAAGAGTTAACGAAATTCGTGATGATTCATCGGGAAAGAAAAACTCAAACTAGACCAAAGTCGTTGCGATACTAAAACCGGGTCCACAATCTTATTAACATACGTCACAAGCGTGCGGAATACTTCGGTCTTTCGGGCAGTAGCTATATGTATCAGTTAATCTGGAAACAATCGTTTGAAGTATTTGAAAAAAGGTATCTCAGACAATAAAACAAAAACAGATAAATAGCTACTGCTTAAGTTTTTTTAGGTGCGCTATACGGTTTTCGCAGAGAATTGCTTATAGCAAAATTACGAGCAAAGCCTTGCTTAGAATTGAATGCGACATGTTCGGTTCCAGTGAAGTGTTGCCTCTGTTTATCTCTTCTATATGAGACCCTGTTTGACCGAGAAGTTTGCCCTTTTATTTAAAGCCAGATTTATTTAGTTTGTTTCGTATATACTATATAACCGAAGGTATACGTGTCCTCCGAAAGCAGTTAATGTTTTCCTTCCCCTTTTGTCTTTCAGCTCGACCGAGAAAACGAAAATCATGAGAATTATCAAACACACTCCTGTTCTCAATTCAGTAAAGTAAAGCGCCTTGACCTAAGCACCAGAGGTTTCTTTCTTTTTAAATTTATTACTTTAGGCAAAATGGGACAGTACCATGGTGGAGAAGCCTTGGGTTCACTGTCTTACGTATACATAAAAGTATATACATAATACAATATATGCAGACATTTTGACAATTTGAGAGACAGAGAGGAGAAGAGGGAAAGTGTAAGACTTGGTACATTTCCATTGCTTAAAATTTCTACTCTTCTTTATCATGGCTAACAAAAACAATTGAATATAAAGAGTGTTGGTGTATTTTTTTTTTTTTGCAGTTTTGCAAGAGAGGTAAACTCTCCACAGTCTGATCTTGCAGATAAACCATTTACTCTGCATCAATATTTGTTCCAAAATTATATTTGTTTCACCTTCGTTAGTTTCACCTATAATGATCCTTTCTGCTGTGAAATTAAAGTTTTTTACTATGTGGGGAAGTATTCCTAATCAAAGACAGCAAAGTATTCCAAAAAGAGGCGGTTTTATTACATCTCTAAAACATACGCTTTAATGAATCTAGAAAATGAACAGTACGAGTCTAGAAGAGTACCAATTTTTGATAGAAACCTGTTAGTTGCCAAAGTTCTGTGAATTAGTCTAAACTGGAACCTTCGAAGCTTTGAATCTTCTGTGACTGAATATATTAGAGAAAATGTTCTTTTCCAATCATACGACTCTAGAATATTTTAAAATCATTGCCACATTTGGGTATTTCGTCATTAACTGGGATTATTTTGGAAAATATCGACAACCTTTATCATATTTTCAAAGATATTTTTTTTTCAATGGACAAATTGGGCTGTCAAAAATATTTTCATTCGCGATTATTGATAAATTGTGTAAGATATTCCTTTCCCGCTTGTATGATAACTATATACTCTACAAAGTTTGTTTTGACAACGTATTTTTCTTGTATTTTATCTTGAGATAAGAATTTTCCATTACGATCCAAAATATAAACAATTGCGTGTTTTCTTTCAAGTAGCATCCTATTACAGAAATGTGTGTTCCTCGGACCCTTATGTCATTATTCAAATATAGAGGTTCGATTTGGAAATCAGTTTAATATTTTACCAATTTTTCAATTTTGTATATATATATATATATATATATATATATATATATATATATATATGAAAAAAAAGATCCAAATGTTTGAAATTCTTTTTAGTCTTAGTGCATGAAAAAAGCATTTATTTTCATTTATTGTCTTTTAAAAAACATTTTCTTATCCAAGATATTTTAATGTTTTCATAAAAGTTTTCAAATGTATCATTTCAACTCACCTTCTTGATACTCTTTACAAACACGAATCCTTTTGATTTCATCACGTCAGATGAGTTAATAATAATAATAATAATAATAATAATAATAATAATAATAATAATAATGATAATAATAATAATAATAATAATAATAATAATAATAATAATGATAATAATAATAATAATAATAATAATAATAATAACAAAAATACTACTACTAATAATAACTAGAGGAAAGTCGATGGCACGCCATAGCAAAATATCGACTTTTAGAAATTAATGTCTGATTCAGATTGAAAGCATTTTGAAGTATGGCTACTTCAATGTCACGACAGTTATCCAGGGTTCAGAATCCCACAATAATGACCTATAGTATGTGTCTCCTGCTATGACTCCACGTAGAAAGTTTAATAAACAAAACTTCGTTTATATGATAGTACTTGCTTACATCTTTTTTTACGAGTCGTTTATGTGGACACCATGGATCGGAATATGTCTACCTCACCCAAAAATGGACATGACCAAGGGGGGACTGACGAAATACTTCGCAACAGAGTGAAAAGAAGCCATTGAGCAACACATTCCTTTACCAAATAAGTTCACAGGTAGGGTGAGAGCGCATGGTTACGACACATAGTTCCATAGCCTCTCCATTGCTACACACGTGCTATTTGTACCTTTTTGAGTAATGCATTCGAGAATCAGCTCACTTGTCTTATATTTTTACTCTGAAGGCAGTAAGATGTTACCGAAGTATTCAACCGGTATGCCAATTCTCCTCTATGAAAACTTATAGCAAATTTCATTTGCAATAGTACCGAAACAAATTATTTAAATCATCTACATCTCTGTCTTGCTACCATTGTAGTAAGTCTTGAAAGATTAAGATTCATGCCATACGAAAGTACTATCAAAGACCCTGGATTTAACTCGTATAATGACATGCTTCGGTGATGCTCTGTTTTTGAATCCTTTAACTCTACTCCAGGATCTTTGGGGACAATAGGGCCTTATAACATACATGATATGTCGTGATGTATTTAAGAACTATGCCAAAAAAGTAAGTTAAAAATCGTAAGCAGCAGAGAAAAGGGCATCGATGAACTTTTGACCTCATAAACCTGTTCAGAGGCTCTTAATGGGGTTAATAAAGAATATGGTTGCTCTGAAATTTGAAGAACTTACAGCCAATCTACATCATCATCGGGAGTCACTTAGTGAATTTTAAAAAACGTATCATGAAGAGAAAAATGTGGTTGCAGTTACAAATATCTATAAAACCTTCAAATTGATGCCCATAAGGACATTATTTAGTCACATGCTAATTTTTTTTTTTTATATTTGGCCATCTGCCCTTGGACCTGGGGATCAATTTGAGGATTAAAATCCATTTCAAGCATACATATCCTCAAGCCCTTTGATTTTGACGCGCATGATGACATGCACTAATGATGTCCTAACGACAAACAAAAGGAGTTAGTTCATACATTTTAAGTTATTGACAGTTGATTTAGGTCATTATTATGCTTGGTATGCATTGAGAGAGAGAGAGAGAGAGAGAGAATGAGAGAATGAGAGAAGTATAAAAAGCTTTTTATTGTTCTGTTTAAGGACCTTGCTAAAACAAATTTTCTCAAAAAATCAGATTGATTACAGTTACTATACGTGTAACACCTAGCCAAGGAATTTTATAGCACTGCCCTTGTCTCGCCTGACTTTTGCAACTTTATATGATTGTGTCGTCTAACAATGTAGAAAAAAAAGACATGGAAAGTGTATACATACTTTTATAACGATTCAGGTGAAGTTTGAGGTTGTATTCATTTTAAAATTATCTCTCTCGCCAAAGATTTCCGCATGGAGAGAGAGCGAGAGGGAGAGAGACAGAGTAGATGAAAAGTAGAGGGAATATCGGTGACATGTCGAACGTGTTTGATTCGTGTAGAAATGTACATGAAACGGCGAATATTAATTTATTTCATTAATTTCCTATTTTATTAATGACTAATAACTGGAGATTTTTCATTTTGTCTAGAGAACAAAGAAGCAATGATGTACAATTGAAACCACAATTACATGCCTATTCATACGCCAAGGGCGAATCACAATTTGAGATACTTATATAGTATTAATAAGTCAACTTGCTTTATACCAACACTTCAAAAGCCATGCTAGTTTATAATGTATGCGGTGTGTCTGTATGTATATACACGCACACAATGCATAAATGGAACATTAATTTCTAAAGAAGCTACAGTACAAATGAAATATGAGTCATTGACAAGTGCACACTCACATCCTTTTATGATCAGTGTAATAGTTCAGTATAAACATCTACAGCGTGCATTGCATACAATGCTTTACTCTCTCATTCACCTTCAATGAAACATTGAACTGTTTATAAAAAAAAGTAATATGGTCCTTGAAGTCACCTATCTACCAGTAGCAAGTATACACGGCGAAACAACCCCTATGACATCAAGTATCCAATGTCAGGCGCTTAGTTCCTCGTCGAAATCACAACCTGTACACGGATAACCATTTTTTATGACTCGGTTATTCCAAAAGGTATGAAATATTTGCTTTATTCGCATATATATACAATGTATAATGGAATATAAGCTTGGAAAAAAAAATTACAAATGGAAAACGAGTAATTGACAAATGCACTCTCACCTTTTATGATCACTGCGATAGTTCAGTATTCACATATGAGGAGCGCACTGGATACACTGCTTTACGCTCTCGTTCACCTTCCATAAAACACAGGTTATTTATAAAAAAAATAAAGGCTTTGAAGTAGGGCGGAGTCATTATTTTCATTTATTAAAGTACCAACCGATAGAAATCATACAAAGCGAACTACCCCACTAACATCAATTATCCAAGCGTTTACTTCCTCGTCGAAATAACATCCCGTGCCTGGCTAATCAATCTATATTATTTCAAACACTTCTTTTCCATTTTTTCTGCATTCCCAATTCCCACATTACACTCGAATTAATTTATAAGTTCGTTGTGATATAAATCATATTGCCGTTGCCACCTAAGATCGTTCATGGGCTCTTACGTATTAACCTAAAGTAGAGGTTATGTGCATCGTAGCGGGTCAGAGAGTTGATATAGTTGATATATTAAGAAATGGTCTTGACTGTGAAACTTATGGCTTGAACAGAAGAGAATAGACCAGAACAGAACATATTCTTTATTTCTTTTGACGCAGATTAGAAAAGGTAACATTTAGCAAATATATTTATCAACAAAAGACATTTGGTGTCATGGTATCAACTAAGAATAAGAAAAAGAAAAGTAAATGAGTATTACATATTTATACTGAAGATTACGCATGTGTAATTGGAGAGTTTGCCATTTCAATGCAACACACTTACGCGTTTCTCATCCAAAAATTATTGGTAAGATTACGAAATTAAATATTATGCTTTTTGTCACACATGAGCAACCCTAGTATAAAACCCCAAAAAGCAACAACATAAACAACAAAAAAGAAATAAATAAAGAACGAAGCTTATCGGTTGTTATGCATATTGAATTTATAATATGTGCCAATGATTGTAAGTTGTACTTTAGTCAGATTATGGTCATTTTTTAAACAACGTGTTTACATATCATTTGAGTTCAAGGCCGGCTTTGTTAGCAGCTGGGCTGTTATTTAGATGTCTTGCTGTGACAAAAGTCACGTACACAAAGTAATTTTCCGTAAAAATTACTCATATTCTGATGTGAGAATTTTCAAGTACATCTATTTATTGATATATGGGCTTAGTAAACAAGAGCTCATTCGGGTTCTAAAAGTCTTATTCTAAGCATCAGTCTGTAAAGAAGCTATTTTAATAAACAGATGTTACAGTTGTAAAAACAAGATATAATTCAGATAGAGGAATTATTTTTTTAAATATATTCATTGGAAATACTAAAGTGCTCATAGATTTTAGGACATTTTTTTTATTTACGTGAATTCATTCAAAACATTCCGGATTACATCATTGTGGTACATCATGACAGTCAAGACTTGTGGTAAATCAGGAAATTCAAGGCTATTGGAATTCATTCGGAACATTCTATATTTTTGCACTTGTGATTAGGACACTTAGGATTGTTTTGACTTTAATGCACGTTATTGTAATTGTGTTTTGAATTTTCACTTTAATTGTCTATAAATAAATCGCTTGTTGATTTTACTTGATTTTGTTGGTTTTACTTTCTTTCTGTTGCAAATGTTTAGATCATAGAGTCGTAACACGGTATATTTCCAGAGCAAAAAGCGAAATGTGCCTGACGATATAATTTTTTTTAATCAGCACTTGATCCTCATATCCTATCTCTTCAATTTGTAATTAAGTGGTAAATTAAGTACTTGTTTAACCTCTTTAATGTTGTTGCTGACATTGCTCACAAAGGGCGCTGTTAAAATAGCATCCGTTAAAGTAGCTTATATTTTCTCCAGTATATAATTTTCAAGTTCTCAAAATATTCAGGAAACTACGCAATAGCACGAGAGAGTATCCAAGAAAAGAACTTAAACTATGCTTATCAAGAATTATATTTAATCCCCCTTCTTTAAAAGAAGATATGAGAGAGTCTCTTTTAACCCTCTTATTTTTTATCGCCTCAAAAGAATTGCAAAAAAAATGTATTCAGATCATTTTCTATATGGAGTGGAGGAATTGGTAGAACTGAAAAAAGATTAATGAATTTAGGCCCAATCAGGAATTTTATCAGAGCAACATTTCCAATAAGTCTAGCAATAAGAGAAAACCAGATCTTTTGCTCAAGGTAGTTTATCAGGTCATACAAAATTCTTGTATTTTCACCGATAAATCTCCTTTTCATGAAACCCTTTTGATGGATGCTCATAATAGAAGCAAGGACTTTCTTGACCCTATTAGCAATAGATGCAGAAGCAATCTTAAAAACTACATTAAGCAGTGGAGTTGGTCTCTTCGCTTTTGTTTTATTTTATTTTTAAATCTGATGTCTTACCTTCTTTTGGAATGCAAGTAATAATTCCCAAAGACTGAAATTTATGACCACAGATAAAATTCTCTTCACGTTTCCAGGTGAATTTGCAAATTTGAACGGTACATCCATCGGGTCTTGCTTCATTTTTCATATTGTTCAGTGCTCAATTGCATTCAACCGTTAACTTACCCTCTCCCGAGTGTCGTTGAAGATCTGAAAGTTGTATTTTTTTTCGTGGCCATTAAAGCGTTTATGAGTTTGAAAATTATTTGAGTTTTTGCTTTTGTGTAATGCTTCATCAGAAAATTCTTCTGTTGCTTTAATATATCTCTTTAATCTATTACCCTTGTTGCATCTTCTATAGTTATTTCTTTTATTGTTTTATTTATGTAAGTGTTCTTTTAACATTAAGAAAATGTTTAAAATTCTTTTCACCAAACTCGTTCCACCATACTTGTGATCTTAACGTTACACCTGCCACATGTTTATTTCTTATTTCTTCTAAATCTGCTTGGGCTTTTTGATTTCTTTCATTAGGGCGGAGTCATTATTTTAATTTACTAAAGTATGTAGACAACATATCTTATTTCAAGAATTTCAAATAATAGTTGATCATTACAATTTAGCTTCATATGAAGTGGATTTTTCTTGTCACCTTAATATTGCTAGATTTAAGGATAAAAATACACTTATAATGCCATTCAGCTTCCCAATACTTTTCAATCTCAGCTGTACTCTGTGTCACTTGTAAATATATGAGATAATTCTTTTATTCAACCCAGCTGAAAATATGTCTTCTTTTCTAATTGGAACTGTGTATACCCCTAAAAGTAACTGACAAAATGTTTAACTGGGTATCCGTTTTTAAATTCCATTTTGACTAAAACTTTCACAAAACTTACATCAATATGCATTACAAAACCGGTAGCATGAATTGCACGCTCATACACCTTGAGATACACTCTTGCATACAAAAACACGAATATGTTTAAAAAATAGAAAGGTGTTGCACAATGTCATGCACCATTGGGCACATATATCACGTTGCCCAGTATTCAGATATATATGAAGATGGTATACACAGAGTGTTGGTATATTTATCATTTTTTAATATATGTGCTCAACGGAGTTAACTCAGTTGGTCTTGAAGTATCCAAATAAAACCAACATGGCGTTATCCTGAATGAAATATATTTCTCGTCGCTGATCGGTATGATTGCTATCTCTTCTTCTGGATCATTTTAACTAGTGTCTTGATGGATAAGTAGTCGTCATAACCGCATGAGTTATGACTGAACAATGATATATATTTTGGGTGTTTAAAATTCAAATAGCATTCGTCATGTGTTGTACCATTATACTTGCTGGTTAATTTGTGATGGTCCCTTATTTTGTCATCAGTTGTTTAACTTTGCCATTTTCACATATGTTTCTTAAATTCAAATATTGATCATCTTCTTTAGTGAACATTTTAGGTTTTGCATTTATTTGGTCTTTACATTTTCTTATACAAGTTTGCAAACTTACCGAAACGCATATTAAAATACTCGAATACAATCTGATACAATCTAATTGTCTGTAAAGTTTTGATTCATATATGTTGTGGCTTGATTTAACATACAAACAGAACCTTTATGGAATGTGATTGGCTGATTTAACTGTATCACTCGTACATACTGCCTCTGGTATGATAGACCATGATAATATATTGCATTGTGTGTAACTGATTCCATTCACACTTACAATTGTGTCAACGCTAAAACATTGTCTCTGGCACGGTGATGTTGTCAAAGTCACAAGAAATAACACACAGCACTTTTAATTGGTGTTTACAGTTTTTGAAGTTTTAAAATTGAACCTTTTTTGGGCATTACATCAATCGAGTAATCTATGTTGCAACAAAATCTTTTGTGTCTTGATAATTCTTATTATATATAGAAAAGATTAATATATTTTGCTTAAACGTGTTACTGTCTGTGCTGTCTATTCATCTGTAATGGCACCAAGTGTGAAAAATCTGTTATTTCAATATAGTGATATCTTCCATCATTATATTCATTGGAGCCATCATATTAAAATATTAACATGTCAACATGTTTTACTCTCTAAATTTAGTTATTCTAACTGGATTGATGTAGTTTCTCAGTCGCACCTCTAATACACGTTACCTATGGCACGGTTGAGCAATGCAAGAGATTCCATGTTTTACTCTCTCCCCTTCTAATATTTAATTCACATTTACGAATATATCAAATTCATTTTCGAATTTTTGAATGTCTCTATTTTTATATTGACATTTATCAAACCAAATACTCTATTTAAATTGTTTTTTGATGGGCTCTGGTGTTCTTTTTTTTTTTTTTGGGGGGGGGTGTGTGAGAATATGTACCTTTTGCAGCAGAGTCCAGAAATAACAGCTATTATCAGTGTTTTGTACGTTAAGTCAAGCTTTTTATGTTAGTAATCTGCTCAGGCAAATCTATGTATAAGATTTCTCGAGGCGGTTGAAACTAATCGATTGGCATTGCTAAATATTAAATTCTCCCAAACATCTGTCTTGTATTTTCTCTTATTTCGTCTAACAATTCTGTATGCAAGTTGTCAAATGAAAGTTACTGACATTATCCATTTTGCGTTTGTTTCATATATATTTAAAAGTCTTGCTCTGCTGTACAAATTTTTGAACTCAAGTCGCTCCCTCCAATGTGGGTTGGTTCATAAATCTAATCTGTAAGTCTAGCTGTACTTTCAAGAACTAAATTATCTTAAACTTTTGAATGATGACCTTCTTCAAATATATTCAGTGTCATTGAAACATTTATACAAATCTTGTGTGTTGCCACCTTAAAATCAATACTAATTATCACGGAATTGTGTATGATTTATATCAATATGTATATTAGATCGAAATTGTATATGTGGTTTATTTTTTCGGCTCTAGTTATTTTGAAATACTGAGCGCGATTCACCCCATGCTGCATGTGCAAATTGCCTGCAGTGAAAACCCAAGTACCTAGCTGCGCATATCTGTCACAGCTAGGGTACATATAGAGCAAATTCTCTATAAACAAATTACAATACGACGAGTCTTGTCAGAAAGCTTACCTATTTACGGGAGCAAATCTTCAGCTGTAGAGGTATGTAAAATTTAAGATTGTATTCTTTATCACTATTCGTTTTATATGACAGAATTGTTTCATATATTAGATGTTTTAGTAATTTATTTTAAATTCTGCAGAGAGTCAATATCTAGGTTATACAACGCCATGATATTAGAAATAATATAGTCTGGTTCGAGTTAGCTATTTGTTGTAATTGAACAGACGGATTTTATTGAATTATTCGCAGCATGCATTGAATGATTAATGTAATGTGTAACGAGATGTAATTCATGTGCGCGCATGCGCAACATATATCAATGCAAAAGCACTAACCGTGTCATATGTACTACACGGTTTAGTTGTTATACTTTTAGCTGCCTTATGTATCGTTTGGTGATGTGGAGTCACAGAACTCTGTGTGGTTTCTTGTGACGTATACGCTGTGTCTGGTGACGCTGGTTCGGAAGAGTGTACTGGTGTTCTCGATGCGAGGGACCAAGGCTTCGCGACCATCGGGTCTGTGTTGAATGTGAAGGCTCTCGAGGGATCCTTCAACAGACTGGGAGGGGTGGACCATGCATGGTGGCTCCTTGACCATTGACTAGAGCGGGTGGAACCGGAGATACATCTTGGACATCAAATGGGCGCCACGATAGTTATATATATTACGTGTTCCATTTTATTGTTATTTTCACTATTGCTATCTGAGCACAATTACATGTATTCACATTTCAATATCGCTATATGTGTGATAGATTCATAATTTCATGCATTCCCATTTCAATATCGTTATATGAACGATAGATTCATACATTCATACATATTCCAATATCGCTTGATGAATTGATAAATTGATGAGTTAATAGATTGATGAATAAATGAGTATTATATTGATAAGTGCATAAATCACATGCTTTGGTCACCCTTGGTGCTTAATAAGACCTTGTTTATATTGGGGTGTAGATCATATACTCTTATTTGTTGATTGGTGATAGGATGTTATTCACGTTTGTTTAAAATTCCATTCGTTAAATTCGTCTTTGATTTTTCTCGTTGAGTTACTTGTTGTTGATTGTTCCATGTTAGGAACTTTATAATTCTCCTTATCTTTTTGTTATAATGGTGCCAGATTTGTTCATCTTTAACTTGCGTTCATAAATAAACAACTTATTAACGCAGTTGCTTTCGGTGTCTTCACTAATCCAGTCCCAACCCGGCTTCATCCTGTGACACTAATTAGCATTTCTGTTAAATGTGTATCTAATTCTTCTCATTATGATTCTGTTTAAATGATATAATTCTTTTCTAATTGGAAGACACACTAAAAGAGGTTGCAAGTTTGTTCATACTTGCTTTGGCATTGGTTCATCAAATATCGAGTCTTTTTAAATTATAAATTAAACATAGTTCAATATATATTTAGCTATTTTGTATGTGTCTTTACCTTTTACTATTTTACCTTTGTTATAGGTTTTGCAAAATACCCACCACGTTGTCTCTAGAGTCTGTCCCTTGTGATGGTTATATAGAAACTGCTGAACTTTCGACCCTTCAAGTTGCAAATTTCTTACGGCAGATGTTTTTTATTTTCTGCAAACATTAAAACCCTTTTCGAATCGCGCATCTTCTATTGCGAGGCCACCACTGAACCAGGAGTTCGTCAGGAGGCCGATAGAGAAGTAACAACTGCATTCAAAGATGTTTGTATGGGATCATCTGTGATTGCCTTCAAGGAACTCTACCAGGACTTGGTTAAAAATAATAGTTCAAGAGGAAACAAAAGCTAATGATGTATTTAATGAAAAAATACAATACAATACAATACAATACAAAACAATATTATACAATAAAACATTCATTTAATTCAACAATATCTCTTAGTGTTTGTTCTTTAGTCTAATTACATAAGTGCTAGATGCCTGAAACAAAAGTATTCAATAGCACTAACAACCCCATCTGGTGCCATCAGTTCAAACTGCGTCCCACAAAACATGAATTGTAACACTGGTAAACAAGAAAAATGAAATGAGCACTTCACAAATGAGAAATATCAGATTTACTGAATAGACTAATTATTTAAAAAACAAAAATAAAAAAAAAATATTTAGTACATTTTATTTTCTAACGTTAAATGGGTCAAGAAATTATCTTATGGTAAAATTATTGGATATTCAGATCTGACGGTTCTATGTCTATCATTAATTCACAATTAATTCAGAAACGAAACATTTTTAAGATTTTTAGACTTTTCAACTAATCAGCTATAAGCAAAACCTTTTCTACAACCTTTCTACCCGGATCCCCATTTCGGATTCCAACTTGTATCTACTTAACATCTCGTTCTTAAGAACCTCCAATGGTAAAAAATCAGCTGGTATTTATAGTGTTTCATTGCGCAGTAGGCCACATGCGCTACGATTTATACCCAAAGGAGTACAAGATTAAGGCACGAAGTCTGCTGAAACTGTCCCATATTGTAACGGTATGGCTGAATGTAAATCACTGGTAATAAGATGTTGGCGCTTAACAGACAATTGTACCAGAGAGAGTTTAGACTAAATAAATTGATGTCAACCAAAACATAAAGAGACGGGCTTATTGAAATTCATGGAATATCACCAGTATGGATTTATTCATACATATTTGATTTCTATCAAAGTAATGACTCGTTTGTTCTCAGCGTGTTGGCAGCCATCTGCTCACTTTCTGTCATTAACAATTACACTTAATTGTTACTTTGAACACACTAGTTCGTAAATTAATTGATGCATTTTTGAACTTTGGTGCAAACAATTTCAACATTTCTGTTAAGACACACGAACAGGTTGAAATCCTTTTCATTTTCAATTGAGCTAACTCAAACAATTAACAATATTAAGGAGAATGCGTTTCAAAGGGCTACAACCAAGCCATGTGGACATTACTCTTAATAAATGGTTGTTACACTATTTGTTCTCGTAGGGGAGTGTATTTTGATCTGCTTTTATTATGTAGGGACCGCTACAGACAGCCAGGTTGTTCTAATTTATATAGAAACATAATTTCACCTCTGGCAACAGAATTGCAGACCTTTCGATCTGTAAATCTTACACGATACTTCCAGAGCAATCGGGCCCAGTTACTAGTACAGTAAAAACTAAATCATATATGCTTTACCTGTATACTATACTGAAATTTGGCGTTCTCGTCGGTTCGCTCAAAGCAAAGCAACTGCGATAGCGAATTTACTTTCGGTACACATGCTCTGCATAATATTCGCCTTAATACAATTTTGTACAGATTGAACAGATTCTAGTGCGATAAAATTGGAGTTAAATGAAAGATGAACACAGTGATCTGAAATTGAAAACAAAAGTTACCCATGGCAACGACAATTCCTAAAAAAAAGATTGGATGTGAGAAAACCTGGCCGATCTGATCGAAGAAATGAACCACGGCAATTAGAAATGAAATAATGAAAACGATTTAAAGTTTAGGTATATTAAACAAATATTCAATCATTATTTTGTGTAGGTTTTAAATCTTCTATCACAAAAAGGAAAATCTCCGTATGTATAGTATGAAGTTTTACTTTTAAATAGATTGGATAAAAGTTGGAAGTACATATACATCTAGTGTAAGAATAAAAAACTGGCATTATGTATTTGCATCAATGGATTCAGTTCTCAAGTTTATTCAAAGACCGAGGCCATTGTAACCGAGGCAGCAAACGTCTATATACACTCGGTAAAGATTGGATTGCTTTTATATCAGTAACCTCATGTCATGATAAATGTGTCTGTCTTACTTGACAAGTTGAGTTCTCTGTATGTGTTAGTACTTCTATATCTAAAGCAATTATGATCGCAGGTTGCTGCTCTACGAAAAGCGTTTTTATGTTAGGTATACAGTAAAATGATAATCTTTTCTAGAACTTCAATGTCTCTACTTGAGACACATTATACATGTTTTACCTTTCAAAGGGAGTGCATTCTGACAATTTTAGTAGAGTCTGTCGAAAGAACGTTAGGGAAATCTACAAGATTGTCGTCTATTAATTGATAGTTGAAACTAGATGTCTAAACAAACCAAAACAATTACATATATGTTACAAATTATAGCTACTTCGCTCTAATTGATTAGTTAAATTGAGCTCTTACCATAAGGTCTGATACTTTGACACATCAGTTGATATTTAATTCAACCTAATTAATTATTACTCAGGCAAAATCTCCAAAACCAAGATGCCCAATGTACAAACTATGTAGTAAAATCTATTATTTGTCACTTGAAAGTCGATTTGTTGATATTGTTTTATTGCGTAACATTTATACACTGGATCTGTAGGGCAACATAGGTTTGCTTTTGGATGGCCTTGTTTTATTTGTTTGTTTCACGCCTACACAATGCTGACCTTGCGGTAGTAAAAGCCGTCCTTATACACCCAACCAGTTACAGGAAATCGAAATTAACACTGCACATGACGAGCGTTTATGATTGTTGTTTTCATATTTAAGTCTTTAAGTCCATCCTGCGAGAAGGAACATTTATCTAATGAAAAATAGTCAGCCTAGGGACATCAAATTTCCGGATGTGACAGGAATCTCGTGTAGGTCACTTCAAAGTTGGGGCAGCTCAGGACTATGTGTTTTATAAGCAAGGTAAAACTTTTGAGTTCAAATTCAATTACTGCAACAAGTCAAAATTCCTGTCGTTTTTCTTATAGGCTCGCAGTTTATTAAATTACTACTTTGTTCATATGATTAAGTTCAAGGCTGCTTTGCACAGAGACACAGTCTTTAGAAAAATTCACTTCAAGTAATCCACCATTGGAACACTGTCGAGATAGTGAAGATATATAAATTGAAATATTGGTTTTTGGATTTAAACAGTGTATCTACTGATAATTATAGGTCAAGTTAAAAATTATTTAATGCTACCTAATACAAGTTATCAAAGTATACGGTGCCTTTAAGTAAGCGTTCTATGATGACAACCTACAAAATATATCGGTATAAAACCTAAACTGTTTTACCTATTGAATTGAAACTGCTTTGTATACCATATTTCATAAATAACCATATGTTGTTAACAATGCTTAATATTTACACATAATACATGCATTAGGTATCATATATATATACTTAGGTATATGATTATACGATAACATCAGAAAAACAATAATGTGTTATTAGACTCCAGAAATGAATGTACCAACATAAGTCACAACTACCTAGTTAATATGAGAGTATCACATGAAATATTTAAGGTAATATAGAATTTTAAACACATAAAGATTGCATAACTTACATGAAACAAATTCCTGGTTGGTATTCAATATAACCTTTATGACAAGTCATTGAGTAAAGCATTCATATCAGCTAGAATATAATGGTGATGAAAATGACTCAAATTTCAGTAGTGTTTTCAGTAGTAAAATTCCTCTCCTAATAGTTGCCCAAGCTACGCCCTCGTCTCGGTGAATATGAGTCTCTTGTCTAGGGAGTTATATCCTATCAAAAAAGAAAAGGCTATCCATTAGCTTCTTTGATGATTTTAGAATGACTAATATATTGTTCACGACATGATATCTTTTTATTTAGAAACTGTGTCTGTACTTGTGGTAGAAGTGTATGTTATAAAGGAAAGGATATAAATCTAAATACTAAAATGCACAAAACAATTCAGTACGCATGTCAGATAATTTACATGTTAGAAAGAATCCATCATGACATTAATTCTGACTGTTTAGTACATTTTAAAAGTGTAGTCTATAATTTTCTCCGTATTCAATTTATGTTGCTAATGACATCAAACTTTACACATGTCTGACTAATTCTAATTATTATTACATTACTAAACTAACAGTTTGTCTAAAAAAAACATACGTGTCATCGCATAGCTCTAGTTTTAGAAGACGTTTTCCTTTTCTCCGTTTTGCGGGTTGATCAACAAATATATATTAATGGCTAGAATTACAAATAGGCAAGGAAAAGAAAAGCCAACGTTCTTGAAATACTGTCGACAGATACATATATAGATAGGCAAGTGCATAGATATATAGATATGATTGCACACATACGAACGTATTGTTTGATCCTTTAGTTAAGACGAAAATGGTTATTATCCACTTTATAACATAGAATACGAATTTAAATTTAGACTTTAAAAAGACATTTGTATTGGTTGAGTGGAGGAAAGATTCGTTTTCTATATCAGCAAAGAAGTCACATTTTCCCTTGATAGCTATGGTCACTCCTATTATTTCATTTGTATGCACTAACATGTTATAGAGATGAAATCAGTGATCAGAGAAAATGTGACCTTCCAGTGCTCATCCGGGTTGTTTTTAAAAAGGATTATGTTCAAGTTCATTCAAGGCATGGAGCGGAGAGAAACATTATTGTACATCTTTGAAAGTTGATGCGTTTTACGTCATTGTACAAGGTCATTGTGGCACTTTTCGTTAAGTCGAGAGTTACTTGGCAATAGCAAGAGCTGAACATGACGATGTAACAATCTGCTCATGTTTTTTATACCAAGATCCTCATCTGCATGATACAAGTTTTGTCTTTCCTCCACAAGTAAAACAGCTAATCTTGGCGTTATATTATATATTATTTTCTTGGTGATATTCATTCCAAATATTTGTATCAATAGGTACAAAGAAGGAATGTTTTCGTTACTAAATTTACCGAGGTTTATATTTTACGAATTCAAGTAGAAACAAAGATGCTGTAGGAATATTGAATGTTGTGGATGCTTCTCTTACACCAATAATAGATTCGTGATTGATTACTGCAAATAGACTTCATGATTATCAGATACATTCATCACTTGCACAAACAATGTAAATATATTTATTTTGCTCTTGTATCAAAGACACTCCAAGAAAAACAAAAATACATCATTTTGACTGTCTGAATCACTTTATGCATGCTGTAATGAAAATCGGGTTATCAGTTGGCGCAGTACGTTATTTTCGGTTGACCAATGAGAGGGCAGTATTCCATTCAACGTGTTGCACATACTATTAAGCGGGTGCAATCACGGCCATGTCCAGCGGTAAGGTTGGAAAACGGACTATCATTCCTTAAAGGCGAGATACTGTGTCAAATTTGATGCAGGCTTGAAAAGTCGAATGTCTGAGCTAAAACTATGTGCCTAAGTTATTACTCTACGCGACGTGTGGCCTGAGATATGAGTGCCAATTCTTAAATAGGTCGCAGGAAAAATGGGAGAAGTGTCCTCCTTTGGTTGATTATGTATAGTACATGTATAATTTATAGGTAAATTGTAAGCAGCTATACGAGCCCCTGTGGCGCTGACAGTTTCATTGAACTTGCTGGTCGTCATGTGTGTGTGTGTGTGTGTGTGTGTGTGTGTTAGAGAGAGAGAGAGAGAGAGAGAGAGAGAGAGCACGTATGTATACTAGTACTGCAAGTACGAGTAAATGAGCCCACTGTATTTTCAGGTGTACATTATTGGACATGTGTTTGTTTTGTAGCAAACAATGACTAAAAATAGGTAATTTTGTCCACAAATTGTATATAATTTAAATGCCGACTATCATTACAGATAAAGTATATCACGCTCTGTGACGTACGCATGACGAAACAAGTTAAATATGTCAGATGACTTCTTTTGTAGTAGACACATCTGTTTGACTTGGTTTGGGAATTGTGATTCAATAACGTAGGTCGAATGCCTAGTTGAACTAGATGATACAAAATAACATTCATACAAAGCGTAGCATATGTGTTTTCTTCATATATAAAAGAACGTATATATTTCTCAATTTCTATTTTTTTACATTTGTGGCCGACATGTACATGGTTTAGATTGTGAAAAGTGGATCCTTCTCTCCCAATTTTGTATAAAGAATTTGCAAAGATAAACCGATTTATAAAAGTTTAAAATTTTTATGAATACATGTTTATTTAGCTTATTATCCGTCTTAAAACATTTACGTCACTGTGAAAAAATTAGCAGATGCAAAACTATAGAAGCAATCAGAGGTATGTAGACTTATATGTTCATCCCTACAATATTCACCAGCAAGTTTTGCCTGAGCGAAGTCACTGTAGGAGAAAGGGAGTTAATTTAGTTCGTATCGGAGTACCTGGATAGAGCTGCAAATGGTTGGTACTGTGAAAATTAAATTTCGGTCTATATATTGATTATATTATCAGCAAAACCCTTTGAGAGTTGGTACAATATGTCAGAATATAATGAGGATGAAAATAGTGACTACAATTTTTAAGGCCGGATTTTCCATTTAATTATCTTCAATGTAGGAGTGTGAACATAAAAAAAGAAAGAAAAACAGTCATATTTTCCTAAAAGCTATAAATAAGGTCATAATGGCAATGCCTGACATAATCAGTTAACAGTGAGAGAAAATGAGAGAGTACATTGATGATATCAGAAGTCACTTTATTATTTCACGCAACTAAGCTTTAAATTTTCGAACTAATCAAATTGCAATTAGTGTGGTCATTTAGTAGCTATCTGAGGTAGGAAGATTTAATAACCATACAGAATGAAGTATGGGGTTGGAATATCTGCTCTAATAACAATTGTAGCAGTTGTCTCCCATCTTACTCTGCGCTACTACAAATCTTGAGAAATGTAAGTATTGTACACATAGCGAAATTACAATAACTTTAGAAATGTAATAGTTCCCATCATACTACAGAGTTTCTTGGACTGGGTCCACATAGTTGCACCTGAGTTTTTCACTAGTGTACACAGCACAAAAAAGCAACACATTTTTCTCTTTGTTTAATATATAAGACGCCAGTTGCACATTCTAATGCACATGTGAAGAAAAATAAACAAACAAACCCCCCACTCTCTTAATATTAATGTTGCATTGACTCGAGTATCTCATTGCTACTTGACTGGGCACGAAAATCTCATATATCAGCTTTCTGTTTATACACAAGGGCAAGAGGCTAACGGCCTAATGGAAGTGTGTCGCCTAAAAATACATTATGTTTATAGCATGGCTATGAGAAATGCGTCGAATATATATTATAATATAGGATATGAATTATAAAGGTATGAAATGCATTATCTAGATCTAAAAATTAACAATAGTTCGTACAATATGATGATCAACTGTTTTTCGACGTATTCAATTGGAAACCACTTTTTCTTTAATTTAACATAGGTATACATATACTTACAAGGGCATAATGGATGAGACTTAACGGCAATAATATCAATGATTTAAACAATCACTCTGCCGAGAGAGAGAGAGAGAGAGAGAGAGAGAGAGAGAGAGAGAGAGAGAGAGAGAGAGAGAGAGAGAGAGAGATGCATCATTAAATCATTTCACTAGTATAATAGCAACAAGTAGCCTATTTCTGACCACAATTGTGATGTTTCAAACGGAACACTATGTAAAGGGTGAGTTTATAAGCATGCAATTTACAATTTCCTGCAAAATATAAGCTATAGATAAAAGTTTGAACTTGAGCACATTTCAAAAGAGAAAATGCAAGTTGTCAATTACAATGGTACTGGTGATTCTTTACCAGCGCGTGCATCAGAAAATTAACTCCGCAATTCATTCTTACAGTCCTCAGAAGCGAGCCTGGGAATTAAGTCTCGTAATGCATGAGCGTATGCGTGGAAAACTGTTAGATCTGCAGAGTAGATCGTACTTTATTCCGTATGAACCGCAGCCTGATGGCACACAACAATTTAGCTTTTCTGATTCCGGGTGAAATACGAATGCAAGAGGCGGATGGTTGAAAAGCTGCTGCCTAAAATATCGACAAAGCTTCCTAGTATACATTGAGAATTCAACACCTATATCGCTTTAATTACCTCTTGCGACTAAACGACTGAAGGTAATATTTGTCTTATTCTTCAATTACTAACATCTAGGGATTTTAATTAAGCATATTTACTGTCAACAATATCAAAACGATCCATAGTTTTACCATTAGATCATTATTAGCATTCAATCAATCAGAACAAGCTATTCGGATCATTCGAAGAGGCGACTGACTCTGTTTTTGTCCATTTAGGCTTGAGACTTTAATGGTGAAACAAAAACTTTTCTATACTGTCATTTTGACTTTAGAACTAAATATTTATTTCACGTAGCATGTTAATATTCATTACCAAGGTTTTCTAAGATTGATTTCGAGAAATTATGTAATATCAGAACATTATAATAAAAAATAAAAAACAATGAAGGACAAAACCTGAATAAACCAAACGTTTTCACCTACTGGAAATTGAGATCCAGCCTGGGCAGCCCATGTGTTAAAATAATGGATTCGCTTCGAGCGACTTTTCAATCTAAGATCAATATAGTTACCCTCGTTAATCTTTGACTTTAATTTAATATATAAAAAGACAAAAGACATAAGAAATTTCAGTGAAAAGTAGATAACAATATATTCTATTGCATGTGTAGCTTCGAGTAGAGGCGTAAAATAGCAACAAAATCGAACAATAAATTATCATGAGCGAAGTCCCAGATGTTTACGTCATGGTACGTTTACTTTGAGCAAGTCAATATTCGCAACAGTCGCAGATAAGGTAAGTTTAAGATGTTTGTGCTCGGCAATATGCCACTTCGCGCGTGTGCGCAATCGGTTCCTTAAACACTTCGTAATTTATTAAATTAAATCATTCTCAAAGAGTTGTTAAAACCAAAAGGCCACCTTTGTCCCAGTCTCCATATCTCAGATATACTTACAATGAAGAGCTATATACCGCAAAATTTGGTATCTTTTTGATGTCATTCTGAATGAAAACAATGTTCAATTGTTCGCATCCGATATAGATGCCCAAGGCTACATTTTTTTATGCCTTTCCTATGTAATAATTTGGGAATAGCAGCAAATACACAGTATATCACATAGAGAGAAGTTATATTTGCTGGCACTTTAAAAGCCAGTGCGGGAGCGAGACTAACGTATTTCGATCTATGTAAGGGCTTCATTGAACTAAAATACAAAACTACAGTCGAAGAATTCATGAACTTTACGTGTAATAGCTAGAATTACTTTAATTTAAAAACCTATTAGCTAACATCTGTTTTTCATAGTGGATAAAGACCCAATTCAAAAATTGTTTGCGTTTATATGATCAAAAAGCATAGGATGAAAAAGAGAGAGGCTAATGAAACGAAGAAGATATTCAGAATCGTTTCAATTATATTCCTCTCTTGTAACATACATATGCTGAAGTTCGTCTATCTTGGTCTCTTTGGTACTACGATCACTCTACTTTTTCGACGAAGTGTCGTATTAGACGCAGCTTTTCAGAAGCTGATTACTATGTCGTTATTTTCACTGACACTTCGTCTAAAGTCATTTAGTTCTTGAAAGAGATGTTCTGTCAATCATCCTACAATTCGCTAAAATAAGAAGCTAAAAACTTTTAAGTAATTAATGGCTAGAAGGTAGAACTTGTGGAGAATTCTTTACAAATGTGATGAAGGTATCTTTTACCGAAAATCTTAAGATAAATACGTATAACAAATTACCGTTTTGGACAAAATGTCTTTCGAAGAATTGTTGTGCACAGTTTTTAAACTTTCCTATGATAATGGTAACATTATAAAACAGGAAGAAAAAAATTACCCACAAGAATATTTAGCAATTTTCATCGTATACAATGGAATGCGTGGAATAAATTTCCAGTTCTCATTAATCATGAATATTCTCTCGTTACAAACACAGAAATGCAACAGATTATTACTAATATTATCAAAAAAGGAGAATGATTGATCACAATAACTTATTGCTTTAGCTTTGGCAATCGCTATCAATCTGAAGAATTTATTTAATTTCCAAGATGAAACAAAGCTAATGTTAAAATAAACTATTTTGTAGAGATAATACAATTATATCCTCAATAGTGTCAAAACTTATACCATATATATTCGCGTATAAGACGAGTGCAACTATAAAAAACACAGACCCTGATCTACCGTCGCATAATTCACCGGCAGATCAGGATTTATCTTGTTTGTTCTACTGATTACTCCTAACAAAGTGCAAATACCCAGATCTGCCCGTGGAGCAGATCTGGGTCTGTGCAGTTGGCAGTTTGATTGGTGTTACAAGCAAGTATATACGGCAACCATAGAAACTAAAGTTATCTCGCTGTAGAAAATGCATTTGCTCGGTCAACAAGATTTATACAGAACTATTACTTAAGATCACCAAATTCAGAAACTGATTTATTTTATATTTGCCATAATTTATAATCTTAAGTGTAGACATATACAACGGCATAATAAATATAACAGATAGTACCTGAGATCACAATTCCAACAGCTTTAATAATCAGTTTGGTGAGAGAAAGAGAGATTAAATATGGACAGGGCTTATTCTGTCAGAAATGAGATCACAAGTAGTAACGGAATCAATATTTCTTCGCAATATAAAGATGTCCACTAGAATTATCAGGTCTCCAACAGGTGAATATGGAAACGACTTTTATGAGCGAACAGACTACAGACTTTTCACCACCGTCCGCAGGAGGAATTAACTAGGCAATGAATGCTTGTAAGAATATAGTCGCATAATGCATGGCCTGAACATTAGTAATCCTTGATACCCGGCCTAAATTTGCAAGCCAGTGTCATAGGCCGGTAACTAGTAATGGGCGTGGTATAAACATGGGAAAAAGTACAGGGATTCCGTACTTTCACTAAGATGGAGAATACTAGTTATCTGCGGTCTCACAAGCACCAGAAGTGTAACGTAGTTATCAGCGAAAACATTAGTCACACCATGTGATCCATGTGGGATAAACTGTTAATATTCATGTTTTAAGGGGTTCCCATATCAAAATGGCAGCGGCTATCATACCCTACCCATCCGGACGACAAATTGACTATTTCCTATATGGGTTCATGAGGCGGCTGGCTGAGAAGTGACCGAAGAAAAGTCATTATTATACTAATTGAGTTCCTTGTATATTCCTTTTATTTTCGACATTTTACAGTGCATTACTAGTAAGTTCAGACGCAACGACTATTTTACTTGTGTTAAGCACTAAGGTGAACACAACATTTAACAAATCAGTATAGACCGTTTTGCATTTTCTGCAAATAATTGCATTTGAGTGAAATCATTGAAATTTTCAGTGCAAGTGACCGTTACGAATCGAACGAAAATCACCTGTTTACGTTGTCATCATTCACAAACGTCAAGAGGATGAACTCAATAAGCATTTTAGTTTTTGTTTATGCCTTAATTCTGCTTGCTGTTAATTGCATGTAATATTCTCCACTACTCAATATATCTCCAGGAAAAAATACAAAAAACAGAAAATAATATGATCTATTTTTAAGGGACTACAATAGGATGCAATGACAGCTGACTTGCTCTAATAATGTAGTGATTCCTAAGAAAGCTCGGGAAAGAGACAGATTAGGACAGTGAAGCATCTAAGGAAACCGATATGTAGGTAGATACCTAGATGTTAAGTAATTTCCTTGTGTATATGGTGTAAAATTACAGACTGGGCAAAGATTAATTTGTAGAGGGAAATCTATGTCAAGATGGGGTTTTAAGTACTGTTTCAACAGTGAACGCCTTACATATAATATTGACTAAAGGCAGAGTAGTTGCTCTGAAATCGCACAACACGGTGTAGTTGCTTCGAAATATTACGAGAGCTTTAAATGAGATCCTACTTTTAGTATAGTTTGCGAGTCAGATTCCCTTTCATCGCCTGAGTATAAAATCCTACAGAATAAGAACTACAGCAGTGTACTCACGGTATACTCATTTTCTTCTCCTTTCTTGCTCGTGTTTTGAGGGCTTTCTCTGGGCTTCCGTCTTTTAATCAAGGCTATGACCAGTGCGATGATGATTACAGCACCTGCAGATAAAATTAAAGGTTTATTGTTATATAGTAAAACTTCAAAAAATAAAAGTGCTGAGACCTAAAAGTGTTTGTTTGAGTTTTCGATTGTTACGAATTTTCGAAGTTGAACACAAGAAAAGGCTTTGCGCCGAGATGTAACGTATCCTTAGAGTGATGTCGAGTCGAGTTGAAAAATCAGGTATAGTTGTAATGATTATTTGCCGCTCCAGTACTTTGCGATTTGAAGCGCAATTCCTAATTGTGATAATATGGGACCGTCGATATATAAATCCATCCATCTACAACTAGACTGTGTAGCCGTTTGGTAAAATTATATCAATCATGACAGAATTACTTTACTTAATGTTTCATTATAAAGTTTACTGGAAGAGGGGATAGTTTGTTGGTAAATAGATTTGCACCTGTCATACATACATACATACATACATACATACATACATACATACATACATAACTACATACATACATAACTACATACATATGTACGTACGTACCAATAACAACTCCTGCAATGAATCCAATTCTCTCTGATTGATCTTCGTCGCCTTTAAAAGGTATAAAATAGTTTGCCAGGAAAATAATAATAATAATAATAATAATAATACTAATTATAATAATAATAATAATAATAATCATGTGATCAGAAAGTGATAAAATAGTTGAAAGAGAAGACAATAATACTAATGATATTGATATAGCATATGACGTCAAACAGATTTTCCTATTGATTTTTCTTCTATTCTAAAAAAAAGTATTATTTCATAGTTAAACTGTTTTCATTACGACGTAAAATCTGGACAAATTACACGGCAAGTTAGTAATGAAAGATTAAAGAAATTAAAACAAGAAAGCTATTGTATAAAAAATATAAACTATTGTTTTAACTGCTTCCATGTATTCGTCGACATTTATATGATGTTACTCTCCTGATTCACATTGTTCTAAAGATAGTTGATCCATACATATAATACATACGTAGAAATAAATTTTAAATCACACCAAGATGCTGTTGTACAACCGTCCGTTATAAGATACATTGTAGATATAAAAAAAATAAGACAGATAGAAAACTTACGTATAATGATGATAAGTTTTAGTCAGACGATACACTAAGTAGTTAATTTCAGTCAATTTTGTACTAACCTGTGCGAAACGAATAGGAAAGGTTTCCAAGTCTTTGCCCCTCAAATCCTAGGCTGAAAACCACATTGTAGTTTTGCGATGGTGCCAGTTCAATCATGTCCACATATCGAGTGTTTCTGCTGACGATGTACACCCTGGTTGAGCCATCTTGTGCATACCGTGAAATGACGATATCCGTCCGTCCGTAGCAGGATTCGGTTTCAGGAAGATCCCATTCAAGCCGAACACTATTAGCGTTCCTTTCAGCTACGCGTATGTTTGTTGGACCAGAATCTGAAACAATGGACGAAAATAAATTGTTAACTCTCACATTTCCAATCACGGTCTTGAAAATTATATAGTGATATGGTATATGCGAGAACTCATTGTCTGCAGACATGCTTTTGGACTTGCACAGGAACATTTACGAAAGTATGTGACATTGTACAGTCTTGCGACTAAGAGATGCTAATATAGATGGGATATTTCTGAGAGAGAGAGAGAGAGAGAGATAGCTTCATTGAAATTCTAAAAAAAATATTGCAGATTGTCGTATGTAGAATTTTTTTTTTCTTTTTTTTACAATTGTCCTTAGTGTGGAAATAAAACATGTTTCTTTACATGTAGTATGTACTTGACGAGGTTCTAATCCTGAGCAAAATAAAATCTTTGAGGTTCAAGTTTTACATCGAAAAGCTATGCATTGCAGTAATACTTCTCATAGTTAATAAACCAAAAGAAGAAAAAACGAAAGCCTAAAAATGCAATTATATGTTTGGGAACTGATGAAAATTTTTTAATTTACAATGGACTACTTGTAACAATTGCTTTACGCCAAATACGGAGTGGGGAAGTAGTTCATAGCTTTTATTCAATGAAATACTTGTATGCGATGATTACCAATATTGCGTAGACGTTCTTTCGCGATTACTTTAACTTGATCTCACTCTCGCTAATAAATTCCTACATTATTCTCTTCGTAGTCTGCAATTCAGAGCGACAATTTCTTTTTAATTATTTTGTAAGAAAAAATGTCACAATTTTGGTGTGACTACTCACATTTCTCAAGGCCTTGCAATCCATGTATCTTGTCAACCTGGAAAAAAAGCGATCTATAAAGGTGTGATTCCTGTATACATCTGTTTGAACTGTTGAATGTTGAAAAATAATGGGTGATATTACTGCTTCAAAAGCAATTCTTTGCTGAGAGATATGAATCTATACTTCTGATTTTTGTTCTCATGTCATACTGAATAATTATGTAATAATATAGTTCATTTAATTTATACATACAAATAGTGACTGAGAGGAAATCATCAAGTATAAGGATACAATATTAAATACAAAATTCTTTTTTTCATGGTATTTTTTTATTATCAAAATGAAGTCAATTGTTTTCTTTTTTACTGTAGTGCTGAAAAAGAGCTTTAATACATCGGTGAATTAAAAAAAAAACGGAAGTAGCAAGAGGCACAAATACCAAATTTATGTATTGCGATCTACAATTTAAACATATTATTGAACTTTCTTTGTTTTTACACATCTTTCGTTTTCTTAGCATGGAATATAAATCCAAGAAAAACTTGTCAAATAAGACCATTTTTGGACTGGCTATACGTCGTATTAATTGGGAGATGGTCACATTTTGAAAGCTGAATTTGAACTATAGTACATGAAACTAGACAAACATGGTTGCTATTGAGGACTTGTCTTTATTTCGAGATGGTCTCATGATAACTCCCTATGATACTCACGGTAACGCTGAACTTGGTCTCTAGCAGTGCTTGATTGTAAATCGTAACTTCTACAGTCACGTTTACTCTGTCTAAATCCTCCTTTGCCATCATAAACCAGCAGTTGTCCAGCTCCAAAATCTGAGTAGCTATGAAGCACTTCTCAAGGACACATTTGCAATCTTTATTCCTGCAGGATATCTATAAAATAAGTAATACGTATAGTCGCGGTGAATGTAATTTCGGGCATAGTTTGTTTACACTGTATCATATGCTCACGATTAAACGATCCAACTCCACCTTCGCCATCATAAACCAACGGATGTGCAGCTCCAAATCTGAGTTTGAATGAGTCATTTGTCCATGGAACAGGACGCAAGAACTTTCTGCTACAATAGGACTTTATCAATGTTCATTACTGATAAAGAATTCTGGGAATTGGTATCACGTATATAATAAAATGCAATAATATACATCCATGTCGTTTCAATACATACGTGAGATTTTAATTTCTAACAGATACAAATACTCCAAATGTAAATCACATTAAACACACGCTTCAATGGACACAAATTTTTAAGACTCGTCCTTTTGGATGAGTGATAAGCGTTTACCTGACACTTGTGTCAAGTATTCAATGTTTATTCTTAGTGTTCGATATGTAAAAGGTTTCACACAGGCAACTTAGGTTTCCCCTAGAACGTACCATAAATGTTTTGAAATTTTCATGATTGACTTCATCAGTACACATAAAACAGAGATACGAATGATAGCCTTTCCAGCATTACTCACGTTCCTCGCTGAAGCATTGGTGTATCCACTGTATTGAACGTGCCCTGTGTCGTCTCGAATCAGACTGAATCCGATCTTATGAACTCCACTACCATCATCCCATGCATCGAAAGTTAATCTAAAAGAGATACAACTAACTCTTTGTACTTCTTGTTGCATGACATCCTATTTAAAGAAATTCCAAGATTTGTGTTAAGTGCTTCGAGGTGTATCTTTAAGAGTTTAGGTTTTTTATTATTACTGCCAATTAGTTTGCCAAATCTCAAATGAATATCGCATATAAAAGCGAACGCTGATTTACAGCTTTATGAAAGCACTTCAAAGAACAGATATTTCTATTCAGTTCTTAAATTATTGTTTTATTCGTTAATTATAAATATATTGTTGAGATGTTTTTGTTAGAAAATTAATATGAAGCCTATTTTATCAATGAGTTTATCGTCTATCAGCAATATTATTCTCAGATAATTTCAGGATACAATGTTTGTGTGCAAAAGTTATTCCCAAGGACACGAGTTAGTACAATACACAGTGCCAAACATTGTGTATTTTTATAATTGATGCTAGAAATACATTTTTGATAGTTAACTATTTGTGTAATTTATGACCCCTGATTCAGAGACATTATTTAACAAAACCGCTTACTGGTAAGTTTAATTATAAACAATAAGAACAGCTGAATATATTTTGAATAATGTTTAAAATGTATTATACCTCGATGTTTGGTTGTAAGTCCCCTTTTGATTCCTGACAAAAACGGGACTCTCAGACAAAACAGGTGGCGTTGAATCAAAGTGAACTTCTGTGCTATCGGCCTTCATGTTGCCGAGAACATCGTGTGCTCGCACCCAAATTCGTGCAGTCGCCCCTTCTTTGAGGCCTGCATTAAATGTATAACGTTCGGACAGCCCATTTACGCTAATCCATCCACTAGCGGGTTCATCAGTTTCTTCTGTGTAAAGTGCTGTCACCTCAAAGCGGACGATGCCATTCTTGTTCGGTTTTTCTTCGATAGTTCTTTGACCTTCATTGTCATCAAATCGCGAGTATACAAATCTGTAAAAAGATACATATTTTGTTCTGTTTTAGAAATCCTCGTCATGATGAACGAGAGGTTTTTACACGACTTTTAGTACCATCTTGTACGGGTAAACCGTTGTGCCGTCATCAGAGTGTGCGTTCTTTGAGCATGTGCTCTGAAATACGTACGAGTGGGTTCACTGTTAATTCTCACTCTTGAGATCTACAAGTAACAAGATGCATTTTAGAATAACCTTCAGATAATTTATACAATTGTCTTCTTCTTCCGATAGATTACAAAAAACTTTTGTTCTAAATAATAAGTTTCACAATTCAATTAATTAAACGTTTATACTACTACTACTAATTATTATTATTAGTAGTAGAAGTACTAGTAGTAGTTTTGTTGTTGTTGTTGTTATTGTTGTATGCTCCAGCCACTGAATGCTTTAGTCCGCTGATATGGCTCTTTTCATTTTCATACCACTAACTTTTTGGACTAAAGAGCTACATTGTACCAAAATATGTTGATGAGCTGTCCTTAACTTCAGGTCTCTGACCGTCTCTCCATCAATGTTCATGAATCCTTCCATGTTTTCTTTTTTTTTTTCTCCTGCGCTTCTTTCTGTGTTCATTCGTTCATTCCTACATTCTAACAATCTTATGTGCCGAGAAAGGGTTTTTATTTTGTTACTATTATACGTGATAAATCATCGTAGAGGTTTGCAAGCGAACAGTCATTCCCCATAGAGTTTACTAAATGTTTTTTTTTTTTAACCAAATAAACTCTCTCTCTCTCTCTCTCTCCTATGTTCACCCAATGCGTATCCTTGAAAATTCAATAATTTGCTATTTTATAGGTTGTTGCACTTTGAAGTTACAAGTGCAAGCACTTACATTTTCTGAAACGGTTTTATGCACCCTGTACATGACTGTGTAATGAATGGGAATACATGCACACGCGCTGTCAAAATGTATATATTGGCAAACACGAAACCTTTAAGTTAGATTCAAGTAGAAATTATATGTTAAAGTAACATTTTTTGGTTAAACATTTTAAAAGTATGTGATATGCACACACAAAGAAAGTCTCATGATGCTACGTGTAACACTGGCAGGGAAACGGACTCGTACATAACCCATTAGGCTAGCTAGTCAACATTAATTTAAACTAATAACCAGCATGAACACCGACGGCAACGACACTGACAGCTGAAAATTGCCCCATCCCCCACCCCCCAAAAAAACAAACAAAAAACAAACAAACAAAAAACAAGTAAACTTACTTTTCGCTTTTTAAGATGCCGTCGCTTTCAATTTCTTTGAACTGAATTGGGTAGGCATTTACTTTGTTCAAGAGTTTTCCGTCAGAGATAAATTTATTGAAAAAATGATTCGTCCACTGCACTGTGTACTCTGTGTTTGTTCCATTTATTGCCGTCTGCCACATGTATCTGGTCTCGGGAACTGCAGAGGAGACAAACAGTGTGTTGTTGTCCTTCACGTTCAAGCTAATATTTGAAATCGGATCATAGAGAACTAGGCGCCTAGCGATTTTAGAGTTATTGGCCATATCGGTTGCTTGGAGTAGAACAGAATACATTCCACTTTCTGATGGTCTGTGGATGTAATTGTAAGTGTTTTTGTGAGTATGGTTGATGTCCGCAGAATGGACCGGTGTCAGGGGCGTGGTTTCTGTAAGGTTGCCGTACAGATTCACTGAAAGTTTGAAAATTTCCAAGTGGTAACGCTTCATCCCAGATGTGGTGTCTGTCCATCCACCCCAAGTAATATTTATTGGTGACTGCAAAAGATTTGACTTCATTTCAAAATTTTAATAAGAGGCAATACCTATTCAAATTGAGGATTGCAATAATAATAATAATAATAATAATAATAATAATATACTTCAAGACGGCGATAACTAAATGAATCGTTGATCGTAGATTGGAAAATGAAAGCATTTTGGTATAATAATTCTTGCTAATATAATTTGTTGTACTTCGTTCTAATCAGATATATATATATCCTAAAGTTTTAAATTAAGCCAACCTCAAGAATAAGCCTACATTCAAACTAAGCTATTTGATTCCTACAATATTTTTCTCTCGAAAGTAAGCCGACTAATATAGTAATGCATACTTTACATGCTATGAATTATAGTGCAAAGAAAGATAAAGTTATATTTTCATAGAGAAAATACACATATTCGAAATTATATGTCAACGGCAGTTAACATGTTCGATTGCTGCCAAAATGTATGGATTTAAACATTCTTTAAATCTATTATTATTATTATTATTATTATTATTATTATTATTATTGTATTTACATCATGTATTATAGATATAGAGAAACCATTTTCTCATCTTCTACCGATATATTTTACGTAAATATACGCCTCCCTCGAAAGTAAGCCGTCCATTATGAAACTAATCCAAGCAAACATTACTAACAAATAATATAAGCCCAGCATTATTTACCAGTCATATGTATGTATATGCTCACTTTTCATGTATAATAAACACGTTTCAGTATATGTTTCAATGTGTCATGCGAAGATATTGTTATTCAGTTTTTGAAGATCATATTATTCTTATGAATAGAAAAGTATTTTCCCGGTGCATCCACACATAAATTCATCTAGATTTTAATTTCAAATACAAAGTAAGAGCCTCGATCAATCATTTGAGGGTTTCTGTGACGATGGAGTGGGGACACAACCTTCCCCAATCCAACCCTCAGCTCCCCAAAATAAAAATAAAAATAAAACAACCCTCCTCGCCCCCAGAAAACAAAACAACTATGGAATATATAAAGACGTTGTCGCACTCGTGTGCCGTATTTGAAATGTTTAGCTATGTTTCTTATATGTAAGCTGTACGCGTTCTAATGGAGTCAAGGATAATTTATTTTCATTTGTGAAATCCAGCTGTAAAAAGGACGATTAGGGTGTCCACAGGGCAAAAATCGTGCGTTTTGGACAAAATAGGGAGCCATTTCTATCTCAGTTATATGCATATCATATGCTTGTTTGTAAAACCTACCCGGGGGTGCTGAGTTATTAGATATCCATATTAGAGTATGCTGAGATTGTCTCTTAAATATGAGTTAAATACCATCCAAGTGGTATGGCGTACTTCTGCGATAAAATTATTTAACGGTATAACTACTCTGACTGAGCCAATTAACTGTTATTGATTCTTATTTTAATCTCCATAAAGGTCATTAATATTTGTTCTCTGATTTCTTCAGGTCCATTTATTGTGAGATCATAAGTTCCGTTTTAAACTCCATGACGTCATTGTAGTTACAAGGCAATAACTTTATTAAACTTTGGTGGAGACTTTAGCCAAAAACGGTGACATTTTGTCATATTTAAACTGTATATATTTTAAAAATATACTAAAACTGAATTAAAACTGGTCATTACAAATGAAATAATGATTTATTTGTCAAAACAAATGTGTCCTAACTAGCTCAAACTTATCAAAGAAACTTCATTCTTTGATGAGTATGATTCCATGATCTTTGAGCTTGGACCTCACATTTGTAAGCTATGGCATGACATGACCCTACTTTGACCATTTTCTTGTAAGATAAATTGAACTTGGAGCAAACCACATAGGAGCAAATAGAACCAAACATAACAGTTAAGTTTCAGTTGTTCTACGGAAAAAGAAAAACTAATTTATTGAATAAGTCCAACTTTTGTCATCTATTCTAGGTATCACTACACTAATTGAGACAATCAGATATCATTGTATCCTTTTGTAGTTCCTAAGAAAATCATAAATATTTTTTTTCCCTAATATTTCCTGGAGATTTGATAATCAGTGAAAAATATTACTTGCATTAAATAGAACGCAGCATTAAAGTCTGACAGGAAAAAAGAAATGTTTATTGAGTTCAGCCTCTTGGCTTTTGCGTACGATAATAAAGAAAACAGGTGTGATTCGGTCGGTTCCCGAAAGGTCTCTTGAACAAACATTTTTAATCATTTCATTTAAATGCAACATAACCTGTGCTGATTTCTTATAGGTTATTTCCAGATTAGTGCCTAATATAAGTAATAGAGTCCTTTTGCATCTGAACTTATATCTAATTCACTGCATTTGCTATATAAAAAGGTAGAACAATAAAGGAAATAGATAAGGAACTGAATTAGTGTAGTAATACCTCAAATTATTACTCATGCACAGATATCATTCCATTTTTCAATCTAATACCTAACGTATTGCTTATAGCAATTTTATTTTCTGATCTTCATAATATAAACGGAGACTTAAACACTTCAGCAATTAACAGGTCAAAGCGCTTGGTAGAAATGAAAGTCATGTCTCTGTACATGCAGTTTATATGACTATTTCACTTAACGGTTAATTTCATTGTTCAATATGCCACCATGGGACCACCATCAGGTACTAATATTTATGAATACACTGTTTGATGTACTAAGAATAGAGTAGCGCGACCAACCTACTCAAATTACAATTGAGAAAATGACGATTGTCGTCTTTTGTAATTCGAACACGTAATTTCGTCTTTTTGTACATAATTGTATTGATTACAATAAAACAATCTATGTCTGCAAGCTCCCATTCAGATAGTAAATGATATTAAACGTGCATTGAGGATTTGGACAGAGTAAAGTTTACTTGTTAAATCTCAATCGGGACAACAGGAAAGTTTTGCGAAGTCAAGTGCACTCAGTGCAGACTATGAAGTCTTTCAATATTACCATGTCAACAAATAGATCATTATTATCAGTGATCATGTGCTTGTGAGGAGAGAAACAGAGAGAGGGGGCAAATATATAACGAGAAAAGGAGGGGTGGGGGGTCGGGAGGGGTGTGGCAGGGCTGCAGCATTTGAAATTAAAAATTCAGAGTTTGAAAATAATAATACAAGGCTGACCTTCTTTCCATTTCCGTATATTCATTTTTCTCGCCAATTTTCACGATGCAGTTGAAGAAATATACGTCGTTTTCGAGAAAATGGAAGAATTCAAATTGTCTACAGATACAGGTATTTTCTTTTCGATTGGTATGAATATTTAGGCCTAATTCATAATGATGAAGGGTGGTATGACTGATATTTCGCTTGAATTGTACTAAAAATGGAAAATATAAGCACGGGTGGTTGCTGAAGTCAACAAACATTACATATTAAAAACGAATTTTTGCCCTTTTAAAGGTAATAATCCGAACACTTATACTATCACTCGGGTGGTCCCAGAAACTTTTAAAGATGTCCATTCTATGATTTAGATACGTCGGAACCCTGGCTCATTTTTTCAGTGACACCGATTCGAATGTCAGGGAATATCTCAAAGCTGTCTCTCTCTCTCTCTCTCTCTCTCTCTCTCTCTCTCTCTCTCTCTCTCTCTTTCTCTCTCTCCACAGAGCCGGCATACATGGACATTATCATTTAGATATGTGTCTAAACTGCCATCGATGAAAATCCGTTATATAAAGCTATACGCGGGAGAAAGTATATGCTTGAATGAGACAATCGGTTTATGTTTGCTTTTGTTTTTCAAAGAATTAAATAGTTTTTCACTTAAAACAAATACTCATTTCCTTCTTATTGCAAGTTTCTAATTTGAAGCTTATCAATGTGACCCTGATTTTTCATTCGATGCTAAAAATAGTTTATTTAAAAAGGCGATTATTCTTACGCGACCGACTTTTGAAGGCCAGAAAATGAAACCGGACATAAGACACACCATAATATTAGTCAAAAGTATATTAGTTCTGGATTACAATCATAAGAGTTTAATAGGCAGTTTTTCGTAGCGTTTATCGTGGTATACATTTTTCGGGCGTTATTTGCTGTGTGATTCGGCAATTGACAGTTTATGCCTCGATAAACGCAGACAAACAACAATATTAAACTTTTATTTAAATATAGTTTTTCGGCTCATTGAGATGTCATTAATATGAAACTTCCTGGCAAATTGAAATCTACCTAAATGATGTCAGTGCAAAATCTAGTACGATAGCTACCCATGAACTTTCAACGCAGTATGAATAATCTCATACTCTATTAGTTGATATCAGAGAGAGCTTATATGACTATAACTTTTTACGTTGACCGTTTGTTATGTCCCATTGTGTTTGCATGTTCCTCTATGTCCACACTTAGTTATAGCTTCCGTTATTTCCGCAACCTGTTTTTCCACTATACAGACATAACAGGATATAATAGCTGTTCCTCAACTCTCGTCTTGTACCATTTTAACATATAAACAAGTAGTGTTTGTGGATGATGAATTAGCAAAACTAATCGTATCTAAGAACATTTTTCAAAGAGAATACATGTCTCTAATGAATGTAAGAACTTAGGAAACATTTTTATTTTAAGTCTACCTACCTTGGTAAATTCATTCTCAATCATCAGAGGAAAATCAGACAATGTGCATACCAGGGTGGTATCTTCCTCAGAACAGTGCTTTGGGACCTCGAAGTCAAAGCTGAATTCAACCACTTTCTGGTTCGTTTGGCCGTGATAGGTTTGGTTCAACCAGATACTATTGTTGTTAATGACCTTTCGGAAGCCTCCACTAATTGCTGTGAACTCAACGGTAAACCTGTATAAATATATTATATTTTTAAGACCACCTCAGTATGTCCATGTTTGTGGTATTTATGTCAAATCATTAAATTTGATTTGAATCTCATTTCTTCTTGAGAACCCAATTTCGAAATTGATCTTTTCTATAATTGTATAACTTGCCCGTCATCAATTGTATTTTTATTGTTCCATATGTTGCACAAGGCTATACATTTGGGAATTAATCTTTGCACATATATACATAATATATGGCATGTGCTGTAAGATTCGAATTATGCACCGATAGGAAACAAAATCAGATGACAAATTCTTCTGTCTAAACCATGCGTAAAAGTTTCTGCTTTTCTCAACAGTATGTAACTTTTAAGATCAAGTGAAATTATTACATTTTGAAAATAAAATAGACCAAAATAATATTAATAATGAAATTACTAATTATTTATCAATTAAAAATGTGCATACCTCTCCACAGATACAGAGTTTGAATTATTTAAATTTCCTTCGAATTTAATAATCATTTTTTCGATTAAATTTCTAACAAAGTCCATAGGGCGGGTATATAATGGTGTATAGTGTATATTCCACAGATCTAGTAATAATTTAAGTGATAATTAATATATTTTAAATTAGTTACAATACTGTCGCAGTTTTAATGTTTTGATTAATAAAATTACGATGGAACGATTTTCCCAAGTATAATAGTTTAAATGGACGAGATAGCAATTTACAGAGATAATGTGAAGTATACAGAAATAATAGTCCTAGTCTATAGGAGGGCATGAAAATTACAACACTGTATGTATATTTGACAATTTATCCATGTGTGCGAACAAGAAGGACACAGAAAGACTTTACCAGTCACCATCTTCCAGGTTTATGTAGAAGTCGTTTTCACGTATGATGCATTTGGCGATATTCTTGTTTGGAGCTGTGTCCGATACATCAGAGCATGTGTATTGCTTTGTAAATGCTACATTCCTTATTGGACCACCTAATGGTAGATAAAACAAAAGTTAATCACCTTAACTTGGTAAGTATCCGAGTATGACTCTCAATATAATGGATAGTGCACAGATAAACCTTTGAAAGCAGTGGTGTAAATCATTTCTTTTTTATCAAAATAAGTAATACATTTATCCTAAGATTACACGATTTCAACATGTATGGGATACTTCACAGACAGAAACTTCATTTGGCTTTTACGGTTTCGCTCCAACCTCGGAAAAAATGCAGTTGCGCTAAACGAAACCTAACACCATTATACACTAAGAGTACAGCAGTAGTGTAAAAGTAGTGCACTAACTTTACACCGAAAAAGTGCACTTTATTGCACAAGGCAGTGCACTACAGTGAACAAGATAGTGCACAGTTATCTGTAATGAATGAACTCATTTGTATTTAATAGGAGTTATGGCAGTATTTATGAATATAATGGTGAACCAATATTGAATACAACACTATTCCGTTAATATGCAGCATTTCGTTGTACATATATTAGAGAAATGATGATGATAAAAACATTAAAGATGATAATGCGGTTAAATAGTACACAGATGTACTTAAAGCTCCCTACTTCTATATATCTTATCGCAGAATAAATTTAGAAGGATGGGTGATTAAAGTAGTAGTAGTAATAGCAGTAACAAAAGTAGTAGTTGTTGATGTTGTTGTTGGATGTGGCCTCTTATTATTATTATTATTATTATTATTATTATTATTATTATTATTATTTCTGTCATGTATTACTATCCTTTATAGACCCTTTAAATAAATTTGTGATACAATCCCCTTTATATCAATCCAGGTAAGCAGCAGCAGGAGTGACGCCTATCTTAATGCCCATGCAATTAAAATCTGAAATCACACAGGTATGCCATGTGATTTTGAACCTCTGTACGTGATTTACTTCTAAGCAGGGCTTCTCTAAGTGATTTGAACTCTCCGTATGTGATTTACCTTTGCACAGAGCATCTATCAGTGATTTGAATCCTCTATTGATTTTCTGTTCCTATTTTCCCGTTTATGTGCTATTTCCAGAGGAAGTGTTCCCAGTCACCCAAATAAAATATGAATTCCTAAGTAGCTTACATTCACATAATAATAAAAACTAAACTGTATCTTAGCTATAAGAAAGTGCCAGTATTGATAACACGTGCACATATTAATAACTCAAAGTCAGTTTGTCAGATTAGAAGCATGACAAAATATACAGACTGGACAGTTTCATTAAGCAGCTATTTTTTTCGAGAGCGTGGACGGCAACCTGTTGGTTAATACTACTACTACTACTACTACTAATAATAATAATAATGATAATAATAACTGAAACTGCAAATATCACAAAAGTAATAATGATGATGTTTGGCAAAGCATTATAGTCATTGTTGTCATTATCATCATCATCACTGAAATAATAAGTAAAACAATCACGAACCTTACCGGAATAAATCCGTCGGTGAACATTTGATGGAGACATACTCTTAAAGACGTACAGAAATAAAATAAAATAAAAATTAACGATAAAACTTTAAATGAGTAATGTAAAATGAGAAAAAAATCCGTAGCATATTAACTATTTATTTTTATGTTAATATTCAGTTTGGTTTGCTTATATATATATATATATATATATATATATATATATATATATATATATATATATATATATATTCTGTACTAAAACTAAAAGGATCCTCAACTTCATTCATTCATTCATTCATTTGGAGAACAACAATCCCCAAAGTAATGCGATCTTTCAACACATGTCTTGCAATATATTTCCAGTGTACAACCAAGTTCAGCCTAATGTACCATTATTACCTTTTGCACTACATTGTTCACAAAAGTGCATTATCTTGTTCTTTTCGTGTGTACATTAGAGTGCACTTCTAGTTTAAATGTAATAAACAATGAGTGCATTTTGTGTAAGGTTTCGTTTAGGCGCAACTGTATTTAGTCAAATGTGAGGGAGAAAACCACGCTAATTAAGAATGCAATCTCAATCTTTCTACAAAATTGATCGATAGTCTTTGTTGCGCTTCATTTCTGCAACTTTCTTGGAATTTTGGATTTTCCAATTTTTTATTTGCAGTTTATACAGTACAATAAAATACAGATCCTAAACTTCAAAGCTGAACAAAATGTCAAAATTCTGAATACGTATAAGCGAAACTATCTTCCATCTGAAACTGTTTGCACCTGCTGGTATAAAATGACGAAATAGACTTAGGCCCATTTGTGTAATCTTTGATCGTTTGATAAGTTCAAAAGGCGCATACCATAAGTTTCGAGAGGCTAAATCTATGTAAAGTCTAGATTTCAAAGTTTAGCATTCTGGGGTACGCACAGAAAGCCAAATGGATTCACTTATTTTGAGCATATTGAATTGATATGGGTAATGTGTGAAAGAACAGAAAGTGATTGAATGAATTTTACCTGATATTGGAATCTTCGAAATATTGACACATATTTGACCTCCAACGACTCCGAAACCAGAGTCATGGATATAGAAGGGTCTATATGAGAGAGGTGGTGGTTCGTACAGGGAGTGGAATTCAAACACCAAATTGTTGAAATCTTTTTGATTAATCCAAAATGTGTCTTTATGCTCTGTGCTTCCGTCCATGGCGAAGGAAAATATTGTTAGGTTGTCTGTACGTCTGATGTGAGACAAAGTAACTGTGCTGAGACCAATATCCGGCATTCCCTCGTCCTTGGTCACTGTAATCATTATTAATTTTATTATTATTATTATTAGCAGTAGTAATAATAGTAGTAGTAGTAGTAGTCATTGCAGTTAGTAGTGGTATTGGAGGTGTTGCTGCTGTAGTCATCAATTATTTATTAATGAATGGTGGTGCTATGTGTGATGGAAAATTGTTTTTATTGTCGTTCGTACTTTATGTTGTTTGCTAAGTGACCCAAAGGGACTCTGGTGACTGTCACCTCCCTTCCCCCGTTTGAAACTGTTCCTGGAAAATATCACGTAATCTTCAAAATCGTACAACATCATATTTTATTCCTGGTCAACGACAGCCGCTTAAGTCCGATCTGGCGTTCATTTCTAGACCCTGAATAACCCACCATATTGGATTTGTGTACCACTTTCAACATATGTGACCTAAAATTCATGAAAACAACTATCTGATAAAATTTCCTACTGTCTGAGACAGTCAATTTTATCCTTGGTCTAGCTTCCGGGAAAAACAGGTGCCGATAGACTGTAGGGCGCTTTTGACTTGCCGAATCTCTTTTATTCACTTATCCAATGCCTCGCATATGGCATGGTCTCAGCTTTCAGTCCCTACTGATACATTTTAAAGGGATGCCTTTCGGGCATTTATACACGATATATATTTCCATTCTTTACATAGCTTTGCTTATTGCTGCGGTCATCCCCTGTCTTCATGTGAATCTATCGTTCCTACTTTAAACGGTGGTATTTTGCCAATCGATTTCCTGGTTCATTGTATGCTTAGGCTGTTAATTATTTTAATATATAACATTATGCGTACCACTAGGTGCTTCTTAAAAAAAAATAAACTGCCTAGTCATTTACCATCTGTTTATGAACGGTCTATTATCTCAACGACACATATATTTTCCCCACTTATAAAGATCAGGAGATCTTTAAACAAAATATCAGACAGACCTTCGTGAGTTTTATTGCTTCTCTCCCACATTCTAGTCACCATTGTAAATAATTAGTTGAACTACTTACCAACCAGATAGATACAAACATACATATATACAGACATTTCTGCTGCTTTTTATATGTAAACTCTTTTCAGAATCTATTGTATAGTTAGCTGAAGAGTTTTAAAGTTTCATAATATATTGCACAGCTCGAGGGATGACTAGATTATTAATCTAAAGCTTTCCCGTAGGTAATGTCCTGATGTCGGGCGACCACTAGTGGCTTTTGTATTATTGAGCTAGCACATATCTCAATCTGCACAAGTATTTGTAAATGTTACCTTTCTCTTCAGCTAATGTAGAGATGGTGATTTAGAGGCCGTTATATTATCCGAGTCAGATTTATGGCCAAACTCTTGCTTATCATCCAGTATATTCATCGCCAATTTGTGCCCTATTTCCTATTTCCTGATTCCTAAATCTACCCTCGTCCCATCTGGTTCGAAACTTAGTATGTTTGTCTAATTATTTTCCATCTCTGCTTGTTGATGTCCATTCTTTTCACTCCCCTTTCACTTGCTTTTCCAACTCTATCTTTCTCTCTTCAAATTTCCTTCCATAACCTAAATCTCAACTGTTCTGCTAGACCCGTCTCTCTAAATCTGAACTCCACGTTTCTAACTACTGCCTTTCTCTTTCTAATTCCCTTTGCTTTTTAATTTTGAATTCCCCTTTCGAACCTCCTTATCTTGTACAAATTCAACCCAGCCAGCAAATAAATACACTAGTGGATAACAAAGCAATATATATATATATATATATATATATATATATATATATATATATATATATATATATATATATATATATATATATAAAGAGAGAGAGAGAGCGACAGACAGACAGAGTATGAGAGAGAGAGAATAGCAGACAAAGAGCTGACTTGTTAAGCAAGCATCTTGTCCAGTCCCGGAGAATCCAATGTCACATTCAGATGTAATAGACGTCTTAGGATCCAAGCACTTCCCAGGATAGCATGGTATCAGATGGGAACATTTCGCTGAAATAGGAAACAATATGTCATAATCACTTTTTTAAAGCGTCTATGCAAGGGAATAATCAAGATCTATTTCTTTAATACCACTCCAAGGTTTTTAATTTCAAATAAGAATGTTATACATCAGAAGAAGAGCTGATTAGACGATTTTGTATATTTATACTGTCCACTTGTGCTCAGGACAGCGACTCCGGGAATGAAACATGCACACATTGAGAAGCATAGTTAAGCATAGTTAAGACACGGTCGATTAGTTATACGTAATCGTAATTCTATACAACCAAGTCTTTGATATCGATATGGGAACGAAAGGGGAGAAAATAATACGTAATAAGAACCGCGAATGATCCCTGTTTTTCATTGGTAACGGATATAAAGTTTTTTAATAGACGGGTGATGTTACAAAAGATGTACTTTATGAGCTGGAATCCTGTCATGGAGCTGAACTGAAACGAATTATTTAATTCGTCCAATAAAGATACTCGTATCAATCATACCTCAATTCACTCAGAATCAAGGTTTTCGAACACTGCTCCTTCAACTTACGTGTTGTACAAGCTGTGTACTCTCCTGTGTATGGAAAATTGCAGCTACATCTGTCAGGGTCAATACAGGTTCCACGAGATCCACAGGAGGGGTTACAAATTGCTGTAAAGGTATACAATTAGATCATTTTGTCCTTTTCAAAATAATTGCATTCATGTCTTTTTTTCCTTAAAGAGGACTTAAGAGTCTCCCTTGCGCGTCTTGCGGTGCATACATACTTTAATTTGAAAATATGCATAGCAGTCTTAGAGATTGATCTTTATTGCGAGAATATAATTAGTGACAAATGTTTGAGCTGATATGAAAAGAGGAATGCTAAGAATAACTGAGAGCATTGTGAGGAGACTGTCTATATTATGCATATTTCGAGTATCTTTTTCTTAATCTTCCCCATTTATGCAGACAACAACTTCTTTCAGGAAGATCGCAGTATCTAGAAACAAATGTAACCCTATAAGCCCATTTGTAAGATATTCATATGCTTTTTATAATGTAACATTATGCAACAATTAGGACAGTTGTAATTGCAAGGTCATAACTAACCAATTTTTGCATAGACAGCTGCTTAATCTGGGAAGAAAATAAAATCTCATTCCTTTATCCGCTATTTTTTGCTAAACTTTGAAAATTGAAACTCACAGAATTCACAGTAATACTTCTTCATAAAAGTTATTATTATATTTTCTGTGATTATTTCGATTACATTTATCACGTAATGAAAATAGGCATTTTTGTTACAAACGACTGAAATCCTTTGCTACAATGGATATTTACATTATACAGAATTTGAAATGACTGACCAGTTAACAAAATAAAATGTTTCAATATTGTAACAAAAAAGATAGCATAAACAATTTTTCAAGAATTTAAAACTCGGCAGAATAAAAAGACTTTGTAAAGAAATCAAACCACTCACCGTTAACTGAATGTTGAGCCTAAGAAAATGTTTACAATATTTCGGTTGCTTCAAATTCCTCTGTAACGTCAGCAAGTATGATACATTATCTGCCATGTTTACATTTCGAAGGTTAGTCTTTATATTTCAAGAAAATGTTGAGGTTGTCAACAACAAACGAATTATGATTGCCATTGCCAGGTATTACTTACGAACGTCACATTGCGGATAGGTACTATCCACCCATCCTGGACAACAATAGTCTTCTGCTACAATTCTACTTTCTTGACGATAGGAGTGATACGTACACCTTAAGGGAGAATGAAAACATTGGTAAGATGAAATATGTATATATTTAGAAAGCTTTTTAAAATTTTGTTTTCACCTAATGATACAATTCTAAATTATTACATTTAAAAAAGAAAGAAATTTGATCGAAATTTCAAACTTTCAACGTGAATTCACCGTTTGGGATCCTAATACTTGAAGTCATAATATCTGCTGTCAATTTCACTGTTATGTAGTCATAATACCTGCAGACATAATTGTAAGAGAAGAAATGCTGCCTTAAGAATGAAAGTAAAATATATAGCGATCAGATTTTAAAGCATATGACCCTTTTTTAAATCTTGAACGCTATAAAATAATTTTGAGTTCCGGTTCCCAATAATGCATCGATCTAAAACAAAGGAGAAAGAATAATTTTAGCAATATGAAGTAATTTACAGTACAAACCCTTGCTTGTGCCAACTGTTTTATCTATAATCTGTTATCAATTCATGTGATTTTTTCTGAAAAGTCAGATGACAGTCTTTTTTAAAAATATACCCAATGATCCGTCACATTTACTGACATTTGTCTAAAAGCTAAACGTAACAGCAGTTGGCAAAGTAATTTTAACTGAAAGATCTTAATTGAAGCAAATCAAAAATGACACAATGAAACATGCAGATTGCACTATGATCGTCAGTTTTCTCCTTCATCAACACTCGTATGTATACATGCATGATACTTAACTGCAAGTTACCGCACTACTGACTATACGATGCCGAATATGACGTAAGTTCTAAAAATGTAAAGATTGCGAAAAAATGTATAATAAGGACGACAAGCCTTTCAAAATTGGCGTACATATTTAGTACAACAAGATAAAACTTAGAAGGTAGCAATGTTAAATATCGGAAAAGGATATTTAAGATGAAAGATAAAGGTAAATGTATGAAATCCTTAAAAGACCGGGTCAATTTTGTTTTTATAAACCCTATACCCCCGAAATGTCCAAGATTTCATCTGGTGGTACCTCTTTTGTTTCACATGGTGGAACTCGACACACTCAATAAGAATATGTTCCACTGGCAGTGAATGCTTTCTGGTCGAGGTTCACCCTCAGGAGTTATGCATAAGTCTCATCTTTGAGGTATGTTCTATATGAAGGATGACATTCTCAAGATGATGCTTTGATGTTCCGAAGCTCATTTGTGGAGTTTTCATTACACATATTTTATCATGTAAATAGGAAATGCCGACTAACATAATATTTGATGTCACTATATGGAATCTTCCAAACAGAAACGGATGTCTGCATGGCCGATTTGGATGCTTAATCTGCTTTTTTCTTACCCTTTCTACATATGTGACTAGACAGCCAACAGCACAAAATACTTTTCCAGATTGTTTGAGCAAATCATCTTTCTGTAAGATTTGGGGTAATAATGGGTTGTCGAATTTAAAGTTTTGCAAGGCTTTTAGCGTGGAAAGGAAATCTGAAAATATAACAACTTTGTTGCTTGCGACGCGTGAATGCAGTTGAAAGATTTTAATATGGCTGTAAAGTATGTGGTAAAAATAGATGCTTTATCCAAGGAGTATTTCAACGGCATCTGAAACTTTGTCTCCAGCTCTAAAGCTGTCTGTATACAGGGTAGTATAGTCACGACAGGAGGTTCTTAGTTCACTGAATTTACTTGAACAACGAGAGTATTGATAGAAGACTTTTGAAATTGTAAAAGCTAAAATATTATTTGGGTGGTTTTGATAACTAAGTTGGTGTTTCGGAACAGCAAATCTCGGTATATTGGTAAGATTGTTTTTTGCTGCTGCAGAAGGTCAAATTAGTATGGCAAAAGATGTGAAAAAAATTGGTTCTGAGCATAGCATGTTTGAAAATTGAGCCTAACGACGACATTATATGCGGGATTCGATGGATTAGAGGATAGTTTGGTAATATACGAAAGAACCAACTTCGTTCGTCTGAGATAAAGAGATGTTTCATTTCCCTCAACAGGTGAGCTCAAAAAAGCTCCCAAAGCCCAAGTCCCTGATTGTATATCGGATCAAACACACATCTGAAGACAAGATTTACAGGCGAATTGATCCGCACATAACAGAGCCATAGTCAAGTTGATTTCTTATTAAAGTCCTGTACAACCGGTGTAAGACCATCCAGTCTGTTCCCCAATCTGTGTCTTTACACGACTCGTTTTAAATCCAGGGCTTTTTTTACATTTGTCTCTGATGTATCTAAAGGAAAGTTAATTTACGGTTAAAATGAGCCCTACAAATATGGTCTCTTTCACAATAGGGATAAGAGAAACCGCAAAGACGGAATTTCTCGTCGTCATGAATTCTATGTCATCGGCAGAAGTGCATACAAACAATTTCAGATTTAGAAAATTTGAATCCGTTTTCTTCTGACCGTTTCTGAACTCTGTTTAAACATATATGTAGTTTACGTTCAATAGTATGCATACTCTTTGATCTGTAGAAAACGTCCTCTACATACAATGATCAGCCAATTCCTGGATTAAGATATTTCACTATGCTGTTAATTGTCATGTTGAAAAGGGTGACTGACAATATGCTGCTCTGAGATACACCTATATCCTGAAGATTGCTGTCAGAAAGGGTGGTATTTACCTTAATTGTGAAATGTCTATTTTTCAAATTTTTTAAAATAAAGATAGGTAGGCGACCCATTAAATCTGGAATAAATAGGTATTTCATTATGCTGTAATACCTTGTGGTTTCATAAGATTTCTGCAAGTTAACAAATGATGGCTACTGTATGTTTTTTTTTTATAGAAAGTTTCTCTAATAAATGTTCCAAGTATGACTAGATTGTCATTTGTGCTTCTCCAGCGTCTGAATCCACATTATAGGTATGATAGTACTTTGTTGGACTTTAGATACCAGAGGCGTCTGTAATTTATTATTCGTTCAAGGTTTGCAAATGCAGTTAAAATGTCCAGTAGTGTATTGAGAACGGTATCAGGTAGGTGTTTCGGAAGTTGATAGTGGATATAGTTCTGGTTCTGGTGAAGTGTTTTGGCTCGATCAAGAGACGGAATGTAGATTTATTCAGATTCTAAGTTGTTCTATTAGCATTTATTCCTTAAGGACATTTTTCTTTTATATTATGGCGTCGTTGCAAACATCATGAAATTATGGTTTCTCAGCACGTTTAGGGATCGCTATAGTTTTTGGTATTGTATCCAAAGCAACATCATGGAGTGTATTAGTAAATAAGAGTATTGTCTCGGCTACGTTTACGAAACGATTGACTGCCAAATTTGATTCGCAGAGGAAATGAAACATTTCCCAAACTGTCTTGTTCAATTCCTACCTCTGGCCAACCCTTGACATTTGGAAGTATTCCTTCTTACATGTATGGAAACGTGGTTATTTCACACAGGTCATTATCAACTTCCCAAGAGAAGTAAAGTAAAAGAGATGAATTGCAGATGGTCAGATCTAAGGTCGAGGAGGAACCAATGACAGGATACAGATAGGTATACAACTTATCATTGCAACGGCAAGATAAAGTTTTCAAACAAAGTCTTTAATTTGCTTTCCTTTTCATTCAAATGTTATCATTAACAAAGTGTATGGTGGTCATTCAACTTGCCAAGTAAAACAAAATTTGATGGTGACTCTTCCATAGGAGGGTCAGATCAGAAGAGCTGATTGGAATGCTTGTGGGAAGATATATTTAGCAAAGTGTAAGATTGTTATATATGGACACAGGAAGGGAAGTAATGAGATTATTCTGGCTATGAGGATTTGTTAATTTATGTTGATGGACACTCGTCTAGCGGCCTTATCTGCGTTTCGTGAATAAATGTTGTAGGTTAGGAAGTTGTTTTAGATTAACTCGATCATTTCCTTTAAAAAGAAAGTTTTTGTAAATTCATACAGCTATTAGGTCATGCTAGTTAAGTAGAAGATCGAGTTCATCATTATATGCCTTTAAACCTCGCAATTCCATTGTATTATTGTGTCAGAGATGTGGATGAGAGAGGTGTAAGTACGGGATTGCTCGGAGATTTTCCTGGTCATGTTTCAAGGGACTCTTCATTTTCTATACCTACTAAATTTCTGAACTTGTTGAAGAGCTTAAAATGATCACCATATACTTTCGAAAGTCTATTAGTATTAATCCGCTCTTAATTCGGTGTGTAACATGCATTTCAATGGGGGCTAGTGGCTGTTTATTTTTTTCTTGTAAGTTCCAGCAAGAAATAGCTTCCCAGTATACTCCGTTATAAAGCATAACTCGACTCCAGATTACTCTAAAATTATTTTGATCGATCAAACTATTGCATTTGTGGATTTCAAACATGTCTAAATTAATTTTTATTATACGATATGTTACATTTCATGACGAAAGCCCAGATTGTTTTATAATTACCACCACAAGAACCAGGAGGAGCAGTATTGTTCAGTCCAATATTCGATTCGGCGTCTTGTACAAATATTCTGAAATAACAATATAAAATGCTTTCCAAGATAACATATCTCAATGAACACAGATCAATTAATGTATACACTTTTTGGCGCTTAGAAAAAGAGTGAACATATATATATATATATATATATATATATATATATATATATATATATATATATATATATATATTATGACACCAATATAATCAAAGATTATAATTCGTCGGAGGTTCAGTGTGTTCATACTCTGATATGAGAGATGAAATCGGTGAAAGTTATCATGATAAGGGGCACAATGGTTTCAGTCCAGACTTTCGATCCATACCTTAGAGATGAAGCGGGATGAAAGGGCACGTTTTGCATCTACGCAATTTGACATAAATTGACTTGTGGTTTCATGAGTTAGGTGACACCATATACGATAGAGATTTCTAGCGATCGTATATGTGCATTGGCCCTGGTTTTTACTACGTTTCCTTACTTTTTTATAAGACTGACTATTCGTCCATACTTTTTCCAAAATAGCCCTACTATCCCTACCTTTTAAATTTTATGTTGAAAATTGATTACACACTGCATGAATGGTTGTAGCGAAACATATTCAGATATGATCTCTGTGACATGGAGTTGGGTGTTTAAGAAGAAAGAGGCAACCTCGATTCGTATGCGGAGCATTATTGGAGGCCAGGGTACAGGCTAAGGTAAGGTATCAAGAGCCAGCTTCTGGGTATCAAAGGTAAGTGGAGATGTAAGGAACATAAGGCTGCTGATGCTTCTTCTACCATAAATGACTAATATGATATTGTATATAAACTGATTGATGACTATATCATGACAAGGTAAGTAAACATAGTAATAATAATAATAATAATAATAATAATAATAATAATTATAATATTTAGATTATGATAATCATCATAATTATATATTTGTTTTAATGATAGTAATAATAAATTAGCACAATGTTTATATTAATGATAATCATCCATCATTGTTGTTGTTGTTATTATTATTATTATTATTATTAGACAGAAAAGAATCAAATCAATATTTTGATTATCAAGAAATGTATCATGACCGAAGTAAACATTACTACTACTACTAATAATAATACTAAAAGATTATAATACCAATGTCGCTATTATTAATATAGCTATAATCATCATCATCACATATATTATATAAATAATTAATAATACTACTAATAACAATAATAATAATAATAAGAAGAAGAAGAAGAAGAAGAGAAAAACAAGAACAAGAATAAAATTATTAAAGTTAAGAGTTAAAGTTATCATCATTATTATTATTATTATTATTATATACCAAACTGTCTACAAAACTCTATTCAAAATAGTTGATACTACATTAGCACTAATTTTGAATTAGGGGTGAGAAGTTTGGGGTTTTTATAAAGGAAATGACACTGAAGCTGTACATACGTCATTTTGTAAATATATTATTGGTATTGCAAAACACACTCCAAATGCTTTTATCTATAATGAGTTACGTAGAATGCCAATACAAGTAGTAAGATATAGCAGAATTCTTAAGTACTGGCTCAAGTTATTTAAGATGACTGATGATATATTCCCAAAACAAAGCTATAACGTACAACTGACATGGGGCGAACACTGCGATTGTTGGGCAAATAAAGTTAGGAATCTACTGTTTTCATACGGAAAGGGGGAAATTTGAATCAATGAATGAGTGGGTAATGAGAACCTCCTTTTCATTATATTTAAACATTTATTTCTACAAGAATAAACGGAGAGTTAAATTCAATGGATAGATTATGATTTTATAATAAGATCAGAAACGATTTGAGTTGTCAATACTGTATAGATTGTTTAAGCTCTTCGCACAGTGTTCGCTTCCTATGTATGTTCAGAAATGGAACCTTTCCTATAATGGTAAATGTAGGTAGGTATAAAAATATCCCCTATGTTCAAAGATTGTGACCTTTTTGTTCAGCTATAGAAGATGAGTTTCACTTTGCTGTTAAATGTCCCATGTATGATAATTTAAAAAATGTATATTTACATTCGTACGTTCATTGTAATACAAATCACTTAAAGTGGTATAACTTTATGCAGAGAATCAATAATAATATTAATATCCTACATACTTTTGCTCTGAATCAAGCAAAATCTATAAAAGCTAGAGAGTCAGTGTGTTAATCCTAGAATTGTTATGTTTCGTGGCTGTAGCATATTTTTTCACACATGTATGTAATCTGGACAGGTGGCCTATATTACAAGAACAATAAAGATTATTATTATTATTTTTTATTATTATTATTATTATTATTATTATTGAGATAAATCCTGATGTTGACTGAGGATGATTGAGGATCTTAATAATTATAGTATTAATAATGATGGTGATATTGATTGATAAACATTATGATTAAATTAATCATCATCATCATCATCATCATCATCAAAAGTATTATTATTACTCCTTATCAGTGTGTTGATTTCATCCAATTATTATATTTAACTACATTAAAAAATATAAACAATCCAATTAATTGAAATAATGTAAGTAATCAAATAAATAAATACCAATTATTTAATTATTTCACTTAAATTAATGCTGCATAAATGAATGAGTGGATGATTGAATTAAAGAGTAAGTTTATCCAAATTTTCCAAAGCTGGAATCGTTTTAAGCTTTGGTCATACATTAATGGTTGAATACTTCTTAAGTTAACTTGCCTATTAAATATGAAGTTTGAACATTCAGCAAGGTTTTATTTTTTAAAATAATAAATAGACAGGAGAATCTGTAATTGTTGCAGCATTTGTATTTTTATTGATTATATACACGACCTTGTCAATACTGACATCTTCGATGTTTCTGTATACTATAATTGATTTGTGAAGTAATTGAATGTAAACATTATATAATTTGCTACCCGAAAATGAAATCCATTGCGGGTAAAATCAAGGGATGTAAATCCCTATGGGAGATAACAGCACTTATTGGAAAGGCCTATTGCACAATTGTCCTTTCTGTGTTATACGCTGAACTGGGCTTAACAATGGCTTCCATAGTCTACATCCATACTGACGTGTAAAAAATAGTTTTGACAAACAAATGAATAATAAAAGACTTTGGCGTTGTCAAGTGATACCTATCTTTTTCTGTTGAGTTTGTTTAATGTAAAGGATTACAGCACATAGTTATCACATCACAATTTTTATAATGTTTTACTCCAATCACAGAACTGGATGTTGCAGAGCAGCCGTGGTTCAGTCACAGTATTAAGTTACAACTGTACTAATACCTTGCGCTTCAGGGGGTATATTGTGATACCCTGCGTCTGTCCGTGGATCCATATGTTTATCTATCCGTCTTTTTGTTGGTATATCTGTCTCCTCCAAGGCTACCAGGTGCAAAATTCACCACGCTAGGCGTATAGATTGCCGGTGTCGCAACCATCTTATGCATTTGCAGCAGTAGGACATATAATTTATGCATCAGATTTAAAGATACTACCTCAGGGACACGGTATGGAAAGCAAGCTAAGAAATTAGCGGTTTATTTATTTTGATTTATTTTAGGGTGCCAACTGGATAAGAACAGAGTTGGTTGTTTCTTTTCAATTACCGGGAAACAGCTACGATAACAATCAGTCGTCGATATCCATTAGTTAGCTTGCTGGGCAATGGACCTTTTTGGCTCCTCTCTAGTGTATGTCCTAGGCGAGGTTTAAAGAACCTACACTTTTCTTTATGTTGATATCTAAATTATGAGGGTTGATTTGTGTTTGGGGGTATGCGGTTAATCCTTACTTGTGATATGCATTTTATGCAAATATTGCTAGCTCTGGATAGCAATCTTCACGTCTTGAACTACAAAGGTAAATTAAAGGAAAGAGCCGATAATTTTTTTTACAATTTTATAAGTGGACTTTCAGAAAATATTAATGCCCACATTCTGAAAATTAATTTCTGTATTTCAAGGGCAGGTAAAGTTAGTGTACTTTGTGTTAAATTAATGTTTTTGAAACAAGAAATCCACTGAACCTAAATTCTTATCAGTCAAAATTTTTTGAAACTGGGAACAGTTATGACACTAATACACTGGCTATTCATGATATTCACATACTAAATGTTTTTCCTATATGTAGAATAGAGAAATGGAGAAATACATGTAGAGTGTTACATTTTATCATGCCAGAGACAAAATTTAGTCTCCTCAAAAAGCAGACAAATAAAAACTCGTATCTCTTCTTTTTTTATGATTTTTACATTATGTCTTTATGGTATTGAAGAAGAATCTAAATAAATTAGTCCTTCGTTGAACTTCGTTTTCACTATACTTATGTATTAATCGTTGGTTATACGATATTTATCTGCGAATTACTTTTGCAACTTTTGGAGGTATCAGGAACTTTTATATAAGGGAAGATACAATCCTCTCTCTCTCTCTCTCTCTCTCTCTCTCTCTCTCTCTCTCTCTCTCTCTCTCTTGACATTTTATCTACTTGAATTGTCAACCTTTTGACAGAACGGAGAAGTGCTTACTTTGTTTAGAAATTAAAGAAGGCAGCACATTTTCCTAAAGACAATACAAAACTGGTTAACAAAACTGCTTTTCATCGGAGGGATATAGGAACAAATAAATACAAACGGAGACATAAGAGCTATAGAGCGAAACAAAATAAGGGAGACAACTACAGCGATCTAAGCTTGTACACCATTCAGCTCCTATATGAAGCCTGTCACAAATGTTCCTCGAAGATTTTACTTTATGCATTTACGCACTACATTGTTATGTCTGAAACATATTGTTCTTTAAAACAAGTATTGATTAAAAAAAACTAGGTACAGAGGAAGAAACGTTGAAAATTCTACCTGTAGGTTTAATATGTTTCTTACACAAAGGTAGATGGATTTAGTTATTACCTGAAGGCTCTAATTTCCAGTATAGAAAATTGGATGAAGATTAGATCTTAATAGCAGTTATCCAGAAGTTATGGGCATAGATAAGAAAAATGAATGCTTGGTAAAGTTAGTATGAAAAGATTAAAACTATGAATAAGGGGAAAATATGCACTTACGGGCTAAGCGCCTCGATCTTGTTTGCGAAGCTCAAGAGAGACAGCAGAATGAAGAGAACCAGAATCTTCCTGTCCATTTTATTAACGATATTGGCTCTGTAGATACCCAGAATCTAAAAGTAGATCAAAGGAGGAAGTTGTTAGTTCATATTTATGCTTCCAAACCTACTTCAGAGGCTCTCAGTGGGAACAATAACGAATTAAAATCTAATAGCAAAATGCCCATAAAGAATTCAAAACAAACAAATGCTGCAAAGTAGTATTTCGTAAACTCATATATACACACACACACACGCACAGATATATTTAGAAAATCTTGTATATGGCGTTGATATTTCGTGACGCTGTGTTTCCGTCCCTTCTTCACAACCTGGATTTAGATCAAAACATGTTAGTTCTCTATGTGATACACACAATAAGCCGTTCGTTTATTGTTGTTAAGCTACTTTTGTTTATATCTCTTCTTGTAAATTCCCCCTAATGACTCTAACATGCGCTGTGATAAATGTTTGTGTCAATTTATACCAGATTTTCCTTGCGTTCTGGACAGTCATCCAAAATATAGGGTTACGAGAAGGCAGTGATTTAACATAAGTTTCAAATCAAAGTATAGATATATAGGTTTTATTTCTATTCATATGTTGTTTTAGGGGGCAGTTATATAAATATGATGATCAGATTTGACCTTTGCTGACCCTATAAATTTATATATATATATATATATATATATATATATATATATATATATATATATCGTTCTGCCCATGAATATATAACGTCCTACCCGCTAATACGAATTATGTGCAAAGCTGTCTGTCCACAAGGAAGAAATATTAAAGCATTCTGCACAAACAAACTGTATGAGTTCTGCTACCGACAAGGTGAAATTATACATATCTTTGCGTGTTTAATACGCGATTCTGTTGAGCTATTTATAGCAGCATGTAATAATAAATTCCATTACGTCATTGTGAGGGCCCTGTGTGCCAGGGAACATCCGTTTCTTTACATGGTGGAGCGCTATCCATTTCTTAGAAAAATCCATGAAAATCAACGCGTTCATGACTCAGGTAAAAATGAAAGGGGCAAAAGAAAGAAACAAACATTGTTGTTGGGGAGAGTGTAACGGTGATACACGGTATTGAAAAAAAAGACCCAAGGAGTAGCAACAGGCGCCTCCGCCAGAGGGCGCTGGCGATCAAAGTTAACATTTTCTCAAGATGGCAAACTCATTACCCCTGCTACTTTCTCCACTTTCATATGTAAAAAGCCGACATTATTACATTCGAATGTATTCATGGTTGAAAGGTCAAATGTCTATATTGAGCGTATATGACATTGGGCCTTTTACACAACATATTCGGCGAACATAAACGACAAAAGAATTTTTCAAAACGCAGAAGAACTAAATAAACACACATATACGCTTAGCTACGCCTGCAACAGGCGCCGCCCTTAAAAAAAGAGGCCCTGGCAATCTTTTTTTAAGATTAACATTTTCTCAAAATGGCAACCTCATTAGACCTGATACTTTCTCCGCTTCCATATCTAAAAGGCCGACATTATCACATCCAATGTATTCAGGGTTGAAAGGTCAACTCTCCAAATTTGGTGTATATGACATTGGGAATTTTCTATAAGATATTCGGCGGAAATAAACGACAACAGAATTTTTCAAAATGCAGAAAAACTATATAAAAAAACAACATATACGCTAACCTACGCCTGCTTTTTTAAACACTTCGGAGTTCTTTTTAGAAGAATAATGGTAAAATGTGGGCCAATATTTGCGGTATTACTTTTGTTGTGTAATGTATTTTTGAGGTTGGACTCGACATATGACTGTGACAATCACCGAGATATTATCACTGTCAGGCCATCTACTCTAGGAAAGATTCTTACCTAGAGACATTGGTATTCGAATTAAAATTTTCATCTTTAGTATAGGCGAAAAAGAGGTAAAATTTTGAAGAAAAGAAAAGTAATTCATGTCATATGTTGCGAATATCAATATGAATAATGTCGTAATAAAGATCTATAGCGTTTCTCTATTTAAAAAAAATAAAACCAATATAATCATAAATATTTCTTGGGAACCAACTCAGTGCCAGTTCCTTCTCTCTCACTCCAATTTCCACATTTTAACACTTGCCTTTACTATACGAAATGTGATATATTCAAAATAATGGTCATAATTATCAAGAAAATATCGCAAAATTTGAGACTTCCACAATTTAATGTTGCAACATCTAACATTTACACCTTAGAGATCCAGACTTACTGTAATGAAAAATTAGTGGAAAACCTGTGCAGTATGAAAAGCTGAATGATTAATTTGTCCATAATTGTGTCCATATGACCCACATCCCTTGGGCCTGTCCAGTCTGGCCTAAAGGGCTAACTCGTTTTTTATCTTTATATTCATAGAGCACTGATTTAATGATTAAATCTGACTCTGACTGTGACTATTATATTTGTTTGTGCTTTTTTGTCATTGATTTTATTTTGAAGAAATGAAAATTGACCAAAAATATCTTATAATAATTAAACACTCAGAGGCTACAAACCTTGTTTCTGTCTGACAGATCACGTATTTGTGTTCTGACAATAATTCAGTTATCCACTTCAAATCAGTTGATTGTTTAGAAATAGTCCACGTTAATTTTACTTACATATGTCACACACTTATGATCAGAACGCTACTGCAAAAGACAGGTTCACGTATTGAGAACCCACTCAGTATGTCAATTTACGCACTAGGAAATTAACGCATTGATATTTCAGAAAATGAGCTTGTCGAACTGACCTGGTAAAAATCGGGAAATTCCTTTTGGCTCGAGTTAATAGTAGACTTGATACATTCTCTGCTTCCATATGTAAAAAGCCGATATCATTACATCCGAATGTATTCAGGGTTGAAAGGTCAACTGTCTACATTTGGCGTATACGACATTGGGAATTTTCCACATTTCACCTACGCCTGCTTTTGAAATACTTTGTAACGCGTTTTAGGAGAATAATGGTAAAATGTGTGCGAATATTTACGGTATTACTTTTGTTGTGTAATGTATTTTCTAGCTTGGACTCGACATGTGACTGTGACAATCACCGATATATTATCACTGTTAGGCCGTTTACTCTAGGTAAAATTCCTATCTAGAGACACTGGTATTCGAATTAAAATTTTCATATTTAGTATAGGCAAATAAGAGGTAAAAGTTAAACCATTTTGCATAATTTGGAAGAAAAGAAAGCCAGTTCATGTAATATTTTGTGAATAGCAATATGAATATTGTCACAATAAAGTACAGAAAATCGATCTTTAGTGTTTTCTTTTTAGAAAGCATAATCTTAAATTTTCTTGAGAAACAACTCAGTGCCAGTTCCTTCTCTGTCTGATTCCACATTTTAACACTTGCCTCTACTTCATGAACTGTGTAATATCGCTCAAAATAATGGTCAGAATTATTGTGGGGGGTGATTTATTTTATTTTAAAGATATAAAAATTGACAAAAAATATTTTATCATAACTAAATTTTAAAATGTCAATTGTTATTTACTAAATTGTGATTTCAGATTAATGTATATATATATATATATATATATATATATATATATATATATATATATATATATACAAGAACGCTGTAATGAATATCTACTATTGGTTTTAAGAGTAACATATAATTTCGAATTGTGTATGACTCAAAAATATGGTTTGTCATACAAAAAATGTTAGGTGGACGCTTGATTAAAATGCACAGAAAGGCTTCAGAAGTACCTGGAACACAGAAAAGTAAATTTATTCTTAAAGCTGAATGTTCACAAAACATTTCTTTATAACCATATGTAAGAAATATGCAAACTTCAGCATGAAATAGCATACGGTCAAGAATTTGCAAAAAGTGACCAAAAACCAATATTAAATATGGTGGATGGTGCATGTGTCTGAATGATTTCTGTGAATTTATTTCAAAAGATATCATAAAGTTGAGTTCATTTTTTAATTCTCCATACAGAAAACATTCCATTTTGAGAGTAAAATATAATTTAAACTTGTGTATGACTCAAGAATATGGTATTTCATGCAAAAATGTAAGGGAGGAGGGCTCGGTAAAAAGCTCAGAACGGTTTCAGAAGTAACTGGAACATAGAAACGTGAATTTATTCTTAAATCTGAATGTTCACCAAACATTTCTATATAACCATATGTAAGAAATATGAAATTTCAGCTTGAAATAACATGAGGTCAAGAATTTGCAAAAAGTGACCAAAGACCAATATTAAAAATGATTGACGGTACATGCTTTTGAATGCTTCCTGTGAAATTTATTTCAAAAGATATCATAGAGATGAGTTCATTTTTGAACTTTGCACACTCAAATTATGCAGAAAACATTCATATTTTATATATTATGTAATTCTGAAAAAAATCATCCCCTGTTGCTACAAAGAGATGGATGGAGTGGGTTTTTTAAATATTATTTGTACTTTTTCCCAAGCCCAAGATAGCCAGAGAAATGCGTCTGAATAATTAGATTGTGTTCTACTAACAAACTAACTTGTGTTGAAAACGTGACAAGAAGCATGTAGATCTGTATCCTTCGTTTTGTAGAAGGAATGGGCCCCAAAGTAGAACACCTTGATCTAGTTGCTGCAGGTGATACAAAGAAGCAGGTTTTATATTGTCTATATTTTACCTAATAATGACCGTAGAATATGCGTGGCGTAGGTCTCATTATCTCCCATCCAATCTTGATATTCGAATTGTGACGAAAGTTTTCATTTATATTTTTTTTTTGTTAGTATGCCTCCCACTCACGGTAAGGTGGTGGGGCAGGGGATATTGTTTTGGAGTTTACTAACAAGAAATATTAGTGTTTAGTGTGCACGAAACTTGGGGCATATTATTTATAGCCAAGATCTTTTCTTTAATTTCAAATTAAATACATATCAGGATACAGTATATTATTGAAATTTTGTTTTAAAAAGTAATTAACAGTAGTGAATTATGATACTACGGTAGTGTATTATAATGTCATGGTATTCAACTGTTACATTATATATAAACACTACCTAATTTAAGTAAGAAATGCTGGATACAGAACTTGTGCTTTAATCAAGGAATATGCCAGTCTGGTTTTATTTAGATAGAAATTTGAATAACTTATTTTCCAGGCACGAAAGAAGGCATTCACAAAGCCTGCATCATCCCCAAGTGTAGTTCCAGCAAAAAAAAAAGAAAGAATAACACTGGACGAAGCACTTCATGCAGCGGAAGGCCTGTTACATTTACAGGAACACAATCATCCAATATGGTTAGTTAATACTTATGTTTTACAGCAGTTGAGGTGGCGCTCTACAGATATTACATACTTCTGACAGAGTGACAGGTGTAGGGTGAAGTTGTTTGCATTTGCAACATGCACAGTGGAGAGATTGTTCGCATACGTCTATGCCACCTTCATGTACTGTGTCTGAAATTTCTTTACATATTTTACTGGTGGAAATTGTACACGATCTCAGCACACAGCAAAATGGCGGCTCCTATGTGCTTGAAAAATCTGCCTGAATTAGTACACCATCATTAGCAGTCATTAAAAGAGGGAAAACAAATTTTGCCAGAGTAGGCAATACCTAGGGTTGAAACAATTCATTGATATATCGAAACATCAATACTTTTGATATTTCAATACAAATATCAATACAAGAGATGAAAAATCTATACAAAACGATACTTACCACATATAAATTACTTTAATTTTCAGCAGTCATGAGTAATTATTAGTCTTTTGCCTTTTTATTCCTTAAATTGATATTTCGTCCGAGACAGGCTTTGAAGGCACAGGCACTAATTGTTGTCAGTAAAATTACAAATGTACACAAGGTGATGTGGTCCGAAAACTGTCTCCACTCCCCAGCCACCCGCTGATTCCATGCTAATTATTTTATCTCGTCAACATGTTCAGCCACTGATAATATATATCAACACAGAGGAGACATTCCAAATTTGTTCCCCATGCAGGATGAAGTACTGTACTCATCATTTAATAACAACTTCTACGCAAAGTTTCTCTTTTTTTTTGTATCTTGTCTACTTGGATTTAATTTGAAGGCTACACTTCCGGTGTGTCATGCAGTAAAATATGTTACATTAAGTTCCGATTGGTGGTTATTGTTTGTTCCAGTCCAGGGTAAACAATAACCACCTATCAGAACTTAATGTAGCTTATTCATTGCGTGACAAACCGGAAGTATTGGCATTCAAACTTGATCCAAGTAGATACAAAACAACAGAGAACATTGCAAAAATAGGTTATTAAATGATCTGTAAAGTATTTAAATCGTACATGAGGAACAAATTAGGAATGCCTCTTTTTACATTTTAATATGTATTCGGTGACTGACCGTGCCGACGGAATAGTCGAATCTGCGAGGGGGCAGATTTCAAACCAAATCGGCAACCTTTGACAAAGCGATTGTTCAGAGTCTGCAACCTCACAAACTGCCAGAGACTAGGTTAGGACCTGGAAGTCGGCGAATCCTGGATAAGTTCAAATATTGCGATTAAAATGTAACTGGTAAGTTAAAATATAAATATTTATTCCTTACTTGTCAGAACTTGCTTTAAATGGTAAACATTCACATTATCACGGTTGCGCAAGAAAATGTGAGACTGACCTTGATATTGACTACAAGATGGAAATGACATACTATAAATAAAAGAAACTGTAGTGAATTATGTAATAAAAGGATGCAGTACATATAAATCCTAAATAAAGGTATTGATATATGTACTGTGGAGAGATCGCATGGTATAAAACTTGTAGAAAATAAAGCATACGAACGGAACACATCCCTTTCTTCCTCTCTCTATCATATGTTTGGACTTGCCCGCGGAGAAGTGCCTTCGAAACTTGGGCTTGCCCGAGTCGAATGTGATCTTGTTCGGGTGAGTCGGGCAAGTACATTTGCAAATCCTTGAAAGGGCATAGCTGCCAATATGAGTCATACATCTATCAAATGGCGCAGCCTGATATGGCCTAAAAATTTGAATTGAAATCACTGACAACCAACAGTTAGTCTGTTTCGAAGTATTTTTGTTATCTTGTCATGGAGGAGAATGGCAGATGAACAGATGGTAAATCTATGTCTGTCTGTAATCTGCATACTGGAAATACAACAAGTATGCCAACACACATAAAAAGCACCAACACACCACTGACAGACCTTCTAAAGAGGAAAAGACCATTAAGTTGATATGTGTATTTGATAATGCATAGTATCGTAGGCTGTGTATCATGAATTGTATCGATACACGGCACATGTGTATCGTTTCACCCCTATCAATACCAGCTTCTGAATGTGCAATGAATGAATTACAAAATATATGAAAGTCAAAAAGCTTTTTTTTTTTTTTTTTTTTTTGTGTTTTTTTTTACAATTTACCTCTGAAGTTCAGGAAGTGCAAATGACCAAGCAGACCCCTAGCATCTTTTTTATAGGTACACATTTGAAGTAAGGCCAAGCTGTATAACCCAAATTACACCCATCAATCATACACCAAAATACCAAAATAGAGAGAATTAAAAGTTCTTTTAACAATACCAAAGATGGGGTTTTGACGCTTGTAATTTAAATGTGATCCATTTTTGACGCGTGGACATTTCAGCCTGTGCGTTTTTATGACGCGTGTAGATCTGGGCTGGAGCATTACTCTGAATTATCTTGATTCGCCTCCAGCCTAACTTCCTACTGAGCTCACGCTGTCCATAACAAATTTACTGTATGTGACAGCGATTGACATTTGCTCGACTACTAATGTTTACACCTTATCAGCTGATAATATCGTGCCTATGTAAAATCAATATGAACTGGGCGGAGCTAACAGGTCACTCATGTCACGCTTAGATATGCGTAACTGAATCAAGGTTCGATTGTTTCAAGATTATCTTCGACGATTGTGATAGTTAGATGAAGAGGGAAACAATTATAACTTGAATGGATTAACTTATGATCTAATATTGGCATTTATTTGATTGCCCATCAAATTATATTCAATTCGCCAAAACTGTGGAACATAAGTCGGCTTGCGAAGCTAGTTGTCAAAGTTACATGGACAAACTTTAATTGTATTGTATTGACGATGAATTCTTTTCATTCTGAGAACGTTTAAAAATTCGGAATCATTTATTACTTGATTGGATTAACTTCTGATCTAATATCGGCGTTTGTTTGATTGTTCATCGAATTACTCTGAATTAGACAAAACTGTGGAAAATATGGCGGCTCGCAAAGCCAGTAAGAATTTAACGGACATTAAGATCAGTGAATAAATCTGAACTTTTAAATCATAATGGCGCAAAGAAGTATATTTTTTTCTGTCTCAGTCTCAGACACAATCTGCCAGTGATGAATATTCGGACCCTTAGTCTCCAAAAAAAAAAAAATTGTGTGAACTCTGAGGAGAAGGAGAGTTGATATCCAAAGGTTGTTAGAAAGTTTAAGGAAAAGTGAATTTCCGTGGGTGAAAAATGTTTTGAAAGATGGAAATGGAGTGATCATAATATGTGAGTGGTGAAAGGACACTGAACAATCAAATATGTGTTACCACTGAGGGCAGTTCCAATCTTCAAGAAAGTGCCCTAAACCTTAATGCAGAAAGGGTAGTTGTCAAGTTTGTAAAGAGTAAAAATAGGTGGAAATAATTAAGAAACATGTTCTGTTGACGGATGACTTCAGAGTATACAAAGTCTCCAATTGTGATGTTCATCCTTGATATTTGATTAATATACAACTTTCATAGTTGTAGGTGTATATTTTTGCATTTAAAATGATTTGAGGAGTTAAGAATCGAACATGTTGAATGATAAATATATAATAAAGTATAAAATAGTCCTTTTTTTGTTTAATATACCAAATATACACACATACATAATTTGAAAGAGAAACACTCGTACAAAAAATCAGTAAGAACCATGTCAATCTCACTGTCAGCTTGTCTGTCTCTTACAAAATACTTCACAAGTGTTTGTCTTTATTCAACATGAGACAAGAAATCGTAAACATCACTTTGCTCCACGAATAACGAACAATCCCAGCTATTAGAGTACGACTGGTAAAAAACAAATGACTCCTGAGATTTCAGTTTTGACTCTTGATATTTTTATTTTAATTCTTGACATTTTGGAGTCAAGGGTCAAAGGACTCTTCAGTTTTGAAATCTATTGTGAACCCCGAAGATCTTTTTTAAATACCCAGGATTACCAGTGAAGAAAACCAGGGAAATTCTTTTTCTTTAAAAATCAAACTCTATGCAAAATATGAAACTGTAGAGTGTCACCAAAACATTTGCAATAAATTTACCAGGATACTATGAATGTGATATATAAGCTATATTTGTTCTTGTTTAAATTGTTTTAATTGCAGACAGTTGAACATGTCATAACTGCATAATCATGCATCTGGTAATACATTTTGTTCTGTCTAACATGTATAATATTTATTGTAGGAAGACCTGAGAAAGGACACGGGAAACGATACACTGCCATACAGCAACGATACATATCCCTAAGAAGTCGAGGACATAATATGTGTAGCTTCATCTACTCAAACTATGACAGTTACTTTTTTAAATTAGAATTGATCACATAGTTATAAAAAAATGAAATGAAGAAACAGACATCAATGTCTGCTACAAAACAGGCTGACTCTAGCTTCAGCTTGTTGTCACTTAACACCATAAAGGAAAAAAAAAATTTAAAAATGAAATACTTTACTGGTTGTACATGCCTACAATTTATGGGATTGTTGAATTTCTTAGGAAGCAGTGTCAACATCTTGAAATATTGGTCTAACAATCCAGACAGCAAACGTGCCCAGAAGCAGAAAAAGCGTCTGAGTCCTGCAGAGAAATTATTTTTAACTCTGGTTCGTTTGAGACAATGTTTTGGGTTGGGGACTTTAAGTCACTTTTTAAACTGTCAACATCAAGTATCAGCAATATATTTAGTGGACGGATTCAGTTGTTGTACCATCACTTCAATGAAATGAGAGAATGCACATTTCCAGACTGACAACATCTCAGGAAATTCACACCGAGACTTTGTCATAAAAAATATATGAACCTCAGTTGACTGTACAGAGTTTTTCGTGCCAATGCGATTTTGGGCATCAAGACTATTTGTATTCATCATATAAACATCATCACACCTACAAGTGCCTGATAGCAACAGCACCAAATGTGGCCATAATGTTTTCATCAGACCTGTATGAAGGATCAGTCAGTGACCGCAAAATTGTTGAGAAAAGTCGATGTTTGAATTATCTGTTTCCTGTTGACTTGATCTTGTGGATCATGGTTTTACAATTGAAGATTTGCTTTTGCCTGGACAGGTGTCGATTAATATTCCACCATTTCAAGTAACTGGAAGAATCTTACTCCGAAGGAAGAATTAAAATCAAAGCGGATTGCAAAGGCACGGATTCATGTTGAGAGGGTAATCGAAAGAATGAAAACTTACCAGTTTTAAGTGGAATTGTCCCACTGAGTTTAGCACCAATCAGGAATCAACTAGTGTTTGTATGTTCATGCTTAGTAAATTTCCAAAACCTAGTGTGTCTTAAATGTATATAGACCGTTATGAACAGTTCAAAATACTTTTTCCGTCAATGAGATTTATTCATTATTCTTGAGGCTAGGATGTTAATTCCATAACTTTATAATTAGAGCATATCAATTATAACACTTATGTTTACAACCATTTGAGTGTTTAGCATGATGATGTTCTTTATGGACCATCTTTATCATATGTCTATGTATAATACATATTGAATGTAAACTGTGATGAGTTTTCACTTGTATGAATAAATAAATATTAATAACAATGTATTGTTTTCAATCATGTTATTCTGGTAAATATATATTTGCAATAAAATCAACCAAGAGAATGTGCATGTCAAGTTATCACTTTCTATAGAACTTACCACGGTGATAAGTATATGTCAATTAAGTTTTACTAAAATAAAATTTTCAGTAACAGTATAATTGCATGATACAAATAGATTTTTCGATAAATGAGAGTTCTGCACTCTTCTAACATTATTTCAATCATTTAAGACTGGTGATGGTGAAGATGGAATGCTACAAGGTACTTTAATTCAAATAATAGAATCTGGATACCTTGGGACTCTCATTTCAAAGCATCTCTGGTGCTATTACATGATGCCACAATGAAGTCGTATTCTTGATAAGTTTATTGATTAAAATTTGATCATGGATAATCTTTTCAACATTAATTCCAAAAGGTGACAAAATAACAAAATAACACCATGTCAAGCCTGTTACCAACAACTGGAATTGTGTCGGAAGAAAATATTGAACATTCTTTTCAGAATTAGTCTGTCATCTTCAATTTTTAAACAGGCATAATTTAATTGTTTGTTATAAATGAATCCAACTGAAACAGCATCATCTTTGTTATGTGGTGATACATGTTTTTAACATTTTAAGGCATTTTATTTCCACCAATCCATATTTACTTTTCTCGCTTGGTACTGATGGAATAGCCCATCTGGGCTGCACCCCAAACTTTGCCACAATTTGCTTTCCCAAGAGCCTATTGTTATACACTTGAAGCCTGAGTTTTAAGTTCAATGTAAGCTTTTCTTAATGTGTTCTCATTCAAAATAACATACATACTGTCATTTGTTCAAATTTAAATCCTTTCCTGAAGGACACCAACATATTGTTAAATTCTTTTAAGCGATTGATATCTTTGTTATTTAAGAAATGGTCAGGTATCAATGAATATTGCACCAGTAAATGACGAAACCCAAAAGTCAGAAATTTTATGCAATATATGTTAGAGAGCGCTTAACCCAACCAAGAAAAGGTTTATGTTTTTGCATTTTTGATACACACCAATAGCACTGACTCCTTCCATGTTTATAATAATGTAATGTGTGCAAATCACATATTTCTCTGCTGTGTGGAGGTTTGTGACTATAGTCACATCAGAAGTTTGATTGAAAGTAGGTCATAAAAGCATGTGAACACTAAATCCACATTGCTTCATTCAAATATCTTTTACAAAAGAATGATTGTGACAGTCTTGCATATATGAAGCTAACATTTATAATAAATCTGCATTCATTGTAAAATGTAACCTATTTCAAGATATTTTAGTCCAAATTTAGCATATGGTGAATTTGAGTGTTGTGCGTTAGCTTGTTACCACTTTAGATGTCCTATTTTTCATCCAATTTAGTTCAAACTTGACTGTAGGTTTATATCATCACTGTCTCAGAAGACTTTGAATATGAGCAAGATCTGTGCATACTAACAATGTGATCTTGCATCTGATTGGCTTACTTTGTAACCACTCTGGAGTCCATATTTATGATTTGGTTTTAATAAAACTTGAAACATATCATCAAAATCAAAGTCAAGTTTCATAATGAGTGATATCTATACATATTAATGTGTTTAATTAATGACATGATTTTAAATCTGATTGGCTGAGCTTGTTACCATTCTGGAAGCCAAATTTCAGATCCCCTTTTGATAAATTTGGAATAAGAGCTTATATCATGCAGTTGTTGGATGAGTTCAGTAATTAGTGGAACCCATGCATATTTATGAGGTGATCTTGTATTCAATTGGCTGATCTTGTTACCACCATAGAAGCCATATTTCTGAAAAGATTTTGATAGCACTTTGAATATAGTCTTTTATGATCAAGACTGCAAAAGTTTGGATGATCCTTGCATTTGATTGGCTGGACTTGTTACCACACCAATGATTTTGAGTAAGGCTGGTAAATATATTGAAATCATCAAGATATGCAATGAGTTGTATTAGCTCACGTGGCTGTAAGACCAAGTGAGCCTGTGGTAAAGCCATGCATTGATTTGTCAATAACTGCTTGTTATCGATGTGGAGTCCATATTCTGATCCAATTTCTGTAAAACTTGGAATATCGGTTTATATCATTAAAAGCTCAGAGAAATTCAATAATGAACAAGATCCGTGCATACTAATTAGGTGATCTTGTATCCAACTGGCTAACCTGTTTATCACTCTGGAGGTCATATTTCTGATCAAACTTGGTATATATGCATTTATCAGCAAGATCTCAGAAACATTTGATAATGACTGAGAGCCATGAGTACTAATGAGGCGAACTTGCATATGATTGGCAGAACTTGTTACTCCCTTGGAAGTCACATTTTTGGTCTGATTTTGATCAAACTTGCCATATGGGTTTATATCATCAAAATCATGAATGGATTCAAGTAAGAGCAAGATACACACACATTAATAAGCTAATTTTGCATCCAATTGGCTTAGACTGCTACCAGTCTAGAGGCCATGTTTCTTATTTGATTTTGATAAGCTTGGAAACATATACTTCGATGATTAAGAGCTCAGTCAACAGGGACAGATCCAGGAATATTGTGGGGAGGGGGCGTAAGCATATAGTCATGGGATATGTGGGATGGAAATAATGGCAAGGGCCCAGAGGGCTGAACCTCCTGCAGCATAAGCGTTTCCAGGGCATACTTTTAACTATCTAACTACAAAGTAAACTCACTCTAGGTGGCATTGCGGTTGTTTCATGCTCATTATTGGGGGGGGGGGTTACACGTCAGCTCCTCTCCTCCCCCCAAAGATTAGCCCCTTGTCAAGCTCAAGTTCAGCAATGAGTCAGATCAACACATATTAATAAGATGATTTTCTATCTGTTTGGCTGAACTTATTACCACTCTGGAGGCCATATTTCTCATCCAGTTTTGATCAGACTTGGAATATATGCTGTTATGTATGATGTTTATATAATATTATAAATATTTTAAGAAATTTTAAATGTTCATTGGCTTTATTATTTGCTCAAACCTTAATGTTATGTATAAGGTTTACATGTTTAAATATTGTCCTTGAATTATGTTGTTTACTTAGTATTTGAGTCAAAGACGGTTTTGGTAAACAAGTTATTTATTTAATTTGAGGTCAGGGCTGATTTTGTTTACAGATAAAACTAGAATTTCCTTTGGAGTTGTGTGTTAAAAGTCACATACACCATATAATTTTCTAGCACATTCTGTCATGTGACCTATCTTTAGATAGATAGATAGATAGATACCATGTTTAGTGGACAGTTTTTAGTTCGACCTTTACCATCAGTATATAAAGAGTCATTGCTGTTGTGAAAAATCATTCCAAATTCAGAGAGAGGAATTACTCGTTTCAAAAGATTCGCTGGATTTACTTATAGTGCTCATTCTCTTTTGGGAATTTAAATTGATGATTTGGGGATTCATGTGAACTTACTAAAAGATATTCTGGAGTACTCATTTTGGCATATCAGCACATTAAAGACTACTGGCACATCACGACATTCCAGACTATTGGCACATCAGCGCATTCAATAATACAGTAGTTCAATCGGAACATTCCATATTTAGGAAATGGGAGTAGGACACATAGGATTTTTGGATTACTTGGATTTTATTTCATGTTACTGTAAGTGTCTTTTGAGTTTCATGTTAATTATCTAGAAATGAATTGCTTGTTGATTTTTACTTGATTTGTTTTACTTTCTTTCTGTTACATTTTTCTTAGCCAATAGAGTCGAAAGAATGCTTATAGCATTAAGTTTCTTGATAGATTTGATAATGACCGAAATGCATATTGATTAGCTAAGTTTGCTACAACTCTGAAAACAATATTTCTGATCTAGTTGTGATCAGACTTGAAATATTTGCTTATATCATCAATACCTTGAAGGCATCTGATTATGATCCAGATCTATTCATATTAATGATGCAATCTTGCATCTGATTGGTTAAACTTGTTATTACTCTGGAAACCATACCTTTTATCTGATTTTGAATAAACTTGGAATATATGCTTCTATTATCTGAATCTTCGATTTATAAAGATATATAAAAGAGGAAGATCAATGCACATTAACGAAGTGATCTTGCATCAGATTCTTGAAGCCATATCTTTATTATCATGAGCAAGAGACTGTGCATATTAATTATGCTTTTAATTTTAGAAGGAATATTGATAAGGATATATAGTAAAATAGGTATAATCAACGTGATATCAAGTTTGGGATTTAGTTTACATAGGATGCGTTCTAACACTACTGCATAAGTCTGCTTAGTGAAACGGGCAACTCTTAGATTATTTAAGCCATGTAAGCAATATCACAATATCAGGTCTACATGGGTCTCTTGTTATGAGGAAGATCTGTGCATGTTAAGGATATTCAGCGCAGTTTGAAATAGTTCTTAAATCAAAAAAATGTTTAAAGATTGTGTGTGTCTTCAGAGTACATGTTCACTCTCTCTCTCTCTCTCTCTCTCTCATGCACCCCCCCCCCCCCCCCCGCCCACACACACACATAGACTTAAAGCCAGAGAAATAACTCACATGTTTCGGGTTGGAGAATTCTTCCACTTACATAAATTATGAAAACCAGATATAAAAAATAAATTTTAGAATACAAGGTGCATACATTTCAATAGAAACATTTAGAAAACCTATGGTATTTAAATGAATCATTTTTATTTATAAGTGAAGACAAATTATAAAATATAAATATTGTTTGACGATATGTACAATTGCAGGCTAGCATAAACTATGTGTAATGTTGTAATGGAAGATCAGAATGTACTTACACAATTATATTTCATGTACGGTATTTAAATTCGTTCATGTTCTTTGACAAAGTTTTAAATATCGTTAGTGCACATGATGTTCCTATCCAAATCAAACAGTTTTATAATACAGGTCAAGCAAAACTACTGATAACAGTATCCGAAAAGTATCGAACAGTTTTCGTTTCTGTATCTTTTTCTAACATGGCAGATGATAACTTTTCCATAATATTAAATTTTGTAAACTTCTATTTATTTATTTTGTATAACTTTTTTAATTTTAAAATTATTCCTGATATTCATGCAAAATGTTGGTGTTAGTTTGGGTTTAAGATCTTGTTAATTACACCACAATAGGTTAAGCATATTTCGGGACTTCGCTAAAAAAAAAAAAAAAAAAAAGAAAGGTGCAAATCGAACAGCTGTATAAAACACCGAGAGTGAGACCATTCAGATCATATATTATTACGACAATCCTAACTTCGAGAGTTGACGTGCTGTTTATATTTATTGCCGGTACACTGATATTGTAAATATATATCCACTGGCATTTATTCCACGCAAAGGCATTCTATTATTCTGAATGAAAATCCGACCCAGATTAGTTCTGTTTGTGGTTTACGGCAAAGCAACACAAATATGATATTTAGTGCCGAGGCACTAACTCATGTTTTTTACATCTAAGTGCAGCAGTTGGTTTTATGTAAGTGAACTGAAAATGACATAGCAACGACCTTTTCTCTTGACCAACTTGCAGATGAAGAACAAAGCCTAGACAATAAAATGTATCTTAAAATGCAAAGAAACCTATTAGGCATTATTACGTTTTGGTTTTGCATGTTTACTGTAGTTTTCCTGACTTGGCTTCGTGAAAAAAAAACACTACTGTCTTTTAAACATACTAACATAATTCCGTATTGATTTCATTTTTTATTACTTAATATTAGTCTGGAAAGTAAGCATAAGAAGTATTATTCTTTAAAAAAAAAATCCAACTTTTGGCAAAATTTCTTAGTTATTTACTAGCGTATGTTAATGTGTTAAGTACCTGTATTCCGAATCTTGTCAGGGATCAGTTGTTTTATGTTTAAATTTTACGTAATTATTCAAGTTCACTAAATATGTTCTCGTTTGTTGAGTTAGTGTGTGTTTTATGTTTACTGGCTGTCTCTGATAAACATCTTGCCCGGGTGTTGGCATCGCACTCAGAGTTTCCGTGCCTATTATATCAATAGTGCAGTTAGTAAATTTAGTGTCAATAATTCCTATTTTTATAAACAAGTTCCTTTATGTCAACACAATGTCTTTAACATAGTGTCGGCTATAGTGTACGTTTAACCATCCCACTTTAGTTACAGTTTTTGGATTACAATTTATACAACAATCAACATACACATAGCAAATTCATCTACTATAAGGTACTGACCAATTATGATTTGGGGGTTGGGGTGGAAGGATGCGATTTTGTTTTGAGCTGATATTTTTTTTTTTTTATCTCAACATAATTTTTTTCTTCAAATAATATGATGAATATCATATGGTGGTATTTTGCAATAAATCAAAGTAAGATATGTTTTCCAGCTATTGACAGACGGAAATTTAAAACAAATGTCCCATGCCCCTGCCCCAGATTATTAAATTGTTGGTCCCTAATATAATTGTGGTATAGCGTGGTACGTATCGCTGTATGTTTCAAAATACCGCGGTAAACCGCGGTACAAAATTTGTCGTAGTACCCAGCTCTAGTTATTATCGTGAGTTACAATTACACACCATACAGAGGGTATATATATATATATATATATATATATATATATATATATATATATATATATATATATATATATATATATTAGCAGAAATGCTACCATTGGTCGACAGACAAGCAACGTTTGGTCGACAACTAGCTGTCGCCCAGATGATATATCTAGTGTCACCCAAAAGTAAAACAATATTTCCTACTATTTCAGTGAAAAGAAAAGTATATTAGCCATTTCATAATTATGAATGGGATAGTAATAAAGTTAAAACTTATATTTAAACCAAGTTTATTTGAAAGGATGCGTAGATGTTTACGTTTTAAGTTTTGATGTATAATAGCTGTGCAACCTTCCGACGACATCATGTATACTAAGTATATCTCTGTTGATAGCGTGTATATTTACATGACTAAAGTAGATTTTAAAATGCTTTTTTAAAATCATCGTTGTTACGTATCGAACCGTTATCAGAAATAATGTGAAATATCATGAGCCCACATATTAGCTAGATGTTGGCCCACGTCCAGGTTTAACCCACGAAGTCATACATTCTAGTGTGCTGCGCATGCTTCTAGTCAGCTTCCGAACCAGCCGACCTGTATATTGTTCAAAATAATGGCGGGTTTGTCATTAAGTTCTGGAAAGTGCATGGTAATGACTATACATGTAATGCAGGAATTTGCAGACGTAACAGGGATTTAGCAGTGCAGGAAGAGTTTACCCAAGTATGGGAGAGGTTGGTAGATCATGCGATTTGATGTGACCGTTGCATGTGTTGGAAGTTTCCATCATTAAGGGCTATTGGTAATGCACAATTCAGTACAGGTGGGCAGAGAGGCTCGTTGCAAAAAAAAAAATAGGAGTATCGGTCAATGGATTGAGGGCTGGGGGGATCCAACCTGTAACAATATAACATTGTTACAGGTTGGATCCCCCAGCCTTCTATCCATTGACCGATACTCCTAATTTTGTTTTGTAACGAGCCCCTGTGCAGGTGGTTGGGGGATGGTACTATGATTGTGAAGAAATGGCTACAATTATGGTAATAGTGATGTCCCATTTCTTTCAGTTAAGTATCCTGTAACATTTAGCAGCGAGTGTGTCGAAGAATAACTTATAATACAAACAATTCCATACCTTTTTGTCCTCAGACTTTGATGCAGTGTACATCAATATGGAGTCTGTATGTAGCAACAGGGGATGATTTTTTCAGAATTATAGAATATACAAAAATGGAATGTTTTCTGCATAATTTGAGTGTGCAAATTTCAAAAATAAACCCATCTTTATGATATCTTTTCAAATAAATTCACAGGAAGCATTCAAACACATGTACCGTTCAACATTTTTAATATTGGTCTTTGGCACTTTTTGCAAATTCTTGACCTCATGTTATTTCAAGCTGAAATTTGCATATTTCTTAAAATATGTTTATATAGAAATGTTTTGTGAACATTCAGCTCTAAGAATAAATTGACTTTTTCTATGTTCCATGTAATTCAGAAGCCCCCTGTGCCCTTTTATCAAGCATCCCCCTAACGTTTTTGCATGAAATACTATATTTTTCAGTCATACACAAGTTGAAATTATATGTTGCTGTTACAATGGAACCTTTTCTGCATAATTTGAGTGTGCAGAATTCAAAAATAAACCCATCTTTATGATATCTTTTCAAATAAATTCACAGGAAGCATTCAAACACATGAGCCATCCACCATTGTTAATATTGGTCTTTGGTCACTTTTTGCAAATTCTTGACATCATGTTATTTCATGCTGAAAGTTGCATATTTCTTACATATGGTTATATATAAATGTTTTGTGAACATTCAGCTTCAAGAATAAATTCACTTTTTCTATGTTCCAGGTACTTCTGAAGCCTTTCAGTTCCTTTTTATCACCCCCCAACATTTTTGCATGAAATGCCATAATCATGAGTCATACACAAGTTTAAATTGTATGTTACTCTTAAAAGCAATAGTGCAAATGCATTACAGTGTTCATGTACATATATACATTGATCTGAAATCACAATTTAGTAAATAACAATTGCCATTTTAGAATTTAGTTATGATAAGATATTTTTGGTCAGTTTTCATATCTGTCAAATAAAATCAATGACAAAAAAAGCACAAAAATAACTTACTTCGAATACTTCCACAATTCTGCTTCTGACACTGATTTGATTCTCAAGAAATAGTTATGATTATGTTTTTGTTTAAATAGAGAAATACTACAAATCGATTTTCTGTTCTTTATGATGAAAATATTGATATTGATATTCACAAAAAATGGTATGAAATGAATTTGTTTTCATTTTTCAAAATACTGAAAATAAGTTTAACTTTTACCTCTTTTTCGCCCCTACTAAACATGAACATTTTAATTTGAATACCAGTGTCTCTAAATAAGAATCCTACCTAGAGCAGATGACCTGACATTGATAATATCTAAGTGATCACAATCACATACATATTTTCAATATCATTAACAGTATCACCCGTCAAGTCTCAAATCTCGAAATTACATTACGCAACAAACGTTGTACCAAAATGCTGTAATAAATTTGGTATAATGAATGACAATTACGTTTGTATAATCTGATTCCTTGGTATAAAGGTCTATCCTTTCATAAAATCAAGTTTTCGTGTGTTTTTTAACCCAATTTATGTCGTGTTGTTGTCATTGTTTCCATTTTGTTCGTACCCATGTGCCATGAAGAGTTACCGTTCTTGCTGGCACGGGTGAGCTTTAAAAAGACGTAATTCGTGGGTTTTCCGCAAATATTCGCACATATTTTACCATTATTCTCGTAAAAAGAACTCCAAGGTATTTTAAAAAGTAGGCGTAGGTGAGCGTATATGTTCGTTTATTTACTTGTTGTGTGTTTTGAAAAATTCGGTGTACGTTTATTTTTGCCGAATATGTTGTACAAAAGGCCCAATGTCATATACGCTAAATATAGACATTTGACCTTTCAACAATGAATACATTCGGATATAATAATATCGGCTTTTTACATACGAAAGCGGAGAAAGTACATGGTGTAATGAGGTTCACATTTTGAGAAAATGTTAATCTTGATCGCCAGTGCCCTCTAGCGGCGGCGCCTGATGCTACTGTATGCAGTGAAAAAGAAATTTCATTGACACTTATGAATAATCCATTTAGTGGCATGGATAAGTGGATTTTGTATAAAACTTTGACAAATTGAAGATGAGCTGTTTTTCTGCACATACTGTTTGCAAATAAAATGGAATTTTGTCAGTCCTTAACAACCTTGACTAGTTCCTATAAATAGGGATAACCATAGTCCTACAATGTAAGACGTCCACCCTGATATTTCCGATGTTTGGTAGCACCCAAACATCATAAATATCAGGATGGACGTCTTACATTGTCGCACACAAAACATCATAAATATCAGGGTGGACGTCTTACATTGTAGGACTATGATACCCCCCCCCAAAAAAAAAAAAAAAAATCTGCTAATTTTCAAAAGCGGTAGATTTCAACTATAAAACAGTATATGCAGTAGACGGCCTTAAAAACGGTGTTTTTGTCCTACCGCTGGTAGAATCACAAGTAAGTTAAAGCCAAACGAGCACTAATTATAGGTAACGCAGGCCATCTGTTTCCCATTCATAGGTTACATGCTTCACTTCGTATATAAAGTTTACAGCTTTCGATAGAAGTACAGTAAGTTGACAATCATCATATGGGTAAGGGGCTTTCATGGGTATAAATGTTAATAATTTACTAGTCCTTCAACAACTTTAAAATAACATTCCACATTTTGTCAGTGAGATCGAAGTTTTCTCAGGCAAATTAGTTTGTTTTCACTAGCCTGATGGGCAATTCACTTAGAATACAGGAGGACCTGATCTGAAATTAGAGGGGCCCCGGCCGTCAGGCTATCAGATTTATTGAGCACTGTAAGAATGGTTTCGCATCTCTAATGATCAAGTTAAGTGTCGTATCATTTTAACCACTTTTAGAGATGTTTCCATGAAAACTTTTGCAAGATACATCATGGGACATCTGTAGCATTACCATATGAAATATACTTTACTTTGCATAACCTAGTGATTACATGGAATTGAAACCAAGGCATATAATAGCATGCTTATTCATGTTGTTGGAATAAAGGCCAAGCGCGATGTAGAAAAAAGCCTTTCACAGGAAAAAATGGCTTCTTGCAGCAAATAAAATGGCATGGCAAAGTTTGGGTGAATCGGCGACTGCAAACAATTTTCAAATTTGGCCCAATATGTTAAGGACCAGTCAATGGTATAGGGGGAAGAAGAAAACAAAAAAACAAGACGTAAAACACTGATATATTGTAGTGCCATTTTTCTTTGCATAAATCCGTATATTTTAGAATTGTATACCTTTTATAATAAATATATGAATTTATAAAAAGAAAATGTAGCAAGATTGCACTGGTTGCAATTAGCCATATTGGATTTGTATTTAAATTGGTAATAAAATAAAGGGTGCTGAATTTCTCTTAAACAGGTTTAGCATAATGTTTCGGGGGGGGGGGGGGGCAGGCAGATCCCATGCAAAGTTGAGAACACAACAGTTTATGGCCATGAAATTAATTCTCCGTTCCTAAAATCCCATTGACTTTCACAAATTATATAATAAATTAACCTTTTCATTCATATGCTTTATAGAAAAGTTGTCTCACCGATGTGGTGAACATCAGCAATAGAAGTATCATTTTGAGCTCTCTCGGAAGGGGGGGGGGGTGGCTATGGAAGGCGTGAAAGGTGAAATGCACAAAAATATCAGTTACAATGACATTTTTAAAGATTTTTTAACCAAACATTTTAAATACAGTTATAGGAGGATAATGGCTGCCTGTGTCTGTGTATGGGGTAGCTCTTCACCCAGATCATTTTGTGATGGTGCATGTGATGCCATGCCATGCCAATTTATTTGCTGTGACAGGCTATTTTTTTCTTCTTGCCCCAGGCTGTTTTCTACATTGTGCTAGGCGATTATTCCAATAGCTTTCATAATTTTTGCCTTACAAAAAACCCTATATAGTTTCTTGCAAATGTAAATAGTAACTTTTCTGCTCAGTTTATTTTTGCAAGATCACAAGTGGTAGTATACTATGCCCAAAGTTTAAGCAGGTCACTGCTGATTAATAGCACACGGCGATGCATACATGAAATTATCTTTTAGCTTACTGTTTGTAACTGTGTGCACTGAGTAGACAACATTGTCGCACTCAAAAAAGCAGATATGGTTATAGAATTATCTTTTACAGCGTGAACTGTCTTTGCAGCCATTCACCTGAGAATTTCAGGTAACATGATGGAGCAATGCATTGAATCTGAAAGAAAACTGTTTTTAGCAGATAGTTTCTAATAGGTTTTGATAGTTGGCAGTAATTTAATGACATTTGAGTTGTTTAGTTGCTCCAAATTAAAACTAAAAATTAAGCAGAAAATCTGTACCACCATTTCAGCAGTACTATAAGTACTCTGCTCTTGAAATGACACTATCCAATGAGATACCAAATGCAACTGAATGGTTATACATGTAGCTTATTCTGATTAAGAGATACATCTAATGAAACAATAAACACATGTATCCTGCCTTTCAATAAATTTAACCATAATTCATCAAAGGAATTTAAAGGATGCATGAAAGAAGAAGAAAATATAATGCTTTATAAAATTAGGATCTTGTTTTATATGTCACCTACTGTATATATTATCAGAAATTAATATTATTATTAATATCATTATTGGTAAGATTTTAACTTTGTGTATGTAACTAACCATGCCTTAGATTTCCTTTCAAACAATTACGGACATGCATCATTTTCTAACGAAAGATGAGAAAGAAAAAAATACTGAGAAAAGACTATGAAGGATTTCATTCCTGCAACTTTTTTGGGTGGACTGCATAATGACATTGGATTTTTAGAACAGTGAAAGTCAACTACTTTCCCAACTTTGCTATCCAAGGGTTGTTGATCTACTTCAGTCCACATCAACCCTTGATATGTGTAACTAGTCAAATCAGCATCTACCACTCTGCTATCTGATTGGATGCAGCTGAAAGAATTCAGCCAATCATATTGCTTAATACATTTACCTAAGAAGATAATTGGGAATATTTGCAGCACCCTCCATAGACAAGGACACATGCTGCATGCAAGTTTCTCAAATTTAACTTTTCTCACAAGATTTATTTTCCGATTCAAGCAGAGCAACAAAAAAATCTGATAGCCCAATGCTCAGAGCCCCTCTAAATCAAGATTGGGCCCCTCTTGTGAGTTGCCCGTCGGACCTGTCCAAAAAAAGGTGTTATATAATTTGCCTGAAAGAAACCTTGAGCCAGTTGATGAAATCCTACATTTTTATTTTGAAGTAAAGTATTAATACTCAGCTTCGTAATGGTCCCATCTTTAAATTCCTCCACTTTATCAGGGCCGGATTAAGGTTATGATGAGGGGCTAATAAAAGGGAAGGGCCTAAGTATGTATTACATACTGCAAAAAATATGGAATGGAGGCTTAATTGTATCAATCCTATAAACTTTGTGTGTACAGCGCGAATCATGTGACATATGAATGGGGAACAGTACTTTTTCTGTTCTTTGTATATCATTGGTTACCTATAATTAGTGCTCATTTTTACAGCACGAATAATCATAAACTGTCCCTTGCTCACACTAACTTGGTAATGCATTGCTTGTTGAATATATCGAGTAGTACCCTGTGCAATTGTTTGACAGTTAAGCTCAGCTATGTAATTAGTGACTTATAAAAATTCCCAATACAATATTTTTTTCAACCTAAAAGAAACTGAGATTATTACATTATATTTAAATCAGTTTTGTTCAAAGAGTTGGCAGCCACTAGTTAGGTTTTTTATACGGTGTGATTGTTTTTATATAATTGTGACACGTCCACACTACTATCACATAAACTAATTACGAATTGGAGTCAGGGCTAGTAATATTTTTAAAGTCACTTGCCATGGGCCTGTGTCTGAAAAAAAATTCTACGAGTAATTTAAAGGCATGCAGATATAGCAGAAGTCACCATATTGAATTTAAAACATGTCACATAATGAGTTCTCTCATTTGTCAGTAGATTTTATTTGATATGGACAATAAATCTTTCTTCTGCAAGAAGGCACTGGTTTAAAAATCTGGTTTGGCTAGAGATATATGCCACTGGTCGCTGTGGAACAGAGTGGATAGGCAACCCTTGGCTTGCAAAGGTGCTACTTCCCTTGTAGATTTCCTAATTTTGCAACAACAACGATAACAATAATAATAATTGTAAAATAAATTGAAATGAAATACAGAACCCTTTTGATCATGAGAGGGTGAAGCGAAGCAAAACATTGCTTTGAACCACCCGACTTCATATTGTAACTTTCTGCTTTCTTAACTCTAACATTTTGTTGTATTGTTGCATTAACTTAACATTGTACTTTTAATTTTGAGACGTTTACTAAAGAAATAATTAAAAGGCTATATGTAGGTATGTATATGGTTTAACAGCATGTCACCACAATATTGGCTATATATTGCCTTTTAAATTGTTCTTAAAATGTTAAAAGAAGGAAACAAAATTGCTAAAAAAGAGACTAACATTTCGTTCTCAAGATCACTTTAGTCTGAGTTTATTTTCCACATGATACAAAGAGCATGCCAGTTCAGGTCCTTTACACACACGTTATAAGAGTGTGACAGTGAAATACTAAAAGACTTGCATTGAGTGACCACTGTGCAAATTTAGTAATTACAGATAAACAGATTTGTATGTTAGCAAAATGTTTCTCAGTAACTCAGCAAAGTAATTTTCATTTTCAGTTGAGAAGTCTTCAGTACAATCAGTGACAGCAGTATGTTTTCATGAAAGGACTTACTTATGTTGCACTGCATCTTTGGCTGATAATGGCCCAGTTTGTATACAGATACTAAAGTAATTTAATTTTAGACTATATTTTATTCAGAGATAAAAACAATGATAACATCCACTGGTGCTTGAAAGAGGGGAACCTTAAATTGGTCATGTCATGTCTGTGCTTCCATGCATCCATCTGTAACATTTAATCACTAAAACAGAAACGATTTAAATTTTGTATATGCATAAGTTGAGGTCCTGGTTGTATTTTTAGGACATTACAGCGATTGATAAAAAACAAAAAGCATTTAACATTTTTATTCCTTTGCTTTTTAGCTAATCCTACAAAGTAGAAAAAAGTTATTTTACTACAATTAGTGTCAGTATTTACACCAATAAATGCATATATATGTACAGTCTCACTGATAATCAACCATTTCTTCTTCCTGGGTCTTATGCAACAGTTTGGAGTGGGTTTCATAGCATCCCTCTATCCACAGGAGGAGGCCAAGGGGACTAACTTTGTATATGTACATGTACACTAGTTGTACACTCATGGTTAAGTTTTCATTTCGAACTCTGGTCTTTTGCACACTCTATACACACTTGTACCTTGAGAGATGAACATGGTGAGCGTATGCATCTGGATGACGTCTTCACCCTCATCACAAACGGAGGTCACTGTAACCCATATTTGATTTTATTTATTTTACTTACATTTATATTTGATTTGTATTTCTCAAGCTTTGTGCATCATCAAGTTAGATGATGATATGCATCTCTGTTAGAACCACAACCTTACAATAAAAGGTCAACATGACCTACATTTCAAATATTGCTTGCTTATGTTAAGTTTTTGCATTTAACTCATGACCAAAAAGGTTGTTTGCACCCTGTATACATACTGTTATACCTAGAACAATGGTGCTTGATGAGGGGATGCATCTTGGTGAGAACTACACCCTTATTACAAAAGTATGTAAATGTATTTCATGCTTAGCTGACTTGGGTTCAGTTTCAGGGACTGTTCATACTAGAATCACACTAGATGATTATATGCATCTCTTTTAGTGCCACACCCTAACAACAAAAGGATGTCACTGTGACCTACATGTCAATGAGTATAGCAGTTAGATGAGTGGGCTGCATGCTTTTCATATGGGGCCTCAGCTGTAGTGGGCCAATTGAGGTAATCGCTGATGTATGATCTGTGTTTGTTGTATTGATTGTTACTCCAAGGTTGCTCAAAGCCTGTGGCTTTAACCCAATAAAATCTGGCTTCAATTTAAGATTGAATTATATTATCATCCTTGTCATATTATGCATTAAACGAGTAAAAGGTCAATGTGACCATCTATATGTGCATGTATTCCAAAAGTAGATTAAATGTTTTGTGTTTTGTCGGTTTAACGCCATTTTTCAGCTCGATAGGCTATGCATGGCCGTGATGATGCTGGCCAGTATATTTGATGGAGGAAGAACATCCGACCCACGGGAAGCTACTGGCAAGCTTTCTCACATACCCACGTTGGCCGAGCTGTGACTCGAACCCATGTAGACAAAGGTGAGATTTGAATGATCTCTAAAGGCGACCGTGTTAGGCCACTCAGCCACCCGGGGCCCCAAAAGTTGAATTCAGTGGCAGATATTACTTTAAATTCCTCCAGCACACATAATTTAAATCTAAAGTAAGGTTGGTATAAGCCAATTGAAATACAAAATATGAAGTTCCAAAACATTCACAAAATGAAATGGTGGGACAGAAAAAGATGAGGGGTCATCAGCATTAAGCTTGGCAGTATAGACACGAGTGATTAAATCTGAAACATGTTTCAAAACATGGCTAGAAAATATCCAATTGGTGACTATAAGTACTCATAAAATGGTAAACTGTCTAAAATGCATATATTTGGTTGCATAGATATTAAGCAATGTGCAAAACACCCCACCCAACGTAGTCAATCCACACTCTACACCCCACCCCTCCTTTCAAAGCAACAGTTGTCATATCTAAAAGTGTGTTTTATTTCCAACAGAAATTGTTTCTGATTTAGACAAAAGGTATTCATTTTGTTTGTTATCCACAAATAGAATCAGAATTTTGCAACTTAATTGTACATGCATATGTGGAACCAATGTAAGAATGTCTTATCTCTAAAGGACTAGCGGTACTAATTCAACTCCCATAGTAAACCTATGGAAATACCATGATATTGAAAATTCATAAGTTTAAATTTCTAATTGCTCATGATCAAACCTATATTTCGCAGTATATACACATCCTTGATGCAAGCTTATGTTTGGAGAAAACTGTATGAGCCACCACATTTTTTTGATCTACATGAGTTTGAAACGTGTTTTCAGTTCCGTACCTAAAGAATCAGGTGCTCATTTCAGTAATGAGTGTTCCAAAGACAAGCTTGTAAAAGGACTGATATTCAGTAGAACATTGTCTCAATTTTCTTTTTATAAATAAGATAAGCACTAAAAAATTCTTGTTACAGTCCTACCCGTTTATGTTGATATCCTCGGGCCCGAGGCAATATTGTCAACATAAACAGATGTTGAGTGTGTGTGTGTGGGGGGGGGGGGGGCTGAAAAAAGCAAATTTCTCTTTGACTCGCAATTGAAATTCATCAGTAACGGGTGATCTGTCGTCAGTGAGTAGGATTTGTACTGAGAGAAAATAAACCATGGAAATTTTGAGTAAATGAAGACAAAACCAGTGTGAAATACACTTGTATATTGACAACTTACCTTTGTGTAATAAAATCCATAATGTGCAGGACTGAGCAAATTGTTTTTCATCCACTAGTCCAGGACAAGTGGTTTCAGAAAATTAACTTGTACCACCTTTTCACTCGTCCCACCTTACTCTTCACTTGTCCCACCTTACTTTTCACTGTAGCTAAATGGTAATCACTTGCCGAGATTTGATGAAATGTATGTACTTAATCCACATAAAAAACAAAATAATATACAACATAATTATTTCTTAAAAGAATTTAATTTTTGAGAAACATTGGTTGTTTTACATTTGGCTTCTTCAGGTCCATGTATATATGTTTTAGCTGATGGATTTGAAAAAATGTCCATGTATATGTCTGCCACCTGCACCAGCACTAAGCCAGCAGTTGATAGCTGTGTCTGGGTTAAAGTCCTCAAGCTTTTTGTGCTGCACAGGCCTTGTGGGGTCCAGACATGTCATGAGACTTGATTGGTTAAATCCTGAATTTTACAGTTCCACTGACAAATACACTGGGTGAATTTCCAACCTGTGCCAGTTTTGGATATTGTTTGCAATAACTGCAAAACATCTTTCCTTCTGAGTCTATACATTCAAGCCAGGGATAACAATCAACCCAATGCGGCTGAAAATTTCTGTCTCTTAGTAGTGTCATATTTGACATTTTTTGCCACCATGGATTGTTGAATATATCTCTCTGGAGAAATAGCTACTGCATACTCAGTAGCAGTCTTACGTTTTATCCCTCCACTTTAAATTTTCCTTCTTCGAATCGCCCTTATTTCCTTCCTTGCGAAAATAATTTAGCAAACTCATTTTATCCACAGAGTAACTATCAGCTTGCTTGACAACTACTTCTAAAGTGATCATAACATGCATTTTCTCTTTTAAATAGGAACAGAGACAGCTCATTAATTAGTGTAACTGTTTCGCTTCAAACGCAATATCACACGTGGAAGTTAATCATCTGTATAATCAATTAAAAATTAAAGAATCATTACTGTCATTTAATTAGTTCATAAAGGAAACTAACACTGATGTCGGCAAAGCACCTTTCATTAATTTAATTACACTGACTCGCTGGATTAAAATCAGAGTGAGCCGCTCGTGAGGATCTGGCTTGAGTAAACAATGCAACAAAGCCACTTAAAACACTGCTAATTGATCATACTGGCTTTCTTTTGTTTGACGTGTTTTGATTTGCCGATAATTTGGTCGGTTAGCCCAATATGCAGTCAAGCAGTAACATAATGTGCGCATATGCGACAATTATCACTGACCACATTTATGTGTTATACAGGATATACATGTATACATGAAGAGGGGTAGAATCAAGTATTCAGTACGCCCGGAGGGCATGATTGGCCAAATAAAGGTAGATATAGCGATTAAAGCACGAAAATAAGGACTTGCCCAACTTCGAAAATGAATAGTCCGGGACGTCGGGCTATGTGATTTGCTCAGCCCTGATGTGTTAAGTACATGTATATGAAAAATCCATGAATTCAAGGTCACATATTAGAAAATTCATGTATCGGTCAAATCCTGTTAGAAAACGTGTATAGAAAAATGGTAGTCCTCGTTTGATCTCTATCCCATTTTCAACAAGCATGTGCAACTAAACATATCACTACAATATTTATTGTTGCCAGTAGCACATGGATGTGTAGTTGTTATTTACATGCTACATGTACTTAAATTGACCTAGATTTTGGTCAGCCTAAGTCAAAAAATGGAATCATGTTACTGAGGCTACTAAGGGGATGAGGCTATTCATAGGTAAATGAAAACCTGTGAACAAGTTATGAATTCTCTCTGATGGCAAAACATTCAATGCCATTTTTTTTTAAAATTCTTAATTAAGCATAAGTAGAATTTGCGTTTTATTCTGCTGTTGGTAGCCAATTATAAGCATAAATAAAGTTTACTTTTCTTCCTGCAGAAAAGGAAACTTTCATGGCACAATAAACATGTTTCAATCACCAATCATTTTGGAAAATGCAACAATCGATCCGATTCCATTGCTTTTATTCAAGTTTGATGATGACTTCCTTTGATAAAAGGTGCATTGTTTTTATTGAAGATTGTAGCTGGCTTGCTTTGATGAAGGGTGCATGAGTTATTGAAGTTGCCGTGAAAGGTCAACTTTTGAGGACCAAACAAATGCCTGTTTGTTAATCCGATGGCAACATTAAAGCCTGGCGGCAGTGTCAAATAATTGTTGAACAAAGTATGGATCGAAACTGGCAGCTTGTTGACATAAATGATCAGAAAACAAGATTTGTTCAAGCTGGGACATAGGGCTTCTGACGACATATACATTTATTTTTATCTCGACGTCGACATAAGCATGACAAATTTAGTAGTAACAATAGACCAGGGGACTGGGACTTTGCTTTTTTGTCGACATAGGCGGTTTGTCGACATAAGTGATGTCAATATAAGTGGATAGGTCAGTACTAAAATTTTACTTTTCATTATCAACTAATCATGGTCCTCCAAATGCATATATACTCTATGTTCACCTTTTTCTATACTGGTTCCCATTTTTCCATATAATTAGTACCGTGAGTACTGAAAGGGATAACCAGTCTTTTCAATAGTGAAAACAATCAGCACATAAGTATCAAAAGGAATATTCAGATTATTGAAAAAAAAAGAAGGAAAGGCAACAATTTTCCAGGTACATTTATTGGACAGCATATGTTGATTTGAGTAAGGCAGCAATTATCCAGGTACATTAATTATACATCATATGTCGATTTGAGTAAGGCAGCAATTATCCAGGTACATTTATTGGACATCTTATGTCGATTTGAGTAAGGCAGCAATTATCCAGGTACATTTAATGGACATCAGATGTCGATTTGAGTAAGGCAGCAATTATCCAGGTACATTTATTGGACATCATATGTCGATTTGAGTAAGGCAGCAATTATCCAGGTACATTTATTGGACATCATATGTCTATTTGAGTAAGGCAACAATTTTCCAGGTACATTTATTGGACAGCATATGTTGATTTGAGTAAGGCAGCAATTATCCAGGTATATTAATTATACATCATATGTCGATTTGAGTAAGGCAGCAATTATCCAGGTACATTTATTGGACATCTTATGTCGATTTGAGTAAGGCAGCAATTATCCAGGTACATTTAATGGACATCAGATGTCGATTTGAGTAAGGCAGCAATTATCCAGGTACATTTATTGGACATCATATGTCTATTTGAGTAAGGCAGCAATTATTCAAATACATTTTTTGGACATATGTCGATTTGAGTAAGGCAGCAATTATCCAGGTACATTTATTGGACATCGTATGTCAATTTGAGTAAGGCAGCAATTATCCAGGTACATTTATTGGACATCATCTGTCAATTTGAGTAAGGCAGCAATTATCCAGATACATTAATTGGACATGTGTCGATATGAATATTGCTCATGGCGGGAGAGATGACTTCCACTGCCATGTGAAAGTTGAGGCGGTCAGTTAGATGGAACGAGTTTAGCACCTCCTGGGTAGGATTGAGATTGAGTGCTACCCCCACACGAGACACTTGAAGAGGGAAATCACCTTTCTGAGAATTGCTAAACAGTTCGTCAGAGAGGTGATGGATGAGGACGTTTTAAAGATCAAGACAGCATGGGCTGAGGAGAGAAGGGTCAAGAAGCAGGAGAAGAGGGAGAGGGAAGAGGAGAGAAGGAGGAGAGAGAGGGAATTCAACGGACTCAATAAGAACTGGATGAATATCCAAGAACAATTTCAAAGATTGGGTCATCCAGACTGGATGCCTGAGGAGGAGGCCAACGAGTCTAGTTTTAGATTCGTGGTCTCCACCAATATGTCGTGGAGGAAAAATGAAATGTACTGGGGGCAAATATGTGCGGCCTGCATAAGCCTGACCCGAAAGGTGCAATAATAATAATAATAATAATAATAATAATAATTCTTTATTTAACGAGGGTAGCTCAATTATATTACAGACGTATCTAGTCTCCCTTGAGGCCCTCAGCTATTCCAAAACCAAAAACACAAATTACCATGCAAAGAGGCAAGACAGTTGGAGTAGAGACAGGAGATGTTACAAGGTATACTGCCATGTAAAGGTAAATTAAAAATCAAGTTTCAAATATTTGAGATATTTTTCTTTAAAACTTTCAACAGAAGTGACTGATCTAACAGATGTGGGCAAGGAGTTCCATATCTTTGCTCCAGAATATTTAAGACTATGTCGAAATTGTTCAGTCTTGGGTTTGGGGAGTTTCACGTGGCTATTTATGGTCGACCGTAAGGCATATGGTCCTTGGATTTCATCAAAAATTTCTCTCATGTATTCAGGCATTTTCCAATGTATACACCTGTAGACAAGTACTGCCTTTTGAAAGTTAATTCTGTCATTTATTTGAAGCCATATTCAATATGATTGTGCCACTTTAAATCATTTTCAACTATCACTCCTAGGAGTTTTTCTTCTTTAACATTTTCAATGAGTTGCCCATTTATTGTCAGATTTAGCAGATTTGTCAGAAGTTGAATGTTTCATTGATGAGGCTATTACCATACATTTTGTTTTTGTTTAATTTATAACCATTTTATTTTGATTTGACTACTTCTCAATGTTTCTTCAATCAGTATCTAGTGCAACCCCTAAGGGAGAGTTGCGAACAGCTTCCGATTTCATGTGAGTTTTTCTATTTAAACAAATCAGGCACCTGCAGTGGGCTAATTTGGCCTTGTCAAAAGTTGGCTACTTGCTTTGAAAAATGATAGTTAAGAACTTTGTTAAAATGATAGTTAAGAACTTTGTTAAACTTTGGCAAAGCCTTCATAGTGCAGAACCTCAGCCAAAATTTGGCTAAAACCCAATAATCAAGAACTTTAGCCAAAATTTGGTTTATACATAATGGTCCAGAACCTTAGTTAATATTTGGCTAAGCTTCATAACCCAGAACTTTAACCAAATTTTGCCTAAGTCTCAATGGTCCAGCTCATGAAAGTAGCTTCCCCAATTGTTCTCAGTACTGTTATGCATTTATGTCACACACACACCCCGATCCCACCCTCCATTTCGCCATGCACGAGTCTTCCATTTATGGTTTCACAAATATTCCACCTTAAATATTGTTACAGTACTGGGTCAAAAGTGAGTAGCCACTTACACTGACGTCATAGGGGGTAAACTAACATCATTGCTGTTTCTAAAGAATCTCCTGACAAAAATATGAAAGAAAATAGAAGATACACATCTAATAGTTGGTAACTGATCTCTTGGCTCTTATCATAGCTTGTAATCACTTGGGGATAGAGTCGTACAGTCCTCTAATAGATTGATTGAGAGAGCCCCCAATGTCAAGAATAATATGAATGTGATCAGACCTAGATTTTATTTCATATAGTCTTTTTTCAAGCATGGATTTAATTATTTGCCATATATTCTTACTAATATTGAGGTCCACGGTCTGTGATCGCCAGGTTAGGGATTCGGTTTCTACTGTTTTGTCCTCCTATGAATATGGACCAAACAGTTACCCTCCTGGAAGGTCTGTTCCCCATTTGGAAACTCTTTTGCAATATCTGTCCAAAATTTTTCAATAAAGAATTCTTGTACACTTGTCAGAGTACATTTTTCCGTCCAATTGGGTCACATTTCTAACACCGTTGCATGTAATGCACCCCTAAAACATGGCTTTCAGATATACATGTATATTCAAATTAGAAGTTTCTGTCAAATTTCAATTTTTAAGTTTCTTTGAAAATGTAATCTGAATTTACATTTACACCAATACAGGCTCATTATGAACTAAGCTCCCTGGACACACATTTGTAAGATATGTATATGATATTAATGTTTGTTATTTAGAGTTTTGATGTTTTTCAAGGTAAAAAGTACGATAACAGTCTTTGGAGAATGTGAGAGGTTTAAAAGTGTACATGTCCAGGTGAATTAAAATTCCAAATGTATTCAGAATTGAAATATTTCATGGTACTAATTTTAGTAATGTAATTTTATATTCTACAAACAATATCAACAGATTATATTCACAACAGCTGTCTACGTCAAGATGTTATCAGTATTGTATCATAGGTATTTCACTCTCACTTTTTTTTTTATCTTTACCATTCAAAGCCCAAGCGCAGACTTGTAATCTATCTGCCCTATACCACATGCAACGGATCACTTACACAACCAAGATTAGTATCTCAATTGTCTGCCACTCATAATTACACCTACTTCATTAAAACTAACTAAAATAACAATAGAATCCCTTTGATTTGAATCCACAGTTCATAGTGAAACACAATGATTAAAGGTTCTGACAAGTAAAGACATTATTCCCTACTAAGAACCTGAAGACTGCATTCAAAGAGGTGTTAATTACACAACGAACTCCCAGCTCTGAGGTCAGGCACACTTTGTAATAAACAGTCCAAAACATGTCCATATCCAGTCATTATATCCAAATATATAACTTTCAAATATAAACACACAAGTTAAAGTTTAAAGGTTGAGCCTTCCCTCCCCTCACAAGACAGACTCTTATTTATTTAATGTGTTTGTAGACAAAATTATTATTATTATATAAATTATTATTATTTATATATATAATATATATATATATATATATATATATATATATATATATATATATATATATATATATATATATATATATGAAACATATTGCCTCCCCCCTGCGCCCTGCAAAAGTTATAGCATATCATATATAAACAAGCCTTCACAATTTCCAAACTACAAATTTGTTTTCCTAAAATATAAAATATTTTAAACAAACAAAGGAAAAGAAGAATTAAAAATAACTTACAGCGTAGAAATTCCTTAAATAATCCTAAATTGTTCTATTGAATTTACTAATCTGGAAACTGTCCAAAAGTATTCCGAATGAGGACACTAATTTGCTTATGTGTCAACAAGAATCACAGTTCTAAATCCAAATGTTATTAATTCCAGGTAAATTCCTGTGAACGTAGAATATCACAAAAGTTCTTGAAATGTTTCAGATAATTCCGACGGAGTTGAATAATGTTCAGATCTTTGAATAATAGTACATAATCCGAAATATACTGTTTAGAGTTAAGATTTCACTAAGCTGATTATCACAAACAATAAACAAATTTCCTATATGGCTTTACGATCTGCCGTAACTGTAAAGAATGAAACATGCAGCGATTAAATCTCGTTTTATAGTATCTATACTGCGTAAAACAAATAAAAACCCAATCTACGCCGTTTCAAATAAACAAACCCGAATTGCGATTCTAATTCTTACTTCAGGTAAACAAGTTATTTGGGAAGAAGGTAACTAATAATACATTTCACCACGCGCTGTGTCAAGTTTAACCAACATTCCTAACATAAGATATACATGTACTCAATAACAGCGTTGGCTACTGAAAAAAATTCTAATACAAAGGTCATAAACCAAATGAAAACTATATTATAATTTAAAAGATGATACATAATTCCGTAACAATATATATACAGAAAACAAAGGATTTGTTCAAGCTGGGACCAAGGGCTTCTGTCGACATGTACGTTTATTTTTTATCTCGACGTCGACATAAGCATGACAAATTTGTTAGTAATAGTAAACCAAGGGGTGTATATATATATATATATATATATATATATATATATATATATATATATATACTTCCGAGTTCATCATCATCTTTATTTCCTTCCGTAGAAGATTGCATGATATCACAATAAATCATCTGAATACAATCAATAAATAAGTACCAAAAGAAAGAAATGAATACAAAACAAACAAACACGAGTTAAAAAAAAAAAAAAAAAAAAATAAAATAAAATAAGCAAACTGTGAATCCGGGCCGCTGTAGAACCAACATCAATTACTTCGTGCATACAATAATGTCAATAGATCTATAGTGTGAATATCATAACATTGTTCGTCTATGATATAAAATAGAATACTAGAATACAAATTCTTACAGTATATCCATCATTAAAGTGTTCCTCAGCCGCATAAGTTGCAAGTTTAAGTACCTTATTTGCAGAAGATAGCTGCACACTGCATGACAAAGTATGCTGCATACAGGGCGAATAACTTGGAGTTTTCTTTGTCGATTACACCTGCTGGTAACCTTTTACCTAGAAGATATTGCAGTAGCAGCTCATCTTCTGCATTAAATAACGTAATATGCAGGCTCAGTGGAAATGTATCAGTAAGGAAATCACAGAAAGAGTTTCTGAAATTCGACATATAAGGACAAGCAACACAGCAATGAAGTATCAAGTCTGTATAAACATTCCCACATCGAATACACATATCGAGCTGTTTTTGAGGAACAGCAGCCCATAGTTTAGCTACATATGTAAATACCTTAGTGTGCTGTCTGGTTTTAGCCGACTGCCATACTGAGGCAGGTCGCAAGGATTCGTGTATCGAAGAGAATCTATCAAAATCTGCTTGATTAGACATACGAACTCTCCAGAGGCTATTTTCAAGACCAGCAATTTTTGACCTTACAATTTCTTTCCAATTTTGTTTATCTGGAATTTCGGAATGCTGCAAATAATCAGTTAGATCCTCAAGCAAGTCAAACTTCTTTAACGTATAATATAGATTTGAAATTAACCCGTAGCTTGACATGCATCCGCTCAAAATGAAATGAAAAAACGCAACGTTAAACACACGTTTAGTATGTACGTTATTAGGCATCAAACACAATCTGTGCAAAAACATCAATTTTCTTCTATCAATTTCGGACTGAGCTGATGTCCATCCTAACATTCCCAGAGCGATGTTTGATCTTGATATATATTCTTTCTTAAAGAATTGATAGAATATCTCAGTTTCTCGAAGCACACGCCATTGGTTTTAAATTCACCTGGACATAAAGCCAAGTGAACTTATGATATGGTGCTTCGTCTGTCGTGCGTTATCTGTTGTCTGTCAATAATTGCCATTTTCAACTTCTCAAAAAGCGTCTGACCAATTTCAACCAAACTTGGCTCAAGATTTTACAAAAGCCATAGTTATCTACAAAATGAACACATATTACTTTTGACAGTATACAAAAGCCCCTTTTAAAATGTACATGTAAAATGATAGTTTTACTTCATTGTTCACAATAAGTTTTTAAGTGTCGATAATTAAAAACTGCCAGGACTAACAGTTCTTCCCGAAAAACTTCGCCTTAATTCACAACAATTGTGCCTTGCCTGTGTAAATTATATGTACGTTTGTGCAGATTAACATTTTTCCTTTTAATTAGGTTTCCCTCCTTCTCGAATTGACACAAAAGTTTGACAAACATAAAAGGATTTTAATTATTTTTTCTCCGAGATTCTGACACAGCCTAATTAAGTTATTGGCCAATAGTGAATCGGCACAAAGAGTACATTGATTATACGCACTGATTGCGCAAATTCTGTGCACATAACAGTTTCTTCACATTCTTTTCCAGCACTTTTTTTTTTTAAACTAGAAGTTATATTACTAGAACATGATAACATACGGGTGAGATTTATATATGCAACAAGAATATACAGTTTTTCAAAATCGGTCTTTGTGTAACAAGAAGTGCTTATAAATCATACTATTTATACCTACATGTTGGATTTGGTTTTATGTAAGTCAACAGAAAATTGAATCTTCATCTTTATGACTTTGAACGTAAACTTACTATACAGGGATTTGTGTCTGCTTTAACACCTGACAGGTTTTGACACAGCAATGACCTTATTTCTTGACCAACTTGCACAGGAAGAACAAAGCCTAGACAATAAAATGTATCTTAAAATACAAAGAAACCGATTAGGCATTATTACATTCTGATTTTGCGGGTTTACTGTAGTTTTCCTGCCCTGGCTTCGTGGGGAAAAAAAAAAGACACTACTGTGTTTTACAAATAGCAGTATTATCCTTGTTCATTTCAAGTTTTTATTGACAGACTTTTAATATTATTCTGTGAAGTAAGCATAAAAAAGTATAATTCTTTAAAAATGAAATCTGAATATTGGGCTGAAGAATTTATATATTCCATGTTACTAATGCGCATATTTTAATTATTCATAAACGAGTGAAACAGAAACTTTAGTTTGAAAATGTAATAGTGCGTGTTTGTTCATTTTATAGAAGTGTTATTTGCTATTCTACTTGTATAATGCTCCCAGTTTTAAACTGCAGATAAGTGTCAAAACAAATTATATAACACTGGTGATTTCAGAGCTAATCTAAGAGGTCGAGGCTGGTCCCCAGGGTATTACATAACGTTTCCATAAGTACGCAATGATGATATGCTGCAATCTCCGTTATGTACAGTTACAAAAGGTAAAATAGTGCTTAATATAGCAGGATTTTCTACATTTTACGGGGCCTACTTGTATTGTAGAGATAAAATGAGTATTAAATTGGTACATGAATGTTAGGGCAGGACAAAATGAAGTTATCTTTTTGGTAAGCAAAGTGTTTGTCAATAAAAAATAATGACGTATAAAATTATATGATCAACAATGAAGGATTTTACGAATGCCTGTTTCAACTAAAATCTATGAAACGAGTTGAATGATTCAAGGTTCGCAAACTTTTTTAAATATTCATCTTATTTCATAACTTTCATAACTTATAAATACTAATGTTACTTAATAATTACAGCAGAAATAATAAAAAAATGACTTTAAATTCCTTTCGGATGTTTTGGTCATTACACATTCACATTATATATCGTCATGCCATCATTTGTTATCTAATATTGTAAAATATGATATATGTATATATATATATATATATATATATATATATATATATATATATATATATATATATAAATATATATATATATATATATATATATATATATATATATATATATATATATATATATATATATATATATATATATATAACATTGGCCGTATGATAAACTTATATATTTCAAGCAGATTATACACATAAATGAAACAACGAAAGTATTTGCATAGACTTCGTAATTATTATTTTCTATGCCAGGCCCTTTCTTTAAAACGTCAAGACGCGACGTCATGATGCCAAAAATGGCGAAACAGATCACAGGTTCAAAATGACGTCATGACGTGATCGTACGTGTAGTTTTATTAATTTCAAATCGAAGTTTCTTGTCATTGCCGTTATAGAGGAAGATGATATACCGTAGTATTCGACCGTTGCTAACGATCACGATAGAGAGTTTAATGCAGTTAATACTTCTATTCATTGCACGAATTTTCCCTGTCATTATCATAACAGTCGATTATATAAAAATAACGTATAACCCGAAACTATGACACACCGACGTTTCCATCATTTTCTATTTGATAGAAAGCATTGATTATTGTTCCTGTAGCCATCTGTTGAGAGAAAACGGGGTAGAAACTCGTTTAGTCTGCCAGTGATTGAAGTTTCATATTCGACTTTCCATTCTTCACAATCTAAGGTTCGTCACATAAAAATATTAATAATAAAAATGCTCTGTTCCAGCAATCAGCTGATCATTGGAAATATTTCAACTTCGCCCCCACTAAACCCCAACCCTTTCAAACCACCTCCTCACCCCCCTCCCCACACACACAGGTTGACTGAAGCATGTGCTTGAAGAAACGTTAAGAATCTTATATAAAAAAGAAACTTTACGTAAACTAAAGACAAGTACAAATTTATCAGTAACAACGTTTAGTTTCAACGGCTCTCAGAAAACAGAGATATGTCAATAAAACAAAACAAGATTTAAAGAACGTTCCACCTATCAAAAACTAATGCTTCCTACACTGTCTTTTTTGACATGAATTGACGACAACCAACAAAAACAACACTGTTTTTTTTATCTCCTTTTTTTCAAATAAAGGTCCCAATTTTCAAACATGTGTGTTTCTTGCACTGTGCTATCAGTGTTTCACAACCAATGAGTGTGTTATTTCAAAATCATAACAGTTCCCAGATTTTATCTCCGGTATACACGGTATTTACATGTATGTGTAATTCACCCCAATGTCCATTTCCATTCGCACGTTTTTTCTGACAACAGTCAAGCAAAATGCGATTTGAACAAAACTACACAGTCTCCATCCCTAACTAATATGAGTCGCATTTTGTTTCCGTGACCCTTTTCCTCCAGGTGGTTAACATAGAAATTCAGAGTATCTCCAACTTAAGATTTGTTAACTCCATGGATGAATAGAGTCCATGGTTTGTATGGTCAGTCACTGGTCTGTTTGCGTACTGACTAATTACGAATATTACAAAATTGAATGCACCACACTTAATGCCAGCTTTAAGGACATTCTAGATTTTACTTCCATCAACATAAAATAGTAAATTATATATCATAAAGCAATATCACCCATCATGCAATGAACGGCGATTTAATGCGAATAGGCAATGTCTGAGGCAATCTTAATATCAAAATACCAACAGGCGACTTACAGATTGCAAATATTTTTCGTTGCTTGCAAATATAGCCTTAGTTGATTAATAATATGTAAAAGGACATTTGTAACTATCTTTTCTGTAGGTTTAGAAGAGTGGGACGTATTACCTAAAACATCTATTTTTTTTTTCTTGATTTATTAATTTAATATAAGACAAAACAAACACACACAAAACAAAACAAAAATTGCAGTTCATTTTAAAGAGCGGCAATCAGTTACAGTGTACAATTATTGTTTGAATTGGTCTATACATCTGGTTCACAGTAAATTGCCGTTCCCTTTACTATTACAGAAGGCCACTTCAAAATACTACATAGCTGTCTATAATATTTTGACTTCATGAATTGTTCTGAGAATCAAATTCCGTGCTTTTGCTATAAAAATGACTTTTTCATCAATTTATGAATTCGTGTATATGCCTTTGATTGTGACGAGATGCTGTTGTCTTCATAGACGGATAATTTTTCGTTGGGTCTGTATATTTGAAGTTAGTGGCAACTACGGAATCCATGAAAACTTGTAACAGAAGAATACTAGTCAATTCAGAACAAGTTTTCTCATCAGGTGTTATGGGAAAATTCTTAGCACTTGCTCAGGTCTTTTTTGATATACTACAAATTATTTATAGCCCCGTTGTTCATCTATTAATATTGAGAGAGAGAGAGAGAGAGAGAGAGAGAGAGAGAGTGAGAGAGAGAGAGAGGAGAGAGAGTTCTGTGTTATGGTTAGGCATGAGGAACACGCGGAAATGCGTACAAATATTTTGAGATGAACATAGATGACACGTCTTCCTTTTCCTCCAGACATTTATGATGATCTCAAGGGACATCCAGTTTTAGGTAAAATCAGGATCCCTATATTTGGTTTGGAAATTAAAATGTCTATTGTAAAAAATTAATGACATGATTCTTATTTGTATCGACAAGTAAACCCTTAAACAGATTATTCATGGACTATATAGTATTTTTGTTTCTAAAATAAAACCTTTTGTAGTTAATGCTTTGTTTGGTACAATAACGTGCTTACTAAATGTACAATAAGCATGTCTCTATGGTCTCTATGGTATATTTTCTTTCTTTTCTTTTTTTATGAACGTATCCACATTGCTTAGGAATCACTTGTAAGAGAATTATACAATCCCAGCTGTAACTAGTTGATCATCCGTAGAGACGTTTGTGTGTTAGCATATTTGTATGGTAACACTTGTTATTCATTTATGGAGATGCAATTTTGGTGTCAGATGACAAATGAAGTTTAACTTGAAAAGAGCACAAAGTAATGAAAGAGACATTGCCAACTGTTTATAAAACGCCTAAAATTTATCCACGTTCCGTTTTTCTAGATGACGGAAGTGATTCAAATTATATGAAAATGTTAATTGTGAAACTATATGAGCGTATATACTTATTATTGTCACAGAAGTTCCAAATTGCATTTTTTAAAATTAATATCCAAGCTTTATTAACCAGGTATGTTAATCTAATAACAAAAAAAGAAAAGAAAAATAACCAAACAAAAATCGTTCTATGGACCTTTTAAACAAACGAAATGCATCAAGCACAATTATATAATACGCAGATAAACATAATCCTTTTTCAAATGGCTTATCTACAAGCGTTTAGTTATAACTGGCTGATTTTGATGGTACAACGAATTCACATTAGCCCATGGTCTGCCTTATCTGTGTCGGCGCACGTGTCTAGTGTACTTTTAACTCCGCGTGTCCTTGGCACATTTACTCACCAATATGCCTACTGCAGTAATTGCTAACCTTAAATAATCGAGCTCAGCGCGTGTCAGGAACTTAGCAGTTAAAATACATTTCCAAGTTTGAAGCGAGTTTCGGTTTCATGGGGTTTTATTTAGTGTAAAATTGAAATTTAGGATCGAAATTTGTTTCGGTTTTCGAATAGAGGGGTTTTGATTTAATGGGAAAAAAGATGATTATAAAGAAAAGTAAATACAGAGAGAGAGAGAGAGAGAGAGAGAGAGAGAGAGAGAGAGAGAGAGAGAGACTTATTACTTGCTTAAAATCGACAATGTTTTCATATTAATTAACTTCGAAAACTCAAACATTGAACACTCGATTATCATGGATCAATTAAAATCACAGACTGGTCTCGGCCATACAAATACCATTTAAAATTCAAAGCTATGTTCAGTTTGCAGACTTTCAGCACAGTGTTGCATGTATCAAGGGCGAGAACATGTTATAATCAGCAGCATTTTGGCGGAATGATGAGCATTGAAACTAATCTGCATGATTAATTAATAAATCCTTGTTTCGAGATGACCCTTCGTCAATAACGTAATCTTGAACTGAATTAATAACCGCTATAAGTGTCAGCTTTTCTTGCTTTAAGTTTAATACTAAAACTTATTACGATTAAATGACATTTAAAACGAGAGAAAAATGCACTCTTGCCCATATAAACTTTGTAAAAGGTCTTAAAATACCATTTTTTTCATGATGACGAAGGAATATGCCATAAAAAGAAATGAAAGTCTATAACAGGATGTTTTCACCTTTATTGGATTTATTAAAACGAAACATAAATAGCACACGCAACCTTTCGGTAGCATATTTAAGGTATTCCGTTTGAAGGGAATCAGCACCCGGTGAACGACCGGTTTTTAACTTAGCAATAGTATCATTGATCTCGTGCAAATGTACAAACTCAATATCTCTATATGCAGTAGAGCTGGGTACTACGACAAATTTTGTACCACGGTTTACCGCGGTATTTTGGAACATACCGCGATACGTACCACGGTATACAACAATTATATTAGGGACCAACAATTTAATATTCTAGGGCAGGGGCATGGGATATTTGTTTTTAATTTCCGTCTATCAAAAGCCAGTAAACATAAAAACACACTTACTCAACAAACGAGAACATATTTAGTGAACTTGAGAAATTACGTAAATTTAAACAGAAAACAACTGTTCTCCTGAAAATCTTCGGATGAGTCGCAGTCTTACAACGGAATACAGGTACTTAACACATTAACATACGATAGGAAATAACTAAAAAAATATAAGTTTTTGTTTGTTTGTTTCTTTGTTTGTTTGCTTTTAATCCGAAATTTTGCCTAAAGTTGTATTTGGCCTGAATATATTTCACAACATCTCATTTGGCCACCACACTGTCATACTACACAACACCGTTTATTTTGGAAGTAAGATTTCGACCCAAACAACATTAATATCAGGGTAGATGTCTTATATATTGTAAGACTAATTGCCATACGTGACACGTGTCAAACACATGATTGAAGGATTATTAATATAATTATATTTGTAACATTCAAAATTAATTTGTGACAAATACAACCGTTCTGTAAAATAAATTGAATTATTTTTTCATGAAAACTGAAAAAATGCTGTTAATTTCAATAAATTCGTAACAATATTATTCGGATTTTTCTGTACTTTCCTTACTGGCGAAAACAGAAGTACCGGCACAGTGAAAAAGTACCGTGATACGAAAAAACGGAAAAATATACCGCGGTAAACCGGTATACCGGTAATACCGCGCACATCTGATATGAAGTATGTCGTTTTTCATGTCAGCCAATACACTACGTTTATGTTTTATACCTTTAATTGAATTAAGTATTTCACAATAATGACTTTGCCACATTACAACCATGTATTGCTGGCCTCTCATATTACCCAATCCACACATTCACATGTTACTGAGAGTAACCTACAACAGTTCTGGTGTCTAGTCATAAATATTGAAATATTACCATTGAATAAACATATGTATTCCTATATTCAACTGCACAGTCATATATATATATATATATAGAGAGATACAAATATACACTATACGGAGCGGAAAGTGCTATTCATTGATCGTACAGGAGGATGCGTGATAATATGAAGTGAATTGTAAGCATGTAGAAAGAATATTATCATACAGGTTAGAGATTTTTCATTCATACTCTATTGAGATTCGAACCTGGATCCGCGGATTACGGCACCCATTGCATTGCCTGCACGCACCAATCCCATAACCCCTCGACCAAGCACACATCACCAAAAAAGGATGCTTATAAATCATGTTATTTACACCTACTTGCTGCAGTTGGTTTTATGTAAGTCAACTGAAAATTAAATCTTCAACTTTATGTCTTTGAACTTAAACTTACTATACAGGGATTTGTGTCTGCTTTAACGCTTGACATGTTTTGACACAGCAATGACCTTATTTCTTGACCAACCTGCACGTGAAGAACAAAGCCAAGACAATAAAATGTATCTTAAAATGCAAAGAAACGTATTAGGCATTATTATATTTTAGTTGTTCATGTATACTGGAGTTTTTCTGTTTTGGCTTTGCGAAGAATAAAAAAAAACAAAAAAAAAAACAAACAAACAACAACCATTGTGTTTTAAAAATAGTAAGATTATTCTTTTCTTATTTTATTTTTTTTCTCGACAGACTTTAATATTAGTCTAGAAAATAAGCATAAAAAATATCATTCTTTAACAATGAAAACTGAATATTGGGCTGAAGAATTTATATATTCCATGTTACTAATTCACACATTTTTAATTATTCATAAACGAGTGAAACAGAAACTTTAGTTTGAAAATGTAATGGTGTGAATTTTCTCATTTTATAGAAGTGTTTATTTGCTTTCTACTTGTCTAATACTCCAAGCTTTAAACTGCAGATAATTCTTAATAAAATATCAACTTCAGAAACTATTTGTATTGTCAATCCTAGAAGCTACTGCAGCTGCAATGCATGCTGTCCATTCTTCTACAACGGGCATGTCCAACTTTCTCAAGGTCGCGGACCGGAAAATCGATTTTTAAAGCCACACCCTATGATCTAACTAAGCGGATAAAACCAGGTCGCAGACCGTAGATTGCACATACCTGTTTCAATTCCTATACATTCACATGTTACTGAGAATAACCTATAATAGTACTGTTGTCTAGTCATAAATATTGAAATTTTACCATTGAATAAGCATTTTTATTCCTACTTTCAACTGCACGGTCATAAAAGTATATATATATATATATATATATATATATATATATATATATATATATATATATATATATATAAAGTTACATTCGGATATTTGGTCATTACACCTTCACATTATATATCGTCATGCCGTCATTCGTTATGTTATTGAGTGTTTTGCAAAAAGATGACTTTTTCATCAGTTTATACATTCGTGTATCTGCCTTTGATTGTGATGGGGTGCTGTTGTCTTCATAGATGTATACTTTTTCGTTTGATCTGTATATTTGAAGTTTGTGACAACTACGGAATCCACGGAAACTGGTACCAAACGAATACTAGTCAATTCAATACAAGCTGTCCAGTCTGATTTAATGGGAAAACTCTTAGCACTTGCCCAAGGCTTTGTTGTTATACAACACAATACTTAGAGCCCCGTTGTTCATGGATTAGTATTATGAGAGAGAGAGAGAGAGAGAGAGAGAGAGAGAGAGAGAGAGAGAGAGAGAAAGAGAGAGTTCTGTGGTGTGTTATGGTTAGGCAGGAGGAGTCCGCGGAAATGCGTACAAATATTTTGAGATGAACATAGATGACACTTCTTACTTTTCCGCCATACATTTATGATGATCTCAAAGAATGCCCAATTTTATGTAAAATCATGATCTCTATATTTGGTTTGGGAATTAAAATGTCTATTGTAAAAATAAATTACATGATTTTTAGTTGTATCAACAAGTAAACCCTTAAACAGATTAATAATGGGTTATATATTATTTTTTTTATATAAAATAAAACTCTTTTTTTATTGTTAATGCTTTGTTTGTTACAATAACGTGCTTACTAAATTTGTAATAATCATGTCTCTACGGTATGTTTTCTTTCTTTTATTTGCTTTTATGCACGTATCCATATTACTTTGGATTCGCTAATAAGAGAATTACACAATCACAGTTGTAAGTAGCTGATCTTCCGTCGAGAGGTATGTGTGCCAGCATATTTGGATGGGAACACTTGTTATTCATGTATGGAGATGAAATTTTGTTGTCAGATGATATGGAATGACAAAACAAGTTTAGCTTAAATAGAGCACAAATTAATGAATGAGCCATTGCCAACTGTTTATATAACGCCTAAATTTATTATCGGTCCGTTTTTCTAGCTGACGAGAACTGTTAAAATTATATGAAAATGCTAATTGTGAAAATGTACGAGCGTATATACTTATTATTGTCATAAAAGTTCCAAATTTCATTGACTTTTTTTATATATTAATAACCGGGCTTAATTAACCAGTTATGTTAATTTAATTTAAAAAAAAATAGCAAACAAACAAACAAAACTCGTTATATGGATCCTTTATACAAACTAAAAGTTTCAATCACAATTATATAATAAGCAGATAACTATACTCTTTTTTAAATGGCTTATTTACAAGCGTGTAGTTATTAATAATTCACCTTAAAAGCTGGCTAGTTTTGATGGTGCAAGGACTTCACCTTAGATCATAGTCGGCCTAATTTTGTCGGCTCACGTGTCAAGTATTGTTTTAACCACGCGTGTCCTTGGCACATTTTCTCACCGATAGGGCTACTACAGTAATTGCTAACCGTCAGTAATCTGGTCCAGCGCGAGTCAGGAATTTAGCAGCTAAAATACGTTTCCAAGTTTGAAGTGTGTTTCGGTTTTATGGGGTTTTATTTAGTGTAAAATTGAAATTTAGGATCGAAATTTGTTTCGGTTTTCAAATAGAGGGGCTTTGATTTAATAATAATAAAGTAAAACTCGAATCTTGAAAAATACTGATAAAGAATTTGTATATATATATAACCTTTTTAATTGTATTATCTTTTTTGTTTTAATTTTTAGAAGCAACGTACATTTCTGTTACGTTGCAGCCTAAATAAATCTAAAACACCCCGTTCCAAACTCTTTTCATGAAGAAAAATGGACAGAGTTACTATGCAAAGTTCATGAAGTCTTGGAAGATATAACACCGTGTAACAATTTTTTTTTTTTTTTGTTCCTGGGTAGTAAGTGTTATTTCCTAATTGCTTATGCCTCAAAAGTATAGAAAATGGCTATTATTCCCTACAAACTTTGCTTTTGTGACCAGGACAGTGATATTTTGAAATTTACCTATTTTCCAGAACAATCCAGATAGATTCAGTGCTGAGTAAACTTGGAGTAACTTCTAGAACTTTCTAGAACTTTCCAGTAATATAAATAGTAGTATAAATACAGGGGCCTTAAGCCCACCAGTTCAGTTTAGTTCCAGCTGCCTAAGTGGATACATATCTGCATTTTTCTGAGATGGCATCAAGGGGCTGCAAGCATCCGGCAGACGCATTTTGCTATGACTGAGGCCAATTTATCAAGACAAGAGCGAAAAAGTACTCCGTGGAAGCATCTGCTAAGATGTGTGAGGCCTACAAGGCATATTTCGTCATGCCTGTCGGGGATCAAGACAAACCCTGGGCACCTCATTTCACCTGCGAGCACTGCAAAAAAACTCTGGAAGGTGAGATGGACAATTGTTGCTCGGAATTTTATGTTATAAAATTTGTTAAAATGTTTAAAATTGTAAAAGATTTTAATTTTAAAATGTTTTACAATTTTCAATGTTATTGAAAAAATATATCATATATGAAAAATGTTGCGAGAATCTCTAACACATTAGTCATGGGTGAAATAAATGTATTTTTGTAGGATGGTACAGAGGGGAAAAGAAACCCATGAAGTTCGCTATCCCAAGAATTTGGCGGGACCCACTGACCACTCAAGCATCTGCTACTTCTGCCCCGGTGCCACACTGCCATGAGCTCCCCGTACCCACTCATCCGGAGAGAGAGCAACCGTCTTTATAAGAGAGCAGCAAGTCAGAGAGCGAGGAAGACGTTGTAGATCCAGAGGACAATTTCAGAGGTGGAGCTGAGGAGAGAAACCCATACTACCCCAACCAAAAAGACCTCAACGACTTGATTAGAGATCTTAGTCTCGCCAAGTCCAATGCCGAGCTTTTGACGTCTAGGCTCAAGCAGTGGAACTTGTTGGATGAAAGTGTGCAAGTCGCAGATCAGAGGAAGCGTCACCAACCTTTTTCCACCTTCTTCACCCGTCAAGATGGGCTCTGCTTCTGCCACAATGTGACCAGTCTGTTCGAGGCAATCGGAATCGTCTGTAACCAGAATGAGTGGCGCCTCTTCATTGACAGCTCATCCAGGAGCCTCAAAGCCGTACTGCTCCATAATGGTAACAAGTACCCGTCTCTTCCCCTGGCTCACTCGGTGCACCTCAAAGAGGATTACAACAGCATCAAGACCTTGCTGGACGCGTTGAAGTATGATGAGTACGGCTGGGAGGTCATAGGAGACTTCAAAATGGTGGCATTCCTGATGGGTCTCCAAGGCGGTTACCAAGTTTCCCTGTTATCTTTGCCTTTGGGACAGCAGGGACACCAAGGCGCACTACCACTGGCGGGACTGGCCACAGCGGACCGAGTTCTCTGTGGGGAGGAACAACATCAAATGGGAGCTACTGGTGGACCCTCGGAAGGTGCTGATGCCACCACTGCACATCAAATTGGGCCTTATGAAACAATTTGTCAGAGCTCTAGATAAAGAGTCGGCAGCCTTCAAGTACCTTCAAAACTTCTTCCCTAAGCTGTTTGAGGCCAAGGTCAAAGCCGGTGTCTTCGTCGGACCACAGATAAAGAAGATCCTGGAGTGCAATGAATTCCTCAAAAAGCTCACTCGTAAGGAGAAAGCGGCTTGGAACAGCTTTGTCGCAGTGGTTCGGGGCTTCCTGGGCAATCACAAGGCCGAAAACTATGTGGAGCTGGTTGAGACTCTGGTGAAGAACTACGGCACAATGGGCTGTAGGATGTCCCTCAAAGTCCATATCCTTGATGCTCATCTTGATAAATTCAAGGAGAACATGGGAGCGTACTCGGAGGAGCAAGGCGAGCGCTTCCACCAGGATATACTGGACTTTGAACGCCGCTACCAAGGAAAGAATAACGAGAACATGATGGGAGACAATATTTGGGGGCTGATTCGTGAAAGTGATTTACAGTATAATCGTAAATCTCGAAAAACTACTCACTTCTAAATCTTTTGTAGTCATTTTTGTATTGCTTTAGTATAAATACATGTTAATTTGTATTCATATGTTGTTTTTTTCTGACTTTATGTGAACGAAAAGACACAAATTCGCCCGTTTTCTCATTGGAAATAGGTAAATTTAAAAATATCACTGTCCTGGTCACAAAAGCAAAGTTTGTGGGGAATAATAGCGATTTTCTATACTTTTTAGGCATAAGCAATTACGAAATAACACTTACTACCCAGGAACAAAAATTGTGTTACATAGTGAGATCAATCTATAGCAAGGAGGAAATTTGATTATGATCATTACACGCATTAGACGTGTTTGTCCATGTATACAAACCTAATCTCTATTGAATACTTGAAATTTTCTCACTGTATTCTGTCTGTATTGTGTCTCCTCTACAAAAAACAACATGGGAGAAAAATATTATTTGGATGCCTTTGTAAAATTTACTAATAGCTCTCCTAAATAGTGCACACTTATTTTGTTTTATGAAAAAGTCATGGCGTAATGAAGGCTTTGATCGTTCTCGATATTAAATATAAAATACCAAATTTGCTACTACTAGAACAAAGGGAATAGCAATAGAGTAAGCTCAGCTCGTGAGTTTATGAATTATATAATATCTGTAGATTATGAGGAACAGATTGTTATCATGTAGAAACTTTGCTGTTCATGAAAATTACATCTGAAATATCAAACATGTTTTGATATACGAGCTTATTGATGGACGCTATCATGTACTTCTGAGTACATGTATGGAACCACGGGGCTGTCACCTTGATGTCTGAAGTATCAATTGACAATACATATATTACCTCGACTAGGGATAATCATAATGAGTTCGTCCTTTAATTCTTTAATGCTTTGAAGGATTAATGATCTGTTCGGGATTAAAAAATGTTCCAAAATACGCCGAGTGCACTAACTCCCTAAATCTGAACCGTTCATGCAAGGCATAATACTGTTTATTTTCATTTTCATTTTGCAGGATAAAGTGAATCCTCGTTTTTTTTTTTTTTTTTAATAATTATGTTAGTTCATAGTTCTTATTGATACTTTAGACTGTGTAAGCAGGCCCGCCGTAAAAGAGAAGGGGGGGGGGGCGGGGGCAATTGCCCAGGAGCCCGGCGATTTCTAGGGCCCGCCGACAAATCATTTATATAATGAATAAATTAATCTTTGCAGTAAATATTAAAATTTGTTCCTTGTAAAAGTCTAAGTTATGATAGATTACTACAGGTTTTATATACAAAAATGAAACTAGTTTTGGGGCCCATGACTGCTCTGCCCAGAGGCCGGGAATTTCTGTTGACGGGCCTGTGTCTAAGTATGCCCCGATCGTCCGTTATGTCCCATTTACCCCCATCTACATGTTTTGTGTAATAATTATGTTCGTCCTTTGTTTTAATTGATATTTCAGACTATTTTTGTGTAAATAAATGTCCTCAGTTTCAATTCATTGTTTAGACTATTTGTGTAAATATATCCTGATTGCCCGCAATGAACCATTGCTTACAGTCTCTATGTTTCTGTAAATTATTATGTGCGTCTTTCGTTTTACATGGTACTGCGGACCATCAGTGCAAACACGTGCATTCAATAATCATGTAGAATTTATCAAACACACTTCTTTTTTAATAAATATTATATAAAATTAACAGAATCCAAATAGAATAAACGCAATAATAATTAACAAAAAGGAATCAGCTTGAGATACCATTAATGATATGATGCTCACATATTTTCTGGAATAGGTTGATAGTGTAAATTTAATCACACCCGAACTATCAAAAAAGACATTTTCATACATGAGATTATTTATGCACTACATGTATTTAAAAGTATGGAACCACCAGGCTGCCACCTTGCTGTATGAATTAGCAATTAACAATTGATGTATTACCTAGGGAAGGGATAATCATAGTGCAATCATCATTTGTTTCTGGAAAGGGTCAAGGATCTGTCCAGGATTAAACAACGAACCGCTATTACATATGTTTGCACTAACCACCTGAGTCTGACTATTCATGCACGGCCTAACTATGTTTTAGTTTTAAATTTCATTTTACAAGTTAAAACGAGTTCCAACTGTTCATGTATAAGATTGTCCGCCGTCTCCGTGTTTATGTTAATAGTGTGTGTCCTTTGTTTGTATTGATAGTTCAGACTAGATGTGTAAAAATGTCCAGGTTGTCCATGATGTACCAATGTCCACAGTTTCTATGTTTTTCTCAATAATTACGTGCGTCGTTAGTATGTATTGATAGTTTATTTTGTCTGAGTAAACATGTCCTCGTTGTCCATGATGTCCACAGTCTATGTGCTTGTGTCAATAGTTACGTGCATCTTTTGCCTGTATTGATAGCTCATTGTATTTGGATACAGATTTCCTCTTCGACCATGACGTACCATTTTCCACAGTCTTCATGCTTTTTGAAAATATGTATTGTCTTATGATTTTAAATATGGTACAGACCATCAGTGTAAAAGCGTGCGTTAAATTCTTAGATCTAATTTAACTAGCAAACGTTATATAAAATAGCTATTATGAAACAAATAATATAATCCAAATAAAGCAAAGTCAGTAATAATACCAAAAAAATCAGTTTCAGATTTCATAAATTATATGATGGTTTCAGATTTTGTAGAATAGTTTGGCGTCATCTATAAATCGTTCATGCTAGTATCAATTTACGCACACCTACAATAGCACCATACACATTTTGATACACGAACTTATTTACCAACTCCGTCATGTGCTTCTGTCTAGACACATTTATGAACTGTGTGGAATCACCAGGCTGCCACATTGCTGTATGAAGTAACAATTAACAATTAACGACTGATGCATTACCTAGAGAAGGGATAATCACATTGTGGTCGTTCTTTGATTTTGGAAACGGTTAAAGATCTGTCTGGGATGCAAAAACGAACCACAATTACGTCTGAGTGCACTAATCCTTAGAGTGTAACCGTTCATGTACGGATTAACACTGTTTCTCTTCATTTTCATTTTTCAAGATAATGGGAGTACCAGTTGTCCATGAAGTCCCATTGTCTACAGTTTCCATGTTTTGGTCAAATGTTGTGTGTGTCCTTAGTTTTAATGGACAGTACAGACCATTTGTGTAAACGTGTGCATCCTCGCTTGCATTGCGAAATTTCATATTCCTTAGAATCAATCATACAGTATCCTCCTCGACACATCATCTTTCACTCCAAGATAGCCAGAACAAATATCCTCTGTACGGGGTTCCATACCCGAGTCCTCGATTTCCACCAAATACAAGAATGTGTGTGTGTGTGTGTGTGTGTTGTAAAATAGTTTTAAATAGCCTGAGTGCTTTCAGTTATCTAAGGATCTCAAAGGCGTGAATAAACAACATACGCACCAACAAATAATGGGTATATATGAATCATATCTGAGCAATGAGCTTGAAACGGTGTGATTCGAATGAATGTACCAACCTGAATATGCTAGAATATGAGAGGATCTACTGTTGTTGCAGTTATACTAATACTTCCTCACGGCCGATATGTAGAGCATCACAGTTTCTCACTTTCGGGAGCAGTGGCAGCTTAGTGACACCATGCCGGGCACGCGACCAGAAGAGTGCGGGTTCGAATCCTACGTTTGGATGAGCCCAGACCGGCTACTATAGTGTGTACCTGGAACAAACACTTCACTCCAATTGCCCCGAGCACTAAATAACTAGTTAAAGTCTTGTTGTGAAATTAAATACCAAACCAACATCTTTCTCTGTCGTTTTATCTTCCACGTTTAATTCATCTGTCATTAAATCTCTCTATGTCTGCCTGTCCACCTGTTTTTCTGCGGGTATGCGGTTTGTATAACAACTTTTGACCTATATTTGTAAAGGATTGATATTGTTCTACCTTATTATTTTATCTTATTTACCTTTTACAAAACTTCAACATCGATATATTTTGTCTTGTAGTATTTCAAGATTACATTTATTTGGAAGGTGTTATCTTCCTAACGTTTCTTTTACAATTCTTCATTTTTACATTTTTAGAGATTTACGTTTGATTGGCACCATATAACCATTAGTGTTCTGAGGTGCCGTTAAAAGCTACTACATACATACATACTGCCTGTTTGTATGTCTCTATATAAATTGATAGATGAATAATAGCTGCTGTCCATCTTTTTTGAAGCAAATTTAGTAAAACACTCATTTTCTAGTCTCAGACTTCGTCTCTTATTATGTCATCTTTAAGGTACGAATTATCTGTGAAACCCGGTTGCTGTCTGGGTGACATTTGACAACCCAGATCTACCTCTCAGAGAGGTACAAAAGCATCCTCTATCGCGCTTCCAGCTCATTAAGAGACCCGCAAATGTTATGGGAATGGAGACAAAGTTTGAAATCGAACCCGGTTAATCTTTATCGCAATCAGGCGCACATACTACTAAAGGATCAGTAAGTGATCTTTTATATCCCAACCACTATAAACATATAAACACACACACACACAAACAAAACATATATATAGATATATGTGTGTGTGTGTACGCGAATTTTAATATTTAACCTCAAACTGGTTTGAACGGCCTTTCACGGTTAAATTTAAAATGAGATCTTATAGGTGGATTTAATTTCATTGTATGAACGCAAAAACAAAATTTAATCTCGCACGAATAATTTACCAGATAGATAGTTATATGGATAGATAGATAGAGTTATGGATGCATGCATGGAGAGATCGATATATTTGATAAATAAATGAATAAATAAATACAATAATGGATGTATAGATAAATGAATAGATGGATAATATAGACCCTTGTACCATTTGAATGAAAAATACATTCGGCACCCGGCATTTTGACCCATGACAGAAGAAAAAAAACTTATTCAGCTATTGTATTACCTCTCCCACATTGTACAAAATCTGTGCATACAAGAAGCTATCGTTAGCAAATTAGTTCGAGTCACATGTAGAAAGTTGAAATTACCAGTCGAAACCCGTTGTTACTGCTTGGGAAGAAATATAATATGTTTACAGAAGCTTTTCAAAACACGAAAAAAGAACACTGCCAATCACCTCCAATGGTCCCCGTATAGGAGTCCAACAATTTGTTTTCGATTACTATACCTTTTTTCAGGCGTAGAACAAATCATCCTGAGATGAAAAAACGAAGATTCTCATTAACAAATAACTTCGAATACATGTAATCTGATATCAACCTGCTGCTACATAACAGTGTGAATGTATGTTCACCTTTGACTTCATTGTACTACTTTGTTCACAACTACTTCTGTCAAAACTTTAGATTATATCTCCATCTGTCGCATGAATACTCGCTATTTCTGTCTCAGACTAGTGAATAAATTGTTATCGGTAATTAAAATGACGCTTTTCTCCTACTATTTGATGACGATTAAATATTATCGTTTTTGGCATATTATTAGTATCATGATTTTCATAATATTTCTCCTTCTAGCAATAGATATATCACGTATTTACCCTACTATGTGACTGCTTTCTAAGTTTACATGCTTTCGTACATACTATTAAAGTATACTTGTTTTCGTCATTTAGGAATAACCCTACTTACACGCATGTTGTCTTTGGGTTACATATTGATCCATTGCTACATTAGAGCGAAGCATCAAGCACCTAATGAGTTAAGATCATAATCAAGCACCTAATGAGTTAAGATCATAATCAAGCACCTAATGAGTTAAGATCATATAGGCAAGCTAATACGATTATTTTCTTTCCAACCATGAACACTATAGGGACATGAAAAAGAAAGTTTCCTGACATAATGAAGAGTAATACACAAACCATAAAAAGGGCTTGTGACAACGTGTTCTATATAAAACTACTTTAAGTACTTGAGAAACTGCTTCTAAGTCCAATAAACAGTGCAAGAACACACATGATAGCATGCCGCGATACTGTTCTAACTATTACTATATCTACTGAAATTTTATTTGAAGACGTGCTTTCAACCAGACACACATAAACAAATAACTCTAATATATTATGTGCATGATATACGCTTATTGAACTTTTAGCCGATTTCAAATACGTAAATAAGAACGGCGTCAACGCATCGTGCCGTAATAATAGCCAGTGATTTTATTCTCTAATTCCCTTGCATAGACATGTAGTGAATCATAGTCCGTAGTTCAATTCGTTGGCAGAAAATGCTTCTAGAGCTCGATCTTATCTAAGTCATTGCATTTATTTGTCAAACAAAAGGGTTTTCTTGAGTGTAACTAGACTAAAATGAAGTCACGTGTCGAAATTATTTATTTATGCATGTACTATGCGTTTCGACTTAAGCATTTATGCATTTATAAATATTTTTTAACACGCACAGGGATTCTTCTACCGAGCGAATCATACACCTGCATGAGGTTGGGCTGGAAGTCCTTTGTTGTCCCCTATTTCCAAGGACTTCCCGACAACATTCGTTGTCAACTAGACGTTCTCGTAACGCGCCAAGACTAGAAACAATTTTCCTCTAATCAGTAAATGAATGACTACAATGTCACAACTATAACTTCACAATTGCATGGCTTTTCCTTGTTAGCTTGCCGTGGCATGAAGCACATAACACAATTCATACACCCAATGCAGGGAACTATTTTCCGATTCCATCCCTGGGTCAATAAAAACAACAGTCTGAACCACTTTCGCACGTGCACTTCCACCAACTGCTACAGTGGTAGGCATCTTCAAACAAAGGGATGACCTCTTCCCAATTATTCCATGGCACAAAACAGTAGTTCTTGTCACGAATATCTCCCACCTCTGAATTAAGATAGGAACTAATTGGCTCCATCCATGCCCACTTATGCTAGTCTGACCCCATCTCAAACTACAAAACCAGTCCATGCCACTGCAAAGTCTCTTAAAAACTGTAAGTATGACGTCTGTTCCTAGAAATTGGCTAATTACTCGGACTGGGAAATATTTTCCCAACACCGACTTCCCATAATCAAACCACTAATCACTAAAACCTAACAAATCGCTAAATGATTAAAAGAACAAAAAACTGTACAACTTAATAAAGTTTAAAAGTCCAAGATGAAGATGACCCTTTTAAAAATGGTTTGAAAATCTCGTTGACAAAGATGTATATACTACATCGGGTTCAAAATAAACGATGGAAGATACGAAGATACGGTGTGTGTGTGTATATATATATATATATATATATATATATATATATATATATATATATATATATATATATATATATACGATTTAAACTTAAGTAAAGGGCTTGCGTCAACATTAACACTGTACTAATGAGACTCCTTACACAGTGGCGGAGGGAGGGTACGAGGCGCCCGGGGACAATGTTCTTTAGTGGCGCCCCTATCGAGGCGCCTGTGTGCACTGTTCTTTAGTACTTTGTTGCAGAGAACAGTTTTGATGTCAGTTGCCAATCTCTATTTTCGCCCTCACACCCCCCCCCCCAATCTAAGCCCCCGTTACACTAAGATGAGGTCAAATACTATGAACATTTTCGCTGCAAAAATACAAAGCTCATGAGGGCGCCCCCTTTGATTGGTGCGCGAGGCCAATTGACCCCTGACACACCCCCCCTTGCGCCTCGACCGTTCTTACACAAAACAGCGATAAGTGTTCATTAACGACAATAAAATAATACGGTTTTTACTTTTAAAAATAATACAAATATGACGATCAGCATTGTTCATACAGTCGACACAAACACTAATGTCATTAAAGACCAAATCTTTTACTTTCACTATTTTTTAAAATTAATTAACAAGAAAGACAAATTCAAAACAAAATAAGAAAACGGGTGTGGGAGGAAAACATTTGTAGTACTTGGTGCTAAAACAGAAACAAATGACTAATTTCACGGAATCATGGTGATTGCATTTAGAAATGCACGGTTAGTATCCATACATAGCGCGCACCAATTCCTAACATCATAAACACCACTCTGCCGTCGCATAGAGTGGTGCAAACATCAGTAAAATAAACAGGACCGACCCTGATCTTCAGGCGCGTTGTGTAACGGCAAATCTGCATCTATGTTGCTTGCTGTTAGAAACGTGTTATACCAGAGCTCAGACGGTAAACGTATCAATTCAGACCGAGTAATGATGGTCGCTGTGTACAGCCACGCCCTGGTGATATATTTACCTATGATACAAGTGTATTGATCGCCATCACAAAGTAAACTATCGCAGCATCACGGAAACTACTACCAGCAATTATAATCTTCGTCTGGAATATTAATACAAAATTTTAAGTTCAACAGAACTTTGATTATATATGACCATGATAATATTAAGGTTTGCCCTTATCGCCCCCCCCCCCTTCCCCACACACACACACACTCAACCTCCATCTTTGGGGGTAAAATCTTGTTATTTAAGTTGTGTGACTTGGAACTTAACAAAATTTACTGCTGGTTGTATTCTCCAGACAAAATATGACGGCTTCCCAGGAGAGACGGTAAAGGGCAACCAGTCACTTTTAAATATTACTTGCTATCATAACACGTTTATATGTATGGCTACCGCACACCATTTAAAACAAACATCTCTGATAGATTCGGTGCCAGGTGAAGAAAACAAAATAAAACAAGCCTCTACGGTAAACAAAATAAGTATGTCAGCCTATTATACATTACATCTTTGTCACACACACACACACACACACACACACACACAAACACACACAAACACACACACACACACACACACTCCTCTGTCCTAGGAAGTGAAAATATACCTTTCCTTTGAGTTTTTGTATTTATCTATTTAAATTGATAGATATGCTGCAGATCATTGTCCACAGGTAAAATATTGCAGCCTTTCATGGTAGGCAATTGTACTCTGTCAGATATCATTTGAAATATTGATATTTATCATAAAGGCATACAATTGTAAAATTACGACACTGGAGAGTGGTTTGACGTTTATACAGTAGCCACAGTCCCACTCCACATCAAGTCCTTCTAACTACCAGGCGCTTAGACAGCTAAGTACCGCAATTTGCATTCAGCCACGAGAGGGGGTGGGGTGGGCAGAGACAGAGATGGAGAGAGAGAAGAGAGACTACTATACCGAAACATAAAGGTAGTTTTCTTTTCTTTTCTCTTCTTTGCAAAAATGGAATTCCGTTAAAAAAAAAAGGCTGCAAATTCAAACAGAGCACAAATATTCATATGCGTAAGGTTTCCAAAACGGTGGAAAACAGGATGATTTCATGTCAATTCAATTATTTGCTGTACAAACCAAAGTCAAGGAAAAAACAATAGTGTACTTGAAGAATGTGATGTTTCGAGTGAAGTCTTTGGGCAAGATAATATTCTGTTATGCATTTTAATGCAATGATATATTTTGTATAAAAAATTCAGAAAAGTAAACACTCTAATTGTATTTTATTCATTTATCTTTATCTTATTTACATAACTTTTCAATCTTTGGCTTGACATTTAACCAGCTTTGTTCGACGACTAAAAATTTCATTCTCTCTTTCTCACTCTGTTTTTTTTTTATTTTTTTATTTCTTTTGTTTGTTCTCTTTTTAAATGAAAAAGTGGAAATAATAGAAGGTGCATGTTACGATGTTACGAGATTCCTCATCTGTCGACAACAGTAAAGATCAAAGGTTTTCTTCTCATATATCTAAATCCTCAACGTCTACATTCAACTAAAAATTTCAACAAAAAAAAAAAAAAAAAAAAAACAACAAAAAAACAAAGATATGACTCTCATAAAATTCAGACAATACTTCCGACACTTTAGTACTGGTTGTTTGGTTAGTTTTAAAGGCACTTTTAACACATTACTGGCTATATCATGCTGAGGAAATGGGAGCTAAGTGTCACATATAGACAACCAGCCTAGACTGGGTTTGGTGCGTATCGAATCCACGATCCTTTGATTACAAGTCCGACGCTCTCCCAACTGAGCTACTGTGGTTGTTTGTCAGACTGTAGCACAGCTTTGTACTATTTACTTGTCCACTAGAATAACCGTGTCCACTGTTCTTTTACGAAAATAAGAAGGCCGTCAACTAGCCGCCATTAATGTTACTATATTTAGTACACTATAAAAGGGTGTCCTTCCTTCTTTTGCAGAACTGTAGTCTGCAAGTAATATCAGCATGTGTTGACCCAGTTGTCTTGAGTGTGACATCATTTGAAAGCAATGTCCAATTCACTTCACAGAGAGATGGAGACAAATATTTATATTTTTTCGAGTGACATACAACAGAGAAAGAAATGTTGATATGAATTACAGACTATGATTATGCAGAAAAAGAACGACACCAGGTTATAACCGCATTAGGAAAAGATGCCGTAACGTCATTAACTTCTATCCGGATATCTCTCAGATGTACAAGTCATTATACCACTACAATAACAACCCAACAATCACAATGGGCAATGGGGCAATAAAAAAAACCCCAAAACAACAACAACAACAACCCAAATGCTGCATAATGATCTGTGCATTTTCTTTTCTTTCCAAATGAAAAAGTCCTTTCATTTGGTTGTATTATAATTTATAGGTTTATATTATACATCGAACGAGACAACATTGATCTACATATGATCACTCCCCGCCCTCTTGTATCTACAAGATCTTATGAGTTCAGCAGTTAAATTAAAAAATGTCCAGCTTGCCATTTATATTGGTGATTCAGCAAGGACTTTATCTCCAGAAGATTTTAGTTTTGTTTGCATGTTAGTCGAAGACGGGGACCCATTAGTTTGCTATCATGGATCAAAGGTACATGGTTATTAATTTAATGCTTAATTAATAGCTGTTAACTTTGTCAAACAACTAATCTCCCAGATTAACTTCCAACCAGGAATAATATTTGGAAAGTTTCATGTCATTACCATCTTTGTCTTCTGCAGACAATGGCATCGTCCAGTTCATCTAAAGTTTTGATCGATATCAGTTTGCGTACAAATAGATTTTCCTTAGACCTGTTCACGCATTTGTGTCTCCTCATTTGCAATTTGTATGAAATTGTGGAGCCTCCAGTTGTTGGATGTTGCTATGGATATGTTTCGATCTTATAAGACTTATTTTGAATATTAGCATTTCGTCGAAAAGGAAACGCGGGCTGCATTTATTTGTTTAGAAACCATGATTTGGATTCAGCCCAAAATCTGAAACATGACTGACTGTGTATAAAAACACTTCGATTCATTCATAGTGATGTACCTACAATCAGTGCTAGAGTTGCCATCTTTGATTCACTTTGATTAACGACGTAGGTATGATTCACTTGACTCCGTATCATGTTCTTGATTGGCCATAATAAAACCGTGAAACAGAGTCAAGATTTCGAAATCCTACTTTTGATTTTGGTTTAAAACATTCGGCCCGTCCATCAGTCATAGCGTTTACGGTAAATAAGATCGACCCTTTGTAACACTGGCAAAGAAATGGATGTAATCGCGTTACATCACAGCTATCCTGTACTAAAGCGGCCATAGGCCGAAGCTGACTGTTTAGCGATAATGAACATATAATCTCTATTATCTACTTCATATAGTAGCATTAATGGCGGTTACCTGTAATACTAAGTATATAATGATGGTAAAGTGAGTTTTTATTGTATAAATTAATAAATCCACGACCCGAGTGTCTGTAGCTCCGAGTAGACATACGCCATTTTATGCATCAATGTCCAACTTGCATTGTGGTCTAATTATAGTAGTGTGACACCTCGCATTGCACTGTACATGAGTCCTGTCAAACATGAGTCCTGTCAAACATGCTATATAATAAGCTATGTTTATTTGAAGTAATGACGTTAGATTATTGTGGGTTATTTTTCGTCTTTTGGAAGGTAGCCGCCTGTGTCGTATCGATCGGTCCAACTTGTATTGACTTTATTTTGTGGCATGCCATACAATCGCATGTATTAAATTCCCTAAAACCGCGTAACTATAAACAAAATTGCGTTTCTTTCTCATGTCATAATCAACCATAGCAACTTTAGGTCAGCAAATTGAACGTTAGACTGTTATTGAGACTAATGAGCCCATCTCTCTCTCTCTCTCTCTCTCACACACACACACACACACACACTTACAACACACAAACACCACACACACAATCACACACACACACACACACACACACACACACACATATATATATACACGCAATTAGAAAAGTAAACACTTTTATTGTGTTTTATTATTTTATTTATGTATCTTTATTTTATTTGTTGGACGATTAGAAATCTCTCTCTCTCTCTCTCTTTTTAAAAATGAAAATGGAAATAATAGAAGGTGCATGTTACGAGGTTCCTCACTTGGCAACAACAGTAAAGGTTTTCTTCTCTAATATCTAAATCCTCAAGGTCTACATTCAACTAAAACTTTCAACAACAAGAGAAAGATGTGATTCGCATAAAATTCAGTCAATTCTTCCGACACTTTAGTGCAGAATGTGTAAAAGGGAGTTGAACAATTTAAATAGGAAGATCACCTGAAGATGAGGTTTGAAAGCAGGACCATTATTTATAATGTTCTTTATTTAGCATAAACATTAGAGTTGTACTTCGGGGACACGGAATGGCGAATGAGTAATGAGATCGGGCTGGTGGTATAGCCTAGTAAATGCTATTGTTATGTGAAAACATGTACATGTACTTTTTTTTGTTTTTCATGAACATGTACTACACATTCGAGTTGTACTTAGAGGAGTAATGAAATGGGGCTATGGCATTTTCTAAGCTTAAATATAGGCAGCCAGCCTATACTGGGTTTGGTGTGTATCGAATCTACGATCCTTTGATTACAAGTCCGATGCTCTCCCAACTGAGCTACTGCGGTTTTTGAGTCAGACTGTATCACTGCTTTTTACTATTTTCTTGTCCACTAGAATGACCGTGCCCAGTGTTCATTTCTCAAAATAAGAAGGCCGTCAACCAGCCGCCATTAATGTTACTATATTTAGTACACAGATGGAATGTCCTGTTAATTCGCGCTAAACAGCCAACTTCATGCCTATAAAAGGGTGTCCTTCCTTTTTTGCAGAAAGCTTTTATCTACAAGATCTTATGGGTTCAGAATTTAAATTTAAAACATGGAGATAAATTAGAAATGTATATATTTATTATTGTTGAATTTAATTATTGAGTTTGATAATGTTTGTATTGTTGTATGTACCGCCGCAGTTTGAGTTACATAACAAACATATCCTACATCGCATCTTTCCATTTTTCATACTGGATGAAAAGCCATATTTCGATAACAAGCCTAGCAAGAAGTATTGAAGATTATAATATGACAAAGTATTTCCGAATATTTAGGGTATTGGTTTTTCTGAAATTCTTTAAGTTCTTTAATAGGCAATGTGTAGTTCCTTATAAAGTATGTAGTACCAAGAGCTAGGAATTTCTTTGTCAGACGGGAGTAAGAGACAGCGGCATTATTTCCGTATTACGGCACAATATGATACCATGAGAGCAGGCGCAAGATCTAACAACTTAATTTCCCCTCTCCCTACATGATACAAATATTTCAACATATTGCAACATGACAACAGTGTAGCAAAAACTAATGCTGGAAAATAACGAGAGAGAGAGAGAGAGAGAGAGAGAGAGAGAGAGAGAGAGAGAGAGAGAGAGAGAGAAAGAAAGAAAGAGAGAGAGAAAGAGTAGGGTACAATTTATATATTTGCATATATGTTGTAAAATTCTAATTTTTCTTTTCCACAGCGCTTTCCCAAAATTCATAAAAGAAGTAAATCTAAGGTAACCGTTGGTTATGGCATTGATAATAATTTTCTCATCAACTCAGTTCGTTACTGACTATACGTGAGACAGAACACGAAAAAATGTAGCGCATTTCTTGGTAACCGCAGGAACAAAAACGATTTTAAGTAACTCGAACACGATACAGATCAGATTTTAATGTCCTTATATTATGACGTAATCTAAAAAAACTAGGCATTTTACTTGAGTCGACATTTGGACATAAACACTTTTATAAAGCAGTGTCAGACATGATACATTGGGTATCCTGTTCAAGATTGTTACACAAGGTCACTGTTGAGAGTTAAAAAGAATATTTAGAAGAATTGAGTCTGAAATTGCAAGTGACTAAATTATTTGAACGTCGAAGGTTATAATTTCTTTGTTCAGACACAGGGGAGGGAGTAGTTTAATATGCTAATCTGGAGTGTTAATGGTATACAGCGTTAGTAAGTGTTTACTCTTTGCTCTAGATTGTACACCCAGTTTCAAAATAAAGAGGTTGCATATTCGCTTATTGTGGAAGTCCCGAAACGATTCTTGCCGCTTCTAGCTGTAGTTTTTCAAGTCATTTTTTATGAATCTATAAACGAACATCTATCCTAGACTACACAGGCATATTTCAAAATTGACCTGATATAAATTATATATTGTTTATATTAACTTTATCTGCTAAGTTTGTATTTTAGTTTTCGAAGATTGCCTATTCGAGAATATGCTGCTTTAGAATGCTATCAATATGACAAGTCTATTTGATATTTGATAAAAGTAGTACACCAAGATGACGACGAGAAGCTACATATTGAATATCAGTATTTTCAGAAACAAGTTCAGGCATATTTAATACTTTATTGTACGTATAAAAATATAGCCACTGTTTTGTTTGTTGCTTTTTTCTGGATTAAACTTTAAGAGCCATTGCTTGGACCATTGATACAGTTGTATTAGATCATTATATATGAGTACATCTATTTCAGTACAATAAGGGGATGCATAATGCAGAGATGACTCATCTGCAAAGAGACGCATGAGAGAACTCATACTAAATATTAATATGATTTACGTAGATTAGAGAGGCTAAATGTTGGATCCTTGTGGTACACAAGAATTTATAATGGTGTCTCATGAAAAAGTGACGTGCAAAAAGTCCATTTGTTTTCTGTTACTTAGATAGTTTTCAAACCATTTTAGCAAATTACCTGTAACACCGTATTCGTTCAGTTTAGATATTCAGTCCCTGTGCTAGACCCGATCAAATGCTTAGGATAAATCACAAACTACAGTCCAAGAATGTCGAGATTGTTCCTGTTACTTACATATACTATAATAAAGTTCAATAAATTGAAAAAACCAGTGGAGTGACTGGGAAGCATGTTAGCAAATTACCTGTAACAACGTATTCGTTCAGTTTATATATTCAGCCCCTGTGCCAGACCCGATCGAATGCTTCGGATAAATCACAAACTACAATCCAAGAATGTCGCGATTGTTCCAGTGACTTACATATACTATATAGTTCAATAAGTTGAAAACCAGTGGAGTGACTAGGAAGGAATCCTGATTGATACTGGTACTGACAATAATCGTACACATGTTTAAAATGCATACAGCTTAGTCGAGATATAGGTCTATCATGGGAAACTTCATGGAAATAACCTTTTTAGGCATCAACCTATCTGGAAGTTTCATTTCCGTCAACGACATATTATTAAGAATGTTAGTGGTGCTCCTATTGTTGGACTGACGCCTTTAAGCATTCTGTCACTTATGCCATCAGGCCCCGTACCTTAATTGACAGAAATGGATTTAATAATACACGTAATTTCTTTTTCAGAGATTGTAATTTCATTTAGAGTATCAAGGCATCGTTTTGAAATATTTGGAGTGAAAAATTATTATCATTAATAGTTGGAATCGAGTAAAATACTTATTTAATAAGTCAGCATTTTTTCCCATTAAAAATACATCAAAAAACATTTTGTCTTGTAACTTTGAGTGGGGAGGGATGTGTGCCTTTCAAAAGTGATTTTGTAATTTCCAAAATGTTTTAAATTTTTTTCTTAGAATCTGAAATATACCCGTCTAGCTTATATTGCTCTTTAGCATACTTTTTATGTTGTTTACTTTATTTCTAATTTGTTTGTATTTATTCCAATCGTTTGGCCTACCACGATTAAGGGCAACTTTGCGTATTGTCATTTTTCCCTCTCGTTTTTGTCAATTAGGAATCAAACCACGGTGTATAATTAAGCGAGTTATTATAGTGTTAGAAGGAATACACAAATCTTGAGAATTTTAATAATCTGGTGGCAAATATTATCATTTGCTTTATTTGTTTGTATTTATTCCAATCGTTTGGCCTACCACGATTAAGGGCAACTTTGCGTATTCTGTCATTTTTCCCTCTCGTTTTTCTCAATTGAGAATCAAACCACGGTGTATGAAGTGAGCAAGTTATTATAGTGTTAGAAGGAATACAAAATCTTGGTGGCAAATATATCATTGGCAGCCTCAGTATCACTTTGAGTTAGCAATAAGTTTATCCAGTTAGTGTATGCTATTAGAGCGTTGAATTAGTACACATCAGGTCAGCTGTAAATCCAGAACCGGCGCTTATAGACCACTTTGACACTCAGTTTAACATATTAAGGGTGTCATGATCACTAATTTCTCTATCAATGTCCAAATTGTCAATAGGAAGTATAGTTATACCACTATTTACAAGGATTAGATCGAGCACAGGTTTGGTAGTAAAAGTAATTCATGTATGCTCACTTTCTAGCAATGTTATTGACAATCCATTGAATGTGTGCAGGTTAAACGCTGAACAATGAAGCATCATTAGCTCTCTCTCTCTCTCTCTCTCTCTCTCTCTCTCTCTCTCTCTCTCTCTCTCTCTCTCCAGGAATTATTTTTGCTAAAATGAAACATTAAACAAGTTTAGAGAACCCAAGTATCGCTTGGAACCGTTTTGGGGAATAATGTTCAAATGCATGCATTGTAGACAAGTAAAATAGCTAAAAAAAAATAGTCAGCAGAACTGCAGATTCAACGACAATATAGAATTCACAACCTCTGAATCGGGTGACGCTAAAACATGGGTTTGCAGATAACTCAATGTCTGTATTTTTGCCTAGCTGAACGTCTCTATATTTAAATTTTAAGTGACCAAATGTATAATGTAGTTTTCATATACAATTGTAGTCCATATACTATACTGAGTATTGTATCAAAACTAAATTGGAAACAATATTCCTTTACATGTGTCATGGGAATGAGATTTAAAAAGATTGAAGAAAGATAGTGACAAACTTGTAGAAGAAGATTGGCTGTGATTAAAAAAAAAAAGTTTACATACCCTTCTGTATAGCATATGCCATGGAGACACGCACGACTACCAGAGGGGCAAAAGCACAAGCAAACTCCCAATCATAATCACTCGTAGTACATCATATCGACATGCAAATGGTAGTTTTTAATACACGAGTGAAGGTAGAGTGCGGACTTGATATCTAGGACAGAACGTCTGTGTAGAAAGGCCTTTAGAGGGGTATTCGATATTCAAGTATAGAAAGTAATTATATATTTTGCATTGCTGTCTTGGAAAAAGCCCGAAGTTGAGGATTAATTTGCAACCTATTAAAACTATGGAACATCCTTTTAGAACTTACCTTACAACTGGCACGATGTAGCCAGTATTGTGCAGACGTTCCGTTAAACTCGATACACACAGACGTACATACATACACACATACGTACATACATTTTTCAATGATGTGTATAATACAAAATATGATCTAGATATGAATTAGCATAATCTCAATGTTGCCAAGAGACACAATTTCTTTTAAGCCTGACTACAACTCTACATTATGCAACAATTACAGCTAGTTTTCTTGCTTATTTCCGAATACAAAATGTTCTCTATATCTTAAGCTCCTCTCCGCTGGGCTTGCACAATTGGTACCGTTATACCTTTAGTCAACCTTATTTTTTCAATAATCAGTGATATAACTCGGGACTGTACAAGTAACAAATGTACTAAGTCTCGCTTGTCAAAAACAATTTTATGAGGTACCAAGCTATGTCTTATATTAATGTGTTTGGAAATGTCATTGAGCTGTTTCAACTGCTGTTTTCTTATTTGTGCTTTAACTACCAAACTATTTTTTTAATATAAAATTAATTGTTTTAACCATTAGTTGTTTTATACTTATCAGCACTTATTGAACTTCACATGGGTGATATGGGATAAATCACATTATGTCATATTATGCAATAACCAGGTCAAAGGTCAATTTACTAATTATAATGTACCTCTCCCACTTCAAAAAAGAGAATTCATCCAAAAGAAACGACTTTATATTTGTTTAGGAGACAAAGAACTCAACATCAGAGACAGGTGGACATGATCCAATCTTATCATAAAGTATAAGCTTTCAACACTTGACACTGACTGCAGATAGATGAGTCCACTAACCCCCAGTCCTCGCACAAAGGTCAGTCCAACTATCCTCTCGGTAACACAAATCAAAAGCTTCCCACCTTTGTGTAGTGAATAAAATTCATGCAATAAACCACTCTGTCACCAAATATAGTATATCACAGCTTCTAAGCACTTATTTTGGAATTTGGGTGAAATCTGTGGAATACAACACAGAATAATACCAAGGAAAGACAATAAGTATAGCAAGTCAAATGGAGTTAAAAACGGAGGAATGTATATAGCTAAAAGGTACATGTAGTTTATAACAAAGGAATCAAAAGCGACAACAGGAACATAGAGAAAAATGAGGAGAGAAAGTTTGATCGCCTTACCTTAGACAAATGTGTGGAGGCAGTGCCCCATTGGTTCAAGGACAGTCCCAAGACACCGGTACTATTACATCCCTTACAAGCACCAAAACTTCAGGCGAAGCAGTGTGCATTCTCATCTGAAATAAAAGGGTAAATAATTTAAGTCATATATATATATATATATATATATATATATATATATATATATATATATATATATATCGCACCAAATGTGTTTAGTTTCGTGAAGTTAAATGCATTATAATTTTCATTGGATCTTGATGTAACCTGAACAAACTTTGTTGCAAGTTTAGGGGGATTGGGATCAGTCAGTAAACACACGATAGGAAATATATGTTTGGCCATCATTTAAAGGTATAAATACTGCTTTTTGATACGACGAGGGATTACATGAATATCCATTGATTTTGTAATGGAATCGAGCGACTGTGTTGACATGCACTAATTGACTTTATTCTGAGACCTGAACAAGTCAATGACAATACATTCATTTTACGCCCTGAGGATGAAGAAGCTTCAATCAACGTTGGCATAATATAAGTAAGCAGTTATTTGGAACTTTTTTTCTGTACTACATACGCAAGCCCAGTGTTCTCCTATAATTCTCTTGTTCTCTTCTCTTGGACTCGCGGTGTATATATATATATATATATATATATATATATATATATATATATATATATATATATATATATATATATATATATATATATATATATATATATATATAGAACGAGAGAGAGATAAATATGTGAAAATCAGGCAGAACTTAGCGGCAGGAGAGATGCAAAGATTTATATATGTATTGGTTACTATTTATAAAGTGATCTTAGTAATTAAATAGACAAATACGGACAGAAACAACTCGAGAGACATATTTACTTCTTTGTTTCAAAGTAAGGAAATCATCTAGCAATTATATTGTTATTCTTTCTTCCAGGATGAATAGCTTAATGGATGAATGAATGGATTGATGGGCGGGTGTGTGGATTGATGCACAGAAGAATACGTTTATCCAGTTAGTGTTTGCTATTAGAGCGTTGAATTTGTACACATCAGTTTTGCTGTAAATCCAGATTCAGTTTAACATATTAAGGGTATCAGGTTTGGTAGTGACAGTAATTCATGTATGCTCACTTTCTAGCGATGTTATTGACAATCCATTGAATGTGTGCAGGTTTAATGCAGAATAATGAAGCAACATTAGCTCAAGTTCTCTCTCTCTCTCTCTCTCTCTCTGAATCGGGTGACGCTAAAACATGGGTTTGCAGATAACTCAGTGTCTGTATTTTTGCCTAGCTGAACGTCTCTATATTTAAATTTTAAGTGACCACATGTATAATGTAGTTTTCATATACAATTGTATTCCATATACTATTCTGAGTATTGTATCAAAACTAAATTGGAAACAATATTCCTTTACATGTTATGTATGATGTTTATATAATATTGTGAATATTTTAGGAAATTATAAATGTTTCTTCACTTTAATATTTGCTTAAATCTTTATGTTTATTAGGAAAAACATGTATAACTAGTGTCCTTGAATTAGGTTGTTTTGATCAATATGTTTTCTCAAGTTGAAGGTCAAGGTTGATTTTGTTTACAGTTAGAATTCCATTAAGATGACTCATATTCTAGAACATTCTGTCATGTGACCAATCTTTATATATACCATGTTTGGTGGACATTTTTTCAGTTTTGACATTACCATCAGTCTTGTAAAGAGCTATTGCAGTTGTGAAAATTCATTCCAAATTCTAAGAGAGGAATTATTTTAAATATTCATTGGATTATAACAGTGCTCATAAACTTTTGGATTTTGGATTTTTAATTGACAATTTTGGAATTTATGTGAACTTATTCAGAGATTTTGGAATACTTCATTTTGACTTCAGCACATCAAGATTTCTAGTACATCAGGACTTTGGAGACCATTAGCACATCATAACATTCAAGGACACAGCCATGAATTCGGAACATTCTATATTTAGGACTTGTGATTAGAACAATCATTCTTATTGGATTATTAGGATTTCAAAACACATTACTGTAAGTGACTTTTTGATTTTTTCATTTTAATTATCTAGTAATAAATTGCTTGTTGATTTTTACTTGATTTGTTGGTTTCACTTTCTTTCTGTTACATTTTTCTTAGACCATAGAGTCGTAACAGAAATTGGGGGCTCGTCCGGGATCTGAATTTCTTTAAAGCATATTAGAGATATTAAATTTATCTTTGAAATTCATATTGATTTTGTCTCGGAGAATTTTTTTTGTCTTTGGCAAAGATTTTTAAATAAAGAATTTTTTTGTGTGAAACCAACAAGCATTTACAATGGCATCTAATGTTCAGAATTTCATTTCAAAACCTACCCAGGAGGGGTTAGAGTGCATGAGAAAGGATGAGTTGCTCGAGCTTGCCAGAAAATACAGTCTATCTGAGGCAAAAGTATCATTGACAAAACAGGAGATAAAGATTATTTTAATTCAGTATTTAGCAGGAAAGGGAATTTTTGAAAATAGTGCTTTAAGTTTGAAAAGAAAGCCTGTATCTGGTTCTGACAGGAAATTAAGGGAATTAGAGTTAAAGAACCAGATTGATTTAGAATTGGCAAAGCTTCAGATTCAGAGAGAGAGAGAGAAGGAAGAGAGGCAGATCCAAATGCAGAAGGAAGAGAGGCAGATCCAAATGCAGAAAAAAGAGAGGCAGATCCAAATGCAGAAAGAAGAGAGGCAGATACAGATGGAGAGAGAAAAAGAAGAGAGGCAGTTGGAGAGAGAGAAAGAAGAGAGACAAATGCAGATACAGATGGAGAGAGAGAAAGAAGAGAGGCAAATGCAGATGGAGAGAGAGAGAGAGAAAGAAGATAGACAAATACAAATGCAGATGCAAAGAGAAGAAAGGGAAATGCAATTTAAGTTAAGAGAATTAGAACTGGCAAACAGAGCACACTCCACTCCTTTAAATACAAGTTCAGGTTTTGATGTTACTAGATATATTAGGTTAGTACCCCCTTTTCAGGAAAAAGAAGTAGATAAATACTTTCTTCATTTCGAGAAAATAGCTGAAAACTTGAAATGGCCCAGAGAGCATTGGACTTTGTTATTACAAAGTGTACTTATTGGCAAAGCTCGTGAAGTCTACACTTTACTGTCAGTACAACAAAGCACTGATTATGATGTGGTTAAGAAGTACATCTTGAAAGCTTATGAGTTGGTACCAGAGGCATATCGACAAAGGTTTAGGAATTGTAGAAAAGAAACTGGACAAACTCATGTCGAATTTGCAAGGGATAAAGAACAACTATTTGATAGGTGGTGCTCAGCCAAGAAAGTTGATCAAGGTTATGATAACCTCCGACAGCTCGTATTAATTGAAGAGTTCAAGAGGTGCATCCATAGTGATGTTAAAACCTATCTTGACGAGCAGAATGTGGAAACTTCGGAAAATGCTGCTTGTATGGCTGATGATTATTCCTTGACTCACAAAATTTCATTTGGCAATAAGTCGTCCTCTCAGCATTTTTCTGGTAAAAAACCATTTCAATCTCATTCGAGTACTTCCAAATTTCACAACAGCACAACTGTTAGGAATCAAACATCTGATAAGACTGATCAGAAATCCTTATCTCTTCCTACGTGCACTTATTGTAAAAAGAAAGGGCACGCTATTTCTGATTGCTTCAAGTTGAAAAATAAGCAGCAGAGTAAAGACAGAGCTTTTCCAAATGCTCTTATTTCTACGAGGTCACGGCCACTGTCTTGTATTGAAAGCAATACATTTGTTGGATCAAACAAACCCCAGTCTGATTCTATTTTGGAGGCTTATGAACCATTCATGTCAGAAGGTTCTATATCACTTATTGGTGATTCTGCCAAACCTATCCCAATTAAAATATTATGGGACACTGGAGCTTCTCAGAGTCTTTTATTATCAGGTACTTTGCCTTTGTCTGAGGAGTCTTCTTCAAGTGAAAGTGTTCTTATTCAGGGAGTAGATTGCGGCTTTGTAAATGTTCCTCTCCATTGTGTAAATTTGGCATCAGACTTAGTTTCTGGACCTGTGACTGTTGGGGCAGTGACTTCTTTACCCATAGAGGGTGTTCATTTATTACTAGGCAATGACCTAGCTGGAGATAAGGTTGTGGTTAATCCACTTGTAACTGACAAGCCTTGTTTGGATCAGAAAGTTGATCCTGTCGAAACTGAAATCCCTGATTTGTACCCTGCTTGTGCAGTTACTAGAGCTATGGCAAAAAGAGCTCTTGAGAGTGATGTTGATCAGGATATTATTCCTTTAGCTGACACATGTATTGGTCAGTCTTTTGATGAGGTCACTTTTTCCTCAGGTATTGATCAATCAAATGGTATTGATCACAGTGATCCTCTTTTGGCAACTCATTCTCTTTGTCCTACTCAGGGTGACAAACGACAATCTAATGTCGTTGAACAGGAGCAAGATCCCGAGATATCTTGTTTGTTTCAGAGGGCTATCAGTGAAACTGAAGCCACACAAGTTCCAGTGTGTTACTTTGTGAAAAATGGGGTCCTTATGAGGAAATGGAGACCACCTGATGTACCCGCTGGTGACGAGTGGTCAGTGAGCTATCAAATTGTTGTTCCTAAGTCATATCGACAGGAAATTCTTAATATTGCCCATGAAACTCCTTTGGCTGGTCATTTAGGAGTCCGTAAGACTTATCACAAGATCTTGAATCATTTTTATTGGCCGAAACTCAAAAGTGATGTTTCTAAATACTGCAGATCTTGTCACACTTGTCAAATGGTAGGAAAACCCAATCAGAAGATACCTAAGGCTCATCTGCAACCTATTCCTGCATTTGATGAACCATTTAGTAGAATAATTGTAGACTGTGTTGGTCCTTTACCTAAAACCAAGTCAGGCAACCAATACTTGTTGACCATCATGTGTGCATCTACAAGATTTCCAGAGGCAATTCCTCTGAGAAATATAAAAACTAAAACTATTGTGAAAGCTTTGGTGAAGTTTTTTACACTTGTTGGCCTTCCCAAATCTGTCCAGTCAGATCAAGGGTCAAATTTTATGTCTGGAATTTTCCAACAAGTTATGCATGAATTAGGCATCCAACAGTTTAAATCTTCTGCCTATCACCCTGAAAGTCAAGGTGCTTTAGAAAGATTTCATCAAACTTTGAAGAATATGATTCGATCATATTGCTTTGATACAGAAAAGGATTGGGATGAGGGTGTTCATTTGTTGTTGTTTGCTGTTAGGTAATCAGTTTAAGAGTCGTTGGGTTTTAGTCCCTTTGAACTAGTTTTTGGTCATACTGTCCGTGGACCATTGAAATTATTGAAAGAGAAACTTCTTTCAAATGAAGATTCAAAGATTAATCTTCTTGATTATGTCTCTGATTTCAAATACAAGTTGTCAAAGACCTGTGAAGTAGCAAGAACTAATTTTCACACTACTCAGTCAAAAATGAAATTAAAGTATGACAGAAATACACAGGAAAGGAGTTTTAAACCTGGTGACAAAGTTCTGGCTCTCTTTCCCATACCTCAGAATCCTCTTCAGGCTAAATTTTATGGTCCTTATACCGTTGAAAAGAAAGTAAATGGCTTAAATTATATCATTAACACTCCTGGGAGACGGAAACAGAAACAACTTTGTCATATAAATATGTTAAAGGAATATTTTGACAGAGATAGCTCAGCTAATTATTCTGTTAATTTAGTTGTACCTGTCCCACACAGTGAAGATATCAACGATGGAATACAATCAGACTATAGTGACTCTGGTATAACCAATCTTCGGAATTCAGAAATATTGAACAACCTAGACCAGAAACTTTCACATCTAGAACAACAGGAAAGAAATGAACTAAAACAGCTATTACATGAATATGAGCACTTGTTTCCTGATGTTCCAACACGAACAAGTAAAATTTATCATGACGTTGACATTGTAGATTCTGCGCCTGTGAAACAGCATCCTTATAGGATGAATCCTCTCAAACAGAACTATCTGAAGAAAGAAATTCAGTATTTACTGGAGAATGATTTCGTAGAACCAAGTAAAAGTAACTGGAGTTCACCATGTATTCTTGTTCCCAACCCAGATAATACATTCCGTATGTGTACTGACTATAGAAAAGTCAACAGTGTCACCAAAACTGATTCATTTCCAATCCCAAGAATGGACGATTCATTGATAAAATTGGAAATGCGGAATATGTCACCAAGTTTGACCTTTTAAAAGGATTCTGGCAAATTCCACTGACGGAAAGGGCAAAAGAAATTTCAGCATTTGTAACTCCAGATGGACTTTATCAATATAAAGTCATGCCGTTTGGAATGAAAAATTCGCCTGCAACGTTTCAACGTCTGATGAACATGATAACATTTGGTCTTGATAATTGTGACGCTTATATCGATGACGTCATTATCTACAACAACACCTGTGAAGATCATTTGGAAACCATTCGAAAATTCTTCGATCGACTCAGTGATGCGAATCGGACAATTAATTTGAGCAAAAGTGAGTTTTGCCATGCTTGTGTCACATTTTTAGGACATATTGTGGGACAAGGTCAAGTTAAACCTATAGAAGCTAAGGTCAAAGCTATCTCTGAATTTCAAGTTCCAATTTGTAAAAAGCAACTGATGCGATTTCTAGGTATGGCTGGATATTATCGGAAATTTTGTTCCAATTTTTCCAAAATTGCTGAACCTTTGACAAGTTTATTGAGTAAGAAAACCAAATTTCATTGGTCTGACAAGTGTCAGGAATCTTTTGACAAGTTAAAGGCCATGCTTAAGAATGCACCAGTTCTTTCTGCACCAAATTTTAGCCAATCATTTAAATTATCTGTTGATGCAAGTGATGTAGGGGTTGGTGGAGTATTGATTCAGGAAGACAAAAGTGGTGTGGATCACCCTGTGTGTTATTTTTCTAAAAAACTAAACAAGCACCAGAAAAATTATTCCACAATTGAGAAGGAATGTTTGGCTTTGATATTGGCTTTACAGCATTTTGAAGTGTATGTTACCTCAGCTCTTTCTCCAATTATTGTGTACAGTGATCACAATCCCCTTACTTTCATCAACAAAATGAAAGATAAAAATCGGAGATTGTTGAGATGGAGTTTGATATTGCAGGAATATAACATTGACATTAGACACATCAGGGGAAAAGACAATGTGATTGCAGATGCACTCTCACGTGCCTAGAAATGTAATATTGCTTGATGTAATTAAGTCCTGTATCATAAAACATGTTCTTATGTAATTTTGGTTATTATAGTATTAGATGTATATTCAAAAGAAAGCTTTATTATATAAATCTTTCTTTTTCTTTATGAGGGGAGGTGTTATGTATGATGTTTATATAATATTGTGAATATTTTAGGAAATTATAAATGTTTCTTCACTTTAATATTTGCTTAAATCTTTATGTTTATTAGGAAAAACATGTATAACTAGTGTCCTTGAATTAGGTTGTTTTGATCAATATGTTTTCTCAATTTGAAGGTCAAGGTTGATTTTGTTTACAGTTAGAATTCCATTAAGATGACTCATATTCTAGAACATTCTGTCATGTGACCAATCTTTATATATACCATGTTTGGTGGACATTTTTTCAGTTTTGACATTACCATCAGTCTTGCAAAGAGCTATTGCAGTTGTGAAAATTCATTCCAAATTCTAAGAGAGGAATTATTTTAAATATTCATTGGATTATAACAGTGCTCATAAACTTTTGGATTTTGGATTTTTAATTGACAATTTTGAAATTTATGTGAACTTATTCAGAGATTTTGGAATACTTCATTTTGACTTCAGCACATCAAGATTTCTAGTACATCAGGACTTTGGAGACCATTAGCACATCATAACATTCAAGGACACAGCCATGAATTCGGAACATTCTATATTTAGGACTTGTGATTAGAACAATCATTCTTATTGGATTATTAGGATTTCAAAACACATTACTGTAAGTGACTTTTTGATTTTTTCATTTTAATTATCTAGTAATAAATTGCTTGTTGATTTTTACTTGATTTGTTGGTTTCACTTTCTTTCTGTTACATTTTTCTTAGACCATAGAGTCGTAACAGAAATTGGGGGCTCGTCCGGGATCTGAATTTCTTTAAAGCATATTAGAGATATTAAATTTATCTTTGAAATTCATATTGATTTTGTCTCGGAGAATTTTTTTTGTCTTTGGCAAAGATTTTTAAATAAAGAATTTTTTTGTGTGAAACCAACAAGCATTTACAATGGCATCTAATGTTCAGAATTTCATTTCAAAACCTACCCAGGAGGGGTTAGAGTGCATGAGAAAGGATGAGTTGCTCGAGCTTGCCAGAAAATACAGTCTATCTGAGGCAAAAGTATCATTGACAAAACAGGAGATAAAGATTATTTTAATTCAGTATTTAGCAGGAAAGGGAATTTTTGAAAATAGTGCTTTAAGTTTGAAAAGAAAGCCTGTATCTGGTTCTGACAGGAAATTAAGGGAATTAGAGTTAAAGAACCAGATTGATTTAGAATTGGCAAAGCTTCAGATTCAGAGAGAGAGAGAGAAGGAAGAGAGGCAGATCCAAATGCAGAAGGAAGAGAGGCAGATCCAAATGCAGAAAAAAGAGAGGCAGATCCAAATGCAGAAAGAAGAGAGGCAGATACAGATGGAGAGAGAAAAAGAAGAGAGGCAGTTGGAGAGAGAGAAAGAAGAGAGACAAATGCAGATACAGATGGAGAGAGAAAGAAGAGAGGCAAATGCAGATGGAGAGAGAGAGAGAAAGAAGATAGACAAATACAAATGCAGATGCAAAGAGAAGAAAGGGAAATGCAATTTAAGTTAAGAGAATTAGAACTGGCAAACAGAGCACACTCCACTCCTTTAAATACAAGTTCAGGTTTTGATGTTACTAGATATATTAGGTTAGTACCCCCTTTTCAGGAAAAAGAAGTAGATAAATACTTTCTTCATTTCGAGAAAATAGCTGAAAACTTGAAATGGCCCAGAGAGCATTGGACTTTGTTATTACAAAGTGTACTTATTGGCAAAGCTCGTGAAGTCTACACTTTACTGTCAGTACAACAAAGCACTGATTATGATGTGGTTAAGAAGTACATCTTGAAAGCTTATGAGTTGGTACCAGAGGCATATCGACAAAGGTTTAGGAATTGTAGAAAAGAAACTGGACAAACTCATGTCGAATTTGCAAGGGATAAAGAACAACTATTTGATAGGTGGTGCTCAGCCAAGAAAGTTGATCAAGGTTATGATAACCTCCGACAGCTCGTATTAATTGAAGAGTTCAAGAGGTGCATCCATAGTGATGTTAAAACCTATCTTGACGAGCAGAATGTGGAAACTTCGGAAAATGCTGCTCGTATGGCTGATGATTATTCCTTGACTCACAAAATTTCATTTGGCAATAAGTCGTCCTCTCAGCATTTTTCTGGTAAAAAACCATTTCAATCTCATTCGAGTACTTCCAAATTTCACAACAGCACAACTGTTAGGAATCAAACATCTGATAAGACTGATCAGAAATCCTTATCTCTTCCTACGTGCACTTATTGTAAAAAGAAAGGGCACGCTATTTCTGATTGCTTCAAGTTGAAAAATAAGCAGCAGAGTAAAGACAGAGCTTTTCCAAATGCTCTTATTTCTACGAGGTCACGGCCACTGTCTTGTATTGAAAGCAATACATTTGTTGGGTCAAACAAACCCCAGTCTGATTCTATTTTGGAGGCTTATGAACCATTCATGTCAGAAGGTTCTATATCACTTATTGGTGATTCTGCCAAACCTATCCCAATTAAAATATTATGGGACACTGGAGCTTCTCAGAGTCTTTTATTATCAGGTACTTTGCCTTTGTCTGAGGAGTCTTCTTCAAGTGAAAGTGTTCTTATTCAGGGAGTAGATTGCGGCTTTGTAAATGTTCCTCTCCATTGTGTAAATTTGGCATCAGACTTAGTTTCTGGACCTGTGACTGTTGGGGCAGTGACTTCTTTACCCATAGAGGGTGTTCATTTATTACTAGGCAATGACCTAGCTGGAGATAAGGTTGTGGTTAATCCACTTGTAACTGACAAGCCTTGTTTGGATCAGAAAGTTGATCCTGTCGAAACTGAAATCCCTGATTTGTACCCTGCTTGTGCAGTTACTAGAGCTATGGCAAAAAGAGCTCTTGAGAGTGATGTTGATCAGGATATTATTCCTTTAGCTGACACATGTATTGGTCAGTCTTTTGATGAGGTCACTTTTTCCTCAGGTATTGATCAATCAAATGGTATTGATCACAGTGATCCTCTTTTGGCAACTCATTCTCTTTGTCCTACTCAGGGTGACAAACGACAATCTAATGTCGTTGAACAGGAGCAAGATCCCGAGATATCTTGTTTGTTTCAGAGGGCTATCAGTGAAACTGAAGCCACACAAGTTCCAGTGTGTTACTTTGTGAAAAATGGGGTCCTTATGAGGAAATGGAGACCACCTGATGTACCCGCTGGTGACGAGTGGTCAGTGAGCTATCAAATTGTTGTTCCTAAGTCATATCGACAGGAAATTCTTAATATTGCCCATGAAACTCCTTTGGCTGGTCATTTAGGAGTCCGTAAGACTTATCACAAGATCTTGAATCATTTTTATTGGCCGAAACTCAAAAGTGATGTTTCTAAATACTGCAGATCTTGTCACACTTGTCAAATGGTAGGAAAACCCAATCAGAAGATACCTAAGGCTCATCTGCAACCTATTCCTGCATTTGATGAACCATTTAGTAGAATAATTGTAGACTGTGTTGGTCCTTTACCTAAAACCAAGTCAGGCAACCAATACTTGTTGACCATCATGTGTGCATCTACAAGATTTCCAGAGGCAATTCCTCTGAGAAATATAAAAACTAAAACTATTGTGAAAGCTTTGGTGAAGTTTTTTACACTTGTTGGCCTTCCCAAATCTGTCCAGTCAGATCAAGGGTCAAATTTTATGTCTGGAATTTTCCAACAAGTTATGCATGAATTAGGCATCCAACAGTTTAAATCTTCTGCCTATCACCCTGAAAGTCAAGGTGCTTTAGAAAGATTTCATCAAACTTTGAAGAATATGATTCGATCATATTGCTTTGATACAGAAAAGGATTGGGATGAGGGTGTTCATTTGTTGTTGTTTGCTGTTAGGTAATCAGTTTAAGAGTCGTTGGGTTTTAGTCCCTTTGAACTAGTTTTTGGTCATACTGTCCGTGGACCATTGAAATTATTGAAAGAGAAACTTCTTTCAAATGAAGATTCAAAGATTAATCTTCTTGATTATGTCTCTGATTTCAAATACAAGTTGTCAAAGACCTGTGAAGTAGCAAGAACTAATTTTCACACTACTCAGTCAAAAATGAAATTAAAGTATGACAGAAATACACAGGAAAGGAGTTTTAAACCTGGTGACAAAGTTCTGGCTCTCTTTCCCATACCTCAGAATCCTCTTCAGGCTAAATTTTATGGTCCTTATACCGTTGAAAAGAAAGTAAATGGCTTAAATTATATCATTAACACTCCTGGGAGACGGAAACAGAAACAACTTTGTCATATAAATATGTTAAAGGAATATTTTGACAGAGATAGCTCAGCTAATTATTCTGTTAATTTAGTTGTACCTGTCCCACACAGTGAAGATATCAACGATGGAATACAATCAGACTATAGTGACTCTGGTATAACCAATCTTCGGAATTCAGAAATATTGAACAACCTAGACCAGAAACTTTCACATCTAGAACAACAGGAAAGAAATGAACTAAAACAGCTATTACATGAATATGAGCACTTGTTTCCTGATGTTCCAACACGAACAAGTAAAATTTATCATGACGTTGACATTGTAGATTCTGCGCCTGTGAAACAGCATCCTTATAGGATGAATCCTCTCAAACAGAACTATCTGAAGAAAGAAATTCAGTATTTACTGGAGAATGATTTCGTAGAACCAAGTAAAAGTAACTGGAGTTCACCATGTATTCTTGTTCCCAACCCAGATAATACATTCCGTATGTGTACTGACTATAGAAAAGTCAACAGTGTCACCAAAACTGATTCATTTCCAATCCCAAGAATGGACGATTCATTGATAAAATTGGAAATGCGGAATATGTCACCAAGTTTGACCTTTTAAAAGGATTCTGGCAAATTCCACTGACGGAAAGGGCAAAAGAAATTTCAGCATTTGTAACTCCAGATGGACTTTATCAATATAAAGTCATGCCGTTTGGAATGAAAAATTCGCCTGCAACGTTTCAACGTCTGATGAACATGATAACATTTGGTCTTGATAATTGTGACGCTTATATCGATGACGTCATTATCTACAACAACACCTGTGAAGATCATTTGGAAACCATTCGAAAATTCTTCGATCGACTCAGTGATGCGAATCGGACAATTAATTTGAGCAAAAGTGAGTTTTGCCATGCTTGTGTCACATTTTTAGGACATATTGTGGGACAAGGTCAAGTTAAACCTATAGAAGCTAAGGTCAAAGCTATCTCTGAATTTCAAGTTCCAATTTGTAAAAAGCAACTGATGCGATTTCTAGGTATGGCTGGATATTATCGGAAATTTTGTTCCAATTTTTCCAAAATTGCTGAACCTTTGACAAGTTTATTGAGTAAGAAAACCAAATTTCATTGGTCTGACAAGTGTCAGGAATCTTTTGACAAGTTAAAGGCCATGCTTAAGAATGCACCAGTTCTTTCTGCACCAAATTTTAGCCAATCATTTAAATTATCTGTTGATGCAAGTGATGTAGGGGTTGGTGGAGTATTGATTCAGGAAGACAAAAGTGGTGTGGATCACCCTGTGTGTTATTTTTCTAAAAAACTAAACAAGCACCAGAAAAATTATTCCACAATTGAGAAGGAATGTTTGGCTTTGATATTGGCTTTACAGCATTTTGAAGTGTATGTTACCTCAGCTCTTTCTCCAATTATTGTGTACAGTGATCACAATCCCCTTACTTTCATCAACAAAATGAAAGATAAAAATCGGAGATTGTTGAGATGGAGTTTGATATTGCAGGAATATAACATTGACATTAGACACATCAGGGGAAAAGACAATGTGATTGCAGATGCACTCTCACGTGCCTAGAAATGTAATATTGCTTGATGTAATTAAGTCCTGTATCATAAAACATGTTCTTATGTAATTTTGGTTATTATAGTATTAGATGTATATTCAAAAGAAAGCTTTATTATATAAATCTTTCTTTTTCTTTATGAGGGGAGGTGTTATGTATGATGTTTATATAATATTGTGAATATTTTAGGAAATTATAAATGTTTCTTCACTTTAATATTTGCTTAAATCTTTATGTTTATTAGGAAAAACATGTATAACTAGTGTCCTTGAATTAGGTTGTTTTGATCAATATGTTTTCTCAATTTGAAGGTCAAGGTTGATTTTGTTTACAGTTAGAATTCCATTAAGATGACTCATATTCTAGAACATTCTGTCATGTGACCAATCTTTATATATACCATGTTTGGTGGACATTTTTTCAGTTTTGACATTACCATCAGTCTTGTAAAGAGCTATTGCAGTTGTGAAAATTCATTCCAAATTCTAAGAGAGGAATTATTTTAAATATTCATTGGATTATAACAGTGCTCATAAACTTTTGGATTTTGGATTTTTAATTGACAATTTTGGAATTTATGTGAACTTATTCAGAGATTTTGGAATACTTCATTTTGACTTCAGCACATCAAGATTTCTAGTACATCAGGACTTTGGAGACCATTAGCACATCATAACATTCAAGGACACAGCCATGAATTCGGAACATTCTATATTTAGGACTTGTGATTAGAACAATCATTCTTATTGGATTATTAGGATTTCAAAACACATTACTGTAAGTGACTTTTTGATTTTTTCATTTTAATTATCTAGTAATAAATTGCTTGTTGATTTTTACTTGATTTGTTGGTTTCACTTTCTTTCTGTTACATTTTTCTTAGACCATAGAGTCGTAACAGAAATTGGGGGCTCGTCCGGGATCTGAATTTCTTTAAAGCATATTAGAGATATTAAATTTATCTTTGAAATTCATATTGATTTTGTCTCGGAGAATTTTTTTTGTCTTTGGCAAAGATTTTTAAATAAAGAATTTTTTTGTGTGAAACCAACAAGCATTTACAATGGCATCTAATGTTCAGAATTTCATTTCAAAACCTACCCAGGAGGGGTTAGAGTGCATGAGAAAGGATGAGTTGCTCGAGCTTGCCAGAAAATACAGTCTATCTGAGGCAAAAGTATCATTGACAAAACAGGAGATAAAGATTATTTTAATTCAGTATTTAGCAGGAAAGGGAATTTTTGAAAATAGTGCTTTAAGTTTGAAAAGAAAGCCTGTATCTGGTTCTGACAGGAAATTAAGGGAATTAGAGTTAAAGAACCAGATTGATTTAGAATTGGCAAAGCTTCAGATTCAGAGAGAGAGAGAGAAGGAAGAGAGGCAGATCCAAATGCAGAAGGAAGAGAGGCAGATCCAAATGCAGAAAAAAGAGAGGCAGATCCAAATGCAGAAAGAAGAGAGGCAGATACAGATGGAGAGAGAAAAAGAAGAGAGGCAGTTGGAGAGAGAGAAAGAAGAGAGACAAATGCAGATACAGATGGAGAGAGAGAAAGAAGAGAGGCAAATGCAGATGGAGAGAGAGAGAGAAAGAAGATAGACAAATACAAATGCAGATGCAAAGAGAAGAAAGGGAAATGCAATTTAAGTTAAGAGAATTAGAACTGGCAAACAGAGCACACTCCACTCCTTTAAATACAAGTTCAGGTTTTGATGTTACTAGATATATTAGGTTAGTACCCCCTTTTCAGGAAAAAGAAGTAGATAAATACTTTCTTCATTTCGAGAAAATAGCTGAAAACTTGAAATGGCCCAGAGAGCATTGGACTTTGTTATTACAAAGTGTACTTATTGGCAAAGCTCGTGAAGTCTACACTTTACTGTCAGTACAACAAAGCACTGATTATGATGTGGTTAAGAAGTACATCTTGAAAGCTTATGAGTTGGTACCAGAGGCATATCGACAAAGGTTTAGGAATTGTAGAAAAGAAACTGGACAAACTCATGTCGAATTTGCAAGGGATAAAGAACAACTATTTGATAGGTGGTGCTCAGCCAAGAAAGTTGATCAAGGTTATGATAACCTCCGACAGCTCGTATTAATTGAAGAGTTCAAGAGGTGCATCCATAGTGATGTTAAAACCTATCTTGACGAGCAGAATGTGGAAACTTTGGAAAATGCTGCTCGTATGGCTGATGATTATTCCTTGACTCACAAAATTTCATTTGGCAATAAGTCGTCCTCTCAGCATTTTTCTGGTAAAAAACCATTTCAATCTCATTCGAGTACTTCCAAATTTCACAACAGCACAACTGTTAGGAATCAAACATCTGATAAGACTGATCAGAAATCCTTATCTCTTCCTACGTGCACTTATTGTAAAAAGAAAGGGCACGCTATTTCTGATTGCTTCAAGTTGAAAAATAAGCAGCAGAGTAAAGACAGAGCTTTTCCAAATGCTCTTATTTCTACGAGGTCACGGCCACTGTCTTGTATTGAAAGCAATACATTTGTTGGGTCAAACAAACCCCAGTCTGATTCTATTTTGGAGGCTTATGAACCATTCATGTCAGAAGGTTCTATATCACTTATTGGTGATTCTGCCAAACCTATCCCAATTAAAATATTATGGGACACTGGAGCTTCTCAGAGTCTTTTATTATCAGGTACTTTGCCTTTGTCTGAGGAGTCTTCTTCAAGTGAAAGTGTTCTTATTCAGGGAGTAGATTGCGGCTTTGTAAATGTTCCTCTCCATTGTGTAAATTTGGCATCAGACTTAGTTTCTGGACCTGTGACTGTTGGGGCAGTGACTTCTTTACCCATAGAGGGTGTTCATTTATTACTAGGCAATGACCTAGCTGGAGATAAGGTTGTGGTTAATCCACTTGTAACTGACAAGCCTTGTTTGGATCAGAAAGTTGATCCTGTCGAAACTGAAATCCCTGATTTGTACCCTGCTTGTGCAGTTACTAGAGCTATGGCAAAAAGAGCTCTTGAGAGTGATGTTGATCAGGATATTATTCCTTTAGCTGACACATGTATTGGTCAGTCTTTTGATGAGGTCACTTTTTCCTCAGGTATTGATCAATCAAATGGTATTGATCACAGTGATCCTCTTTTGGCAACTCATTCTCTTTGTCCTACTCAGGGTGACAAACGACAATCTAATGTCGTTGAACAGGAGCAAGATCCCGAGATATCTTGTTTGTTTCAGAGGGCTATCAGTGAAACTGAAGCCACACAAGTTCCAGTGTGTTACTTTGTGAAAAATGGGGTCCTTATGAGGAAATGGAGACCACCTGATGTACCCGCTGGTGACGAGTGGTCAGTGAGCTATCAAATTGTTGTTCCTAAGTCATATCGACAGGAAATTCTTAATATTGCCCATGAAACTCCTTTGGCTGGTCATTTAGGAGTCCGTAAGACTTATCACAAGATCTTGAATCATTTTTATTGGCCGAAACTCAAAAGTGATGTTTCTAAATACTGCAGATCTTGTCACACTTGTCAAATGGTAGGAAAACCCAATCAGAAGATACCTAAGGCTCATCTGCAACCTATTCCTGCATTTGATGAACCATTTAGTAGAATAATTGTAGACTGTGTTGGTCCTTTACCTAAAACCAAGTCAGGCAACCAATACTTGTTGACCATCATGTGTGCATCTACAAGATTTCCAGAGGCAATTCCTCTGAGAAATATAAAAACTAAAACTATTGTGAAAGCTTTGGTGAAGTTTTTTACACTTGTTGGCCTTCCCAAATCTGTCCAGTCAGATCAAGGGTCAAATTTTATGTCTGGAATTTTCCAACAAGTTATGCATGAATTAGGCATCCAACAGTTTAAATCTTCTGCCTATCACCCTGAAAGTCAAGGTGCTTTAGAAAGATTTCATCAAACTTTGAAGAATATGATTCGATCATATTGCTTTGATACAGAAAAGGATTGGGATGAGGGTGTTCATTTGTTGTTGTTTGCTGTTAGGTAATCAGTTTAAGAGTCGTTGGGTTTTAGTCCCTTTGAACTAGTTTTTGGTCATACTGTCCGTGGACCATTGAAATTATTGAAAGAGAAACTTCTTTCAAATGAAGATTCAAAGATTAATCTTCTTGATTATGTCTCTGATTTCAAATACAAGTTGTCAAAGACCTGTGAAGTAGCAAGAACTAATTTTCACACTACTCAGTCAAAAATGAAATTAAAGTATGACAGAAATACACAGGAAAGGAGTTTTAAACCTGGTGACAAAGTTCTGGCTCTCTTTCCCATACCTCAGAATCCTCTTCAGGCTAAATTTTATGGTCCTTATACCGTTGAAAAGAAAGTAAATGGCTTAAATTATATCATTAACACTCCTGGGAGACGGAAACAGAAACAACTTTGTCATATAAATATGTTAAAGGAATATTTTGACAGAGATAGCTCAGCTAATTATTCTGTTAATTTAGTTGTACCTGTCCCACACAGTGAAGATATCAACGATGGAATACAATCAGACTATAGTGACTCTGGTATAACCAATCTTCGGAATTCAGAAATATTGAACAACCTAGACCAGAAACTTTCACATCTAGAACAACAGGAAAGAAATGAACTAAAACAGCTATTACATGAATATGAGCACTTGTTTCCTGATGTTCCAACACGAACAAGTAAAATTTATCATGACGTTGACATTGTAGATTCTGCGCCTGTGAAACAGCATCCTTATAGGATGAATCCTCTCAAACAGAACTATCTGAAGAAAGAAATTCAGTATTTACTGGAGAATGATTTCGTAGAACCAAGTAAAAGTAACTGGAGTTCACCATGTATTCTTGTTCCCAACCCAGATAATACATTCCGTATGTGTACTGACTATAGAAAAGTCAACAGTGTCACCAAAACTGATTCATTTCCAATCCCAAGAATGGACGATTCATTGATAAAATTGGAAATGCGGAATATGTCACCAAGTTTGACCTTTTAAAAGGATTCTGGCAAATTCCACTGACGGAAAGGGCAAAAGAAATTTCAGCATTTGTAACTCCAGATGGACTTTATCAATATAAAGTCATGCCGTTTGGAATGAAAAATTCGCCTGCAACGTTTCAACGTCTGATGAACATGATAACATTTGGTCTTGATAATTGTGACGCTTATATCGATGACGTCATTATCTACAACAACACCTGTGAAGATCATTTGGAAACCATTCGAAAATTCTTCGATCGACTCAGTGATGCGAATCGGACAATTAATTTGAGCAAAAGTGAGTTTTGCCATGCTTGTGTCACATTTTTAGGACATATTGTGGGACAAGGTCAAGTTAAACCTATAGAAGCTAAGGTCAAAGCTATCTCTGAATTTCAAGTTCCAATTTGTAAAAAGCAACTGATGCGATTTCTAGGTATGGCTGGATATTATCGGAAATTTTGTTCCAATTTTTCCAAAATTGCTGAACCTTTGACAAGTTTATTGAGTAAGAAAACCAAATTTCATTGGTCTGACAAGTGTCAGGAATCTTTTGACAAGTTAAAGGCCATGCTTAAGAATGCACCAGTTCTTTCTGCACCAAATTTTAGCCAATCATTTAAATTATCTGTTGATGCAAGTGATGTAGGGGTTGGTGGAGTATTGATTCAGGAAGACAAAAGTGGTGTGGATCACCCTGTGTGTTATTTTTCTAAAAAACTAAACAAGCACCAGAAAAATTATTCCACAATTGAGAAGGAATGTTTGGCTTTGATATTGGCTTTACAGCATTTTGAAGTGTATGTTACCTCAGCTCTTTCTCCAATTATTGTGTACAGTGATCACAATCCCCTTACTTTCATCAACAAAATGAAAGATAAAAATCGGAGATTGTTGAGATGGAGTTTGATATTGCAGGAATATAACATTGACATTAGACACATCAGGGGAAAAGACAATGTGATTGCAGATGCACTCTCACGTGCCTAGAAATGTAATATTGCTTGATGTAATTAAGTCCTGTATCATAAAACATGTTCTTATGTAATTTTGGTTATTATAGTATTAGATGTATATTCAAAAGAAAGCTTTATTATATAAATCTTTCTTTTTCTTTATGAGGGGAGGTGTTATGTATGATGTTTATATAATATTGTGAATATTTTAGGAAATTATAAATGTTTCTTCACTTTAATATTTGCTTAAATCTTTATGTTTATTAGGAAAAACATGTATAACTAGTGTCCTTGAATTAGGTTGTTTTGATCAATATGTTTTCTCAATTTGAAGGTCAAGGTTGATTTTGTTTACAGTTAGAATTCCATTAAGATGACTCATATTCTAGAACATTCTGTCATGTGACCAATCTTTATATATACCATGTTTGGTGGACATTTTTTCAGTTTTGACATTACCATCAGTCTTGTAAAGAGCTATTGCAGTTGTGAAAATTCATTCCAAATTCTAAGAGAGGAATTATTTTAAATATTCATTGGATTATAACAGTGCTCATAAACTTTTGGATTTTGGATTTTTAATTGACAATTTTGGAATTTATGTGAACTTATTCAGAGATTTTGGAATACTTCATTTTGACTTCAGCACATCAAGATTTCTAGTACATCAGGACTTTGGAGACCATTAGCACATCATAACATTCAAGGACACAGCCATGAATTCGGAACATTCTATATTTAGGACTTGTGATTAGAACAATCATTCTTATTGGATTATTAGGATTTCAAAACACATTACTGTAAGTGACTTTTTGATTTTTTCATTTTAATTATCTAGTAATAAATTGCTTGTTGATTTTTACTTGATTTGTTGGTTTCACTTTCTTTCTGTTACATTTTTCTTAGACCATAGAGTCGTAACAGAAATTGGGGGCTCGTCCGGGATCTGAATTTCTTTAAAGCATATTAGAGATATTAAATTTATCTTTGAAATTCATATTGATTTTGTCTCGGAGAATTTTTTTTGTCTTTGGCAAAGATTTTTAAATAAAGAATTTTTTTGTGTGAAACCAACAAGCATTTACAATGGCATCTAATGTTCAGAATTTCATTTCAAAACCTACCCAGGAGGGGTTAGAGTGCATGAGAAAGGATGAGTTGCTCGAGCTTGCCAGAAAATACAGTCTATCTGAGGCAAAAGTATCATTGACAAAACAGGAGATAAAGATTATTTTAATTCAGTATTTAGCAGGAAAGGGAATTTTTGAAAATAGTGCTTTAAGTTTGAAAAGAAAGCCTGTATCTGGTTCTGACAGGAAATTAAGGGAATTAGAGTTAAAGAACCAGATTGATTTAGAATTGGCAAAGCTTCAGATTCAGAGAGAGAGAGAGAAGGAAGAGAGGCAGATCCAAATGCAGAAGGAAGAGAGGCAGATCCAAATGCAGAAAAAAGAGAGGCAGATCCAAATGCAGAAAGAAGAGAGGCAGATACAGATGGAGAGAGAAAAAGAAGAGAGGCAGTTGGAGAGAGAGAAAGAAGAGAGACAAATGCAGATACAGATGGAGAGAGAGAAAGAAGAGAGGCAAATGCAGATGGAGAGAGAGAGAGAGAAAGAAGATAGACAAATACAAATGCAGATGCAAAGAGAAGAAAGGGAAATGCAATTTAAGTTAAGAGAATTAGAACTGGCAAACAGAGCACACTCCACTCCTTTAAATACAAGTTCAGGTTTTGATGTTACTAGATATATTAGGTTAGTACCCCCTTTTCAGGAAAAAGAAGTAGATAAATACTTTCTTCATTTCGAGAAAATAGCTGAAAACTTGAAATGGCCCAGAGAGCATTGGACTTTGTTATTACAAAGTGTACTTATTGGCAAAGCTCGTGAAGTCTACACTTTACTGTCAGTACAACAAAGCACTGATTATGATGTGGTTAAGAAGTACATCTTGAAAGCTTATGAGTTGGTACCAGAGGCATATCGACAAAGGTTTAGGAATTGTAGAAAAGAAACTGGACAAACTCATGTCGAATTTGCAAGGGATAAAGAACAACTATTTGATAGGTGGTGCTCAGCCAAGAAAGTTGATCAAGGTTATGATAACCTCCGACAGCTCGTATTAATTGAAGAGTTCAAGAGGTGCATCCATAGTGATGTTAAAACCTATCTTGACGAGCAGAATGTGGAAACTTCGGAAAATGCTGCTCGTATGGCTGATGATTATTCCTTGACTCACAAAATTTCATTTGGCAATAAGTCGTCCTCTCAGCATTTTTCTGGTAAAAAACCATTTCAATCTCATTCGAGTACTTCCAAATTTCACAACAGCACAACTGTTAGGAATCAAACATCTGATAAGACTGATCAGAAATCCTTATCTCTTCCTACGTGCACTTATTGTAAAAAGAAAGGGCACGCTATTTCTGATTGCTTCAAGTTGAAAAATAAGCAGCAGAGTAAAGACAGAGCTTTTCCAAATGCTCTTATTTCTACGAGGTCACGGCCACTGTCTTGTATTGAAAGCAATACATTTGTTGGGTCAAACAAACCCCAGTCTGATTCTATTTTGGAGGCTTATGAACCATTCATGTCAGAAGGTTCTATATCACTTATTGGTGATTCTGCCAAACCTATCCCAATTAAAATATTATGGGACACTGGAGCTTCTCAGAGTCTTTTATTATCAGGTACTTTGCCTTTGTCTGAGGAGTCTTCTTCAAGTGAAAGTGTTCTTATTCAGGGAGTAGATTGCGGCTTTGTAAATGTTCCTCTCCATTGTGTAAATTTGGCATCAGACTTAGTTTCTGGACCTGTGACTGTTGGGGCAGTGACTTCTTTACCCATAGAGGGTGTTCATTTATTACTAGGCAATGACCTAGCTGGAGATAAGGTTGTGGTTAATCCACTTGTAACTGACAAGCCTTGTTTGGATCAGAAAGTTGATCCTGTCGAAACTGAAATCCCTGATTTGTACCCTGCTTGTGCAGTTACTAGAGCTATGGCAAAAAGAGCTCTTGAGAGTGATGTTGATCAGGATATTATTCCTTTAGCTGACACATGTATTGGTCAGTCTTTTGATGAGGTCACTTTTTTCCTCAGGTATTGATCAATCAAATGGTATTGATCACAGTGATCCTCTTTTGGCAACTCATTCTCTTTGTCCTACTCAGGGTGACAAACGACAATCTAATGTCGTTGAACAGGAGCAAGATCCCGAGATATCTTGTTTGTTTCAGAGGGCTATCAGTGAAACTGAAGCCACACAAGTTCCAGTGTGTTACTTTGTGAAAAATGGGGTCCTTATGAGGAAATGGAGACCACCTGATGTACCCGCTGGTGACGAGTGGTCAGTGAGCTATCAAATTGTTGTTCCTAAGTCATATCGACAGGAAATTCTTAATATTGCCCATGAAACTCCTTTGGCTGGTCATTTAGGAGTCCGTAAGACTTATCACAAGATCTTGAATCATTTTTATTGGCCGAAACTCAAAAGTGATGTTTCTAAATACTGCAGATCTTGTCACACTTGTCAAATGGTAGGAAAACCCAATCAGAAGATACCTAAGGCTCATCTGCAACCTATTCCTGCATTTGATGAACCATTTAGTAGAATAATTGTAGACTGTGTTGGTCCTTTACCTAAAACCAAGTCAGGCAACCAATACTTGTTGACCATCATGTGTGCATCTACAAGATTTCCAGAGGCAATTCCTCTGAGAAATATAAAAACTAAAACTATTGTGAAAGCTTTGGTGAAGTTTTTTACACTTGTTGGCCTTCCCAAATCTGTCCAGTCAGATCAAGGGTCAAATTTTATGTCTGGAATTTTCCAACAAGTTATGCATGAATTAGGCATCCAACAGTTTAAATCTTCTGCCTATCACCCTGAAAGTCAAGGTGCTTTAGAAAGATTTCATCAAACTTTGAAGAATATGATTCGATCATATTGCTTTGATACAGAAAAGGATTGGGATGAGGGTGTTCATTTGTTGTTGTTTGCTGTTAGGTAATCAGTTTAAGAGTCGTTTGGGTTTTAGTCCCTTTGAACTAGTTTTTGGTCATACTGTCCGTGGACCATTGAAATTATTGAAAGAGAAACTTCTTTCAAATGAAGATTCAAAGATTAATCTTCTTGATTATGTCTCTGATTTCAAATACAAGTTGTCAAAGACCTGTGAAGTAGCAAGAACTAATTTTCACACTACTCAGTCAAAAATGAAATTAAAGTATGACAGAAATACACAGGAAAGGAGTTTTAAACCTGGTGACAAAGTTCTGGCTCTCTTTCCCATACCTCAGAATCCTCTTCAGGCTAAATTTTATGGTCCTTATACCGTTGAAAAGAAAGTAAATGGCTTAAATTATATCATTAACACTCCTGGGAGACGGAAACAGAAACAACTTTGTCATATAAATATGTTAAAGGAATATTTTGACAGAGATAGCTCAGCTAATTATTCTGTTAATTTAGTTGTACCTGTCCCACACAGTGAAGATATCAACGATGGAATACAATCAGACTATAGTGACTCTGGTATAACCAATCTTCGGAATTCAGAAATATTGAACAACCTAGACCAGAAACTTTCACATCTAGAACAACAGGAAAGAAATGAACTAAAACAGCTATTACATGAATATGAGCACTTGTTTCCTGATGTTCCAACACGAACAAGTAAAATTTATCATGACGTTGACATTGTAGATTCTGCGCCTGTGAAACAGCATCCTTATAGGATGAATCCTCTCAAACAGAACTATCTGAAGAAAGAAATTCAGTATTTACTGGAGAATGATTTCGTAGAACCAAGTAAAAGTAACTGGAGTTCACCATGTATTCTTGTTCCCAACCCAGATAATACATTCCGTATGTGTACTGACTATAGAAAAGTCAACAGTGTCACCAAAACTGATTCATTTCCAATCCCAAGAATGGACGATTCATTGATAAAATTGGAAATGCGGAATATGTCACCAAGTTTGACCTTTTAAAAGGATTCTGGCAAATTCCACTGACGGAAAGGGCAAAAGAAATTTCAGCATTTGTAACTCCAGATGGACTTTATCAATATAAAGTCATGCCGTTTGGAATGAAAAATTCGCCTGCAACGTTTCAACGTCTGATGAACATGATAACATTTGGTCTTGATAATTGTGACGCTTATATCGATGACGTCATTATCTACAACAACACCTGTGAAGATCATTTGGAAACCATTCGAAAATTCTTCGATCGACTCAGTGATGCGAATCGGACAATTAATTTGAGCAAAAGTGAGTTTTGCCATGCTTGTGTCACATTTTTAGGACATATTGTGGGACAAGGTCAAGTTAAACCTATAGAAGCTAAGGTCAAAGCTATCTCTGAATTTCAAGTTCCAATTTGTAAAAAGCAACTGATGCGATTTCTAGGTATGGCTGGATATTATCGGAAATTTTGTTCCAATTTTTCCAAAATTGCTGAACCTTTGACAAGTTTATTGAGTAAGAAAACCAAATTTCATTGGTCTGACAAGTGTCAGGAATCTTTTGACAAGTTAAAGGCCATGCTTAAGAATGCACCAGTTCTTTCTGCACCAAATTTTAGCCAATCATTTAAATTATCTGTTGATGCAAGTGATGTAGGGGTTGGTTTAGTATTGATTCAGGAAGACAAAAGTGGTGTGGATCACCCTGTGTGTTATTTTTCTAAAAAACTAAACAAGCACCAGAAAAATTATTCCACAATTGAGAAGGAATGTTTGGCTTTGATATTGGCTTTACAGCATTTTGAAGTGTATGTTACCTCAGCTCTTTCTCCAATTATTGTGTACAGTGATCACAATCCCCTTACTTTCATCAACAAAATGAAAGATAAAAATCGGAGATTGTTGAGATGGAGTTTGATATTGCAGGAATATAACATTGACATTAGACACATCAGGGGAAAAGACAATGTGATTGCAGATGCACTCTCACGTGCCTAGAAATGTAATATTGCTTGATGTAATTAAGTCCTGTATCATAAAACATGTTCTTATGTAATTTTGGTTATTATAGTATTAGATGTATATTCAAAAGAAAGCTTTATTATATAAATCTTTCTTTTTCTTTATGAGGGGAGGTGTTATGTATGATGTTTATATAATATTGTGAATATTTTAGGAAATTATAAATGTTTCTTCACTTTAATATTTGCTTAAATCTTTATGTTTATTAGGAAAAACATGTATAACTAGTGTCCTTGAATTAGGTTGTTTTGATCAATATGTTTTCTCAATTTGAAGGTCAAGGTTGATTTTGTTTACAGTTAGAATTCCATTAAGATGACTCATATTCTAGAACATTCTGTCATGTGACCAATCTTTATATATACCATGTTTGGTGGACATTTTTTCAGTTTTGACATTACCATCAGTCTTGTAAAGAGCTATTGCAGTTGTGAAAATTCATTCCAAATTCTAAGAGAGGAATTATTTTAAATATTCATTGGATTATAACAGTGCTCATAAACTTTTGGATTTTGGATTTTTAATTGACAATTTTGGAATTTATGTGAACTTATTCAGAGATTTTGGAATACTTCATTTTGACTTCAGCACATCAAGATTTCTAGTACATCAGGACTTTGGAGACCATTAGCACATCATAACATTCAAGGACACAGCCATGAATTCGGAACATTCTATATTTAGGACTTGTGATTAGAACAATCATTCTTATTGGATTATTAGGATTTCAAAACACATTACTGTAAGTGACTTTTTGATTTTTTCATTTTAATTATCTAGTAATAAATTGCTTGTTGATTTTTACTTGATTTGTTGGTTTCACTTTCTTTCTGTTACATTTTTCTTAGACCATAGAGTCGTAACAGAAATTGGGGGCTCGTCCGGGATCTGAATTTCTTTAAAGCATATTAGAGATATTAAATTTATCTTTGAAATTCATATTGATTTTGTCTCGGAGAATTTTTTTTGTCTTTGGCAAAGATTTTTAAATAAAGAATTTTTTTGTGTGAAACCAACAAGCATTTACAATGGCATCTAATGTTCAGAATTTCATTTCAAAACCTACCCAGGAGGGGTTAGAGTGCATGAGAAAGGATGAGTTGCTCGAGCTTGCCAGAAAATACAGTCTATCTGAGGCAAAAGTATCATTGACAAAACAGGAGATAAAGATTATTTTAATTCAGTATTTAGCAGGAAAGGGAATTTTTGAAAATAGTGCTTTAAGTTTGAAAAGAAAGCCTGTATCTGGTTCTGACAGGAAATTAAGGGAATTAGAGTTAAAGAACCAGATTGATTTAGAATTGGCAAAGCTTCAGATTCAGAGAGAGAGAGAGAAGGAAGAGAGGCAGATCCAAATGCAGAAGGAAGAGAGGCAGATCCAAATGCAGAAAAAAGAGAGGCAGATCCAAATGCAGAAAGAAGAGAGGCAGATACAGATGGAGAGAGAAAAAGAAGAGAGGCAGTTGGAGAGAGAGAAAGAAGAGAGACAAATGCAGATACAGATGGAGAGAGAGAAAGAAGAGAGGCAAATGCAGATGGAGAGAGAGAGAGAAAGAAGATAGACAAATACAAATGCAGATGCAAAGAGAAGAAAGGGAAATGCAATTTAAGTTAAGAGAATTAGAACTGGCAAACAGAGCACACTCCACTCCTTTAAATACAAGTTCAGGTTTTGATGTTACTAGATATATTAGGTTAGTACCCCCTTTTCAGGAAAAAGAAGTAGATAAATACTTTCTTCATTTCGAGAAAATAGCTGAAAACTTGAAATGGCCCAGAGAGCATTGGACTTTGTTATTACAAAGTGTACTTATTGGCAAAGCTCGTGAAGTCTACACTTTACTGTCAGTACAACAAAGCACTGATTATGATGTGGTTAAGAAGTACATCTTGAAAGCTTATGAGTTGGTACCAGAGGCATATCGACAAAGGTTTAGGAATTGTAGAAAAGAAACTGGACAAACTCATGTCGAATTTGCAAGGGATAAAGAACAACTATTTGATAGGTGGTGCTCAGCCAAGAAAGTTGATCAAGGTTATGATAACCTCCGACAGCTCGTATTAATTGAAGAGTTCAAGAGGTGCATCCATAGTGATGTTAAAACCTATCTTGACGAGCAGAATGTGGAAACTTTGGAAAATGCTGCTCGTATGGCTGATGATTATTCCTTGACTCACAAAATTTCATTTGGCAATAAGTCGTCCTCTCAGCATTTTTCTGGTAAAAAACCATTTCAATCTCATTCGAGTACTTCCAAATTTCACAACAGCACAACTGTTAGGAATCAAACATCTGATAAGACTGATCAGAAATCCTTATCTCTTCCTACGTGCACTTATTGTAAAAAGAAAGGGCACGCTATTTCTGATTGCTTCAAGTTGAAAAATAAGCAGCAGAGTAAAGACAGAGCTTTTCCAAATGCTCTTATTTCTACGAGGTCACGGCCACTGTCTTGTATTGAAAGCAATACATTTGTTGGGTCAAACAAACCCCAGTCTGATTCTATTTTGGAGGCTTATGAACCATTCATGTCAGAAGGTTCTATATCACTTATTGGTGATTCTGCCAAACCTATCCCAATTAAAATATTATGGGACACTGGAGCTTCTCAGAGTCTTTTATTATCAGGTACTTTGCCTTTGTCTGAGGAGTCTTCTTCAAGTGAAAGTGTTCTTATTCAGGGAGTAGATTGCGGCTTTGTAAATGTTCCTCTCCATTGTGTAAATTTGGCATCAGACTTAGTTTCTGGACCTGTGACTGTTGGGGCAGTGACTTCTTTACCCATAGAGGGTGTTCATTTATTACTAGGCAATGACCTAGCTGGAGATAAGGTTGTGGTTAATCCACTTGTAACTGACAAGCCTTGTTTGGATCAGAAAGTTGATCCTGTCGAAACTGAAATCCCTGATTTGTACCCTGCTTGTGCAGTTACTAGAGCTATGGCAAAAAGAGCTCTTGAGAGTGATGTTGATCAGGATATTATTCCTTTAGCTGACACATGTATTGGTCAGTCTTTTGATGAGGTCACTTTTTCCTCAGGTATTGATCAATCAAATGGTATTGATCACAGTGATCCTCTTTTGGCAACTCATTCTCTTTGTCCTACTCAGGGTGACAAACGACAATCTAATGTCGTTGAACAGGAGCAAGATCCCGAGATATCTTGTTTGTTTCAGAGGGCTATCAGTGAAACTGAAGCCACACAAGTTCCAGTGTGTTACTTTGTGAAAAATGGGGTCCTTATGAGGAAATGGAGACCACCTGATGTACCCGCTGGTGACGAGTGGTCAGTGAGCTATCAAATTGTTGTTCCTAAGTCATATCGACAGGAAATTCTTAATATTGCCCATGAAACTCCTTTGGCTGGTCATTTAGGAGTCCGTAAGACTTATCACAAGATCTTGAATCATTTTTATTGGCCGAAACTCAAAAGTGATGTTTCTAAATACTGCAGATCTTGTCACACTTGTCAAATGGTAGGAAAACCCAATCAGAAGATACCTAAGGCTCATCTGCAACCTATTCCTGCATTTGATGAACCATTTAGTAGAATAATTGTAGACTGTGTTGGTCCTTTACCTAAAACCAAGTCAGGCAACCAATACTTGTTGACCATCATGTGTGCATCTACAAGATTTCCAGAGGCAATTCCTCTGAGAAATATAAAAACTAAAACTATTGTGAAAGCTTTGGTGAAGTTTTTTACACTTGTTGGCCTTCCCAAATCTGTCCAGTCAGATCAAGGGTCAAATTTTATGTCTGGAATTTTCCAACAAGTTATGCATGAATTAGGCATCCAACAGTTTAAATCTTCTGCCTATCACCCTGAAAGTCAAGGTGCTTTGAAAGATTTCATCAAACTTTGAAGAATATGATTCGATCATATTGCTTTGATACAGAAAAGGATTGGGATGAGGGTGTTCATTTGTTGTTGTTTGCTGTTAGGGAATCAGTTCAAGAGTCGTTGGGTTTTAGTCCCTTTGAACTAGTTTTTGGTCATACTGTCCGTGGACCATTGAAATTATTGAAAGAGAAACTTCTTTCAAATGAAGATTCAAAGATTAATCTTCTTGATTATGTCTCTGATTTCAAATACAAGTTGTCAAAGGCCTGTGAAGTAGCAAGAACTAATCTTCACACTACTCAGTCAAAAATGAAATTAAGGTATGACAGAAATTCACAGGAAAGGAGTTTTAAACCTGGTGACAAAGTTCTGGCTCTCTTTCCCATACCTCAGAAATCCTCTTCAGGCTAAATTTTATGGTCCTTATACCGTTGAAAAGAAAGTAAATGACTTAAATTATATCATTAACACTCCTGGGAGACGGAAACAGAAACAACTTTGTCATATAAATATGTTAAAGGAATATTTTGACAGAGATAGCCCAGCTAATTATTCTGTTAATTTAGTTGTACCTGTCCCACACAGTGAAGATATCAACGATGGAATACAATCAGACTATAGTGACTCTGGTATAACCAATCTTCGGAATTCAGAAATATTGAACAACCTAGACCAGAAACTTTCACATCTACAACAACAGGAAAGAAATGAACTAAAACAGCTATTACATGACTATGAGCACTTGTTTCCTGATGTTCCAACACGAACAAGTAAAATTTATCATGACGTTGACATTGTAGATTCTGCGCCTGTGAAACAGCATCCTTATAGGATGAATCCTCTCAAACAGAACTATCTGAAGAAAGAAATTCAGTATTTACTGGAGAATGATTTCATAGAACCAAGTAAAAGTAACTGGAGTTCACCATGTATTCTTGTTCCCAAGCCAGATGAATACATTCCGTATGTGTACTGACTATAGAAAAGTCAACAGTGTCACCAAAACTGATTCATTTCCAATCCCAAGAATGGACGATTGCATTGATAAAATTGGAAATGCGGAATATGTCACCAAGTTTGACCTTTCAAAAGGATTCTGGCAAATTCCACTGACGGAAAGGGCAAAAGAAATTTCAGCATTTGTAACTCCAGACGGACTTTATTAATATAAAGTTATGCCGTTTGGAATGAAAAATTCACCTGCAACGTTTCAACGTCTGATGAACATGATAACATTTGGTCTTGATAATTGTGACGCTTATATCGATGACGTCATTATCTACAACAACACCTGGGAAGATCATTTGGAAACCATTCGAAAATTCTTCGATCGACTCAGTGATGCGAATCTGACAATTAATTTGAGCAAAAGTGAGTTTTGCCATGCTTGTGTCACATTTTTAGGACATATTGTGGGACAAGGTCAAGTTAAACCTATAGAAGCTAAGGTCAAAGCTATCTCTGAATTTCAAGTTCCAGTTTGTAAAAAGCAACTGATGCGATTTCTAGGTATGGCTGGATATTATCGGAAATTATTTTGTTCCAATTTTTCCAAAATTGCTGAACCTTTGACAAGTTTATTGAGTAAGAAAACCAAATTTCATTGGTCTGACAAGTGTCAGGAATCTTTTGACAAGTTAAAGGCCATGCTTAAGAATGCACCAGTTCTTTCTGCACCAAATTTTAGCCAATCATTTAAATTATCTGTTGATGCAAGTGATGTAGGGGTTGGTGGAGTATTGATTCAGGAAGACAAAAGTGGTGTGGATCACCCTGTGTGTTATTTTTCTAAAAAACTAAACAAGCAGCAGAAAAATTATTCCACAATTGAGAAGGAATGTTTGGCTTTGATATTGGCTTTACAGCATTTTGAAGTGTATGTTACCTCAGCTCTTTCTCCAATTATTGTGTACAGTGATCACAATCCCCTTACTTTCATCAACAAAATGAAAGATAAAAATCGGAGATTGTTGAGATGGAGTTTGATATTGCAGGAATATAACATTGACATCAAACACATCAGGGGAAAAGACAATGTGATTGCAGATGCACTCTCACGTGCCTAGAAATGTAATATTGCTTGATGTAATTAAGTCCAGTATCATAAAACATGTTCTTATGTAATTTTGGTTATTGTAGTATTAGATGTATATTCAAAAGAAAGCTTTATTATATAAATCTTTCTTTTTCTTTATGAGGGGAGGTGTTATGTATGATGTTTATATAATATTATAAATATTTTAGGAACTTGTAAATGTTTCTTCACTTTAATATTTGCTTAAATCTTAATGTTTATTAGGAAAAACATGTATAACTAGTGTCCTTGAATTAGGTTGTTTTGATCAATATGTTTTCTCAATTTGAAGGTCAAGGTTGATTTTGTTTACAGTTAGAATTCCATTAAGATGACTCATATTCTAGAACATTCTGTCATGTGACCAATCTTTATATATACCATGTTTGGTGGACATTTTTTCAGTTTTGACATTACCATCAGTCTTGTAAAGAGCTATTGCAGTTGTGAAAATTCATTCCAAATTCTAAGAGAGGAATTATTTTAAATATTCATTGGATTATAACAGTGCTCATAAACTTTTGGATTTTGGATTTTTAATTGACAATTTTGGAATTTATGTGAACTTATTCAGAGATTTTGGAATACTTCATTTTGACTTCAGCACATCAAGATTACTAGTACATCAGGACTTTGGAGACCATTAGCACATCATAACATTCAAGGACACAGCCGTGAATTCGGAACATTCTATATTTAGGACTTGTGATTAGAACAATCATTCTTATTGGATTATTAGGATTTCAAAAAACATTACTGTAAGTGACTTTTTTGATTTTTCATTTTAATTATCTAGTAATAAATTGCTTGTTGATTTTTACTTGATTTGTTGGTTTCACTTTCTTTCTGTTACATTTTTCTTAGACCATAGAGTCGTAACAGAAATTGGGGGCTCGTCCGGGATCTGAATTTCTTTAAAGCATATTAGAGATATTAAATTTATCTTTGAAATTCATATTGATTTTGTCTCGGAGAATTTTTGTTGTCTTTGGCAAAGATTTTTAAATAGAGAAATTTTTTTGTGTGAAACCAACAAGCATTTACAATGGCATCTAATGTTCAGAATTTCATTTCAAAACCTACCCAGGAGGGGTTAGAGTGCATGAGAAAGGTTGAGTTGCTCGAGCTTGCCAGAAAATACAGTCTACCTGAGGCAAAAGTATCATTGACAAAACAGGAGATAAAGATTATTTTAATTCAGTATTTAGTAGGAAAGGGAATTTTTAAAAATAGTGCTTTAAGTTTGAAAAGATAGCCTGTATCTGGTTCTGACAGGAAATTAAGGGAATTAGAGTTAAAGAACCAGATTGATTTAGATTTGGCAAAGCTTCAGATTCAGAGAGAGAGAGAGAAGGAAGAGAGGCAGATCCAAATGCAGAAGGAAGAGAGGCAGATCCAAATGCAGAAAGAAGAGAGGCAGATCCAAATGCAGAAAGAAGAGAGGCAGATACAGATGGAGAGAGAAAAAGAAGAGAGGCAGTTGGAGAGAGAGAAAGAAGAGAGACAAATGCAGATACAGATGGAGAGAGAGAAAGAAGAGAGGCAAATGCAGATGGAGAGAGAGAGAGAAAAAGAAGATAGACAAATACAAATGCAGATGCAGATGCAAAGAGAAGAAAGGGAAATGCAATTTAAGTTAAGAGAATTAGAACTGGCAAACAGAGCACACTCCACTCCTTTAAACACAAGTCCAGGTTTTGATGTTACTAGATATATTAGGTTAGTACCCCCTTTTCAGGAAAAAGAAGTAGATAAATACTTTCTTCATTTCGAGAAAATAGCTGAAAACTTGAAATGGCCCAGAGAGCATTGGACTTTGTTATTACAAAGTGTACTTATTGGCAAAGCTCGTGAAGTCTACATTTCACTGTCAGTACAACAAAGCACTGATTATGATGTGGTTAAGGAGTACATCTTGAAAGCTTATGAGTTGGTACCAGAGGCATATCGACAAAGGTTTAGGAATTGTAGAAAAGAAACTAGACAAACTCATGTCGAATTTGCAAGGGATAAAGAACAACTATTTGATAGGTGGTGCTCAGCCAAGAAAGTTGATCAAGGTTATGATAACCTCCGACAGCTCGTATTAATTGAAGAGTTCAAGAGGTGTATCCATAGTGATGTTAAAACCTATCTTGACGAGCAGAATGTGGAAACTTTGGAAAATGCTGCTCGTATGGCTGATGATTATTCCTTGACTCACAAAATTTCATTTGGCAATAAGTCGTCCTCACAGCAGTTTTCTGGTAAAAAACCATTTCAATCTCATTCGAGTACTTCCAAATTTCACAACAGCACAACTGTTAGGAATCAAACATCTGATAAGACTGATCAGAAATCCTTATCTCTTCCTACGTGCACTTATTGTAAAACGAAAGGGCACGTTATTTCTGATTGCTTCAAGTTGAAAAATAAGCAACAGAGTAAAGACAGAGCTTTTCCAAATGCTCTTATTTCTACGAGGTCAAGGTCACGGTCTTGTATTGAAAGCAATACATTTGTTGGGTCAATCAAACCCCAGTCTGATTCTATTTTGGAGGCTTATGAACCATTCATGTCAGAAGGTTCTATATCACTTATTGGTGATTCTGCCAAACCTATCCCAATTAAAATATTAAGGGACACTGGAGCTTCTCAGAGTCTTTTATTATCAGGTACTTTGCCTTTGTCTGAGGAGTCTTCTTCAAGTGAAAGTGTTCTTGTTCAGGGAGTTGAGTGCGGCTTTGTAAATGTTCCTCTCCATTGTGTCAATTTGGCATCAGACTTAGTTTCTGGACCTGTGACTGTTGGGGCAGTGACTTCTTTACCCATAGAGGGTGTTCATTTATTACTAGGCAATGACCTAGCTGGAGATAAGGTTGTGGTTAATCCACTTGTAACTGACAAGCCTTGTTTGGATCAGAAAGTTGATCCTGTCGAAACTGAAATCCCTGATTTGTACCCTGCTTGTGCAGTTACTAGAGCTATGGCAAAAAGAGCTCTTGAGAGTGATGTTGATCAGGATATTATTCCTTTAGCTGACACATGTATTGGTCAGTCTTTTGATGAGGTCACTTTTTCCTCAGGTATTGATCAATCAAATGGTATTGATCACAGTGATCCTCTTTTGGCAACTCATTCTCTTTGTCCTAATCAGGATGACAAACGACAATCCCTTGTCGTTGAACAGGAGCAAGATCCCGAGATATCTTGTTTGTTTCAGAGGGCTATTAGTGAAACTGAAGCCACACAAGTTCCAGTGTGTTACTTTGTGAAAAATGGGGTCCTTATGAGGAAATGGAGACCACCTGATGTACCCGCTGGTGACGAGTGGTCAGTGAGCTATCAAATTGTTGTTCCTAAGTCATATCGACAGGAAATTCTTAATTTAGCCCATGAAACTCCTTTGGCTGGTCATTTAGGAGTCCGTAAGACTTATCACAAGATCTTGAATCATTTTTATTGACCGAAACTCAAAAGTGATGTTTCTAAATACTGCAGATCTTGTCACACTTGTCAAATGGTAGGAAAACCCAATCAGAAGATACCTAAGGCTCATCTGCAACCTATTCCTGCATTTGATGAACCATTTAGTAGAATAATTGTAGACTGTGTTGGTCCTTTACCTAAAACCAAGTCAGGCAACCAATACTTGTTGACCATCATGTGTACATCTACAAGATTTCCAGAGGCAATTCCTCTGAGAAATATAAAAACTAAAACTATTGTGAAAGCTTTGGTGAAGTTTTTTACACTTGTTGGCCTTCCCCAAATCTGTCCAGTCAGATCAAGGGTCCAATTTTATGTCTGGAATTTTCCAACAAGTTATGCATGAATTAGGCATCCAACAGTTTAAATCTTCTGCCTATCACCCTGAAAGTCAAGGTGCTTTGGAAAGATTTCATCAAACTTTGAAGAATATGATTCGATCATATTGCTTTGATACAGAAAAGGATTGGGATGAGGGTGTTCATTTGTTGTTGTTTGCTGTTAGGGAATCAGTTCAAGAGTCGTTGGGTTTTAGTCCCTTTGAACTAGTTTTTGGTCATACTGTCCGTGGACCATTGAAATTATTGAAAGAGAAACTTCTTTCAAATGAAGATTCAAAGATTAATCTTCTTGATTATGTCTCTGATTTCAAATACAAGTTGTCAAAGGCCTGTGAAGTAGCAAGAACTAATCTTCACACTACTCAGTCAAAAATGAAATTAAGGTATGACAGAAATTCACAGGAAAGGAGTTTTAAACCTGGTGACAAAGTTCTGGCTCTCTTTCCCATACCTCAAAATCCTCTTCAGGCTAAATTTTTTGGTCCTTATACCGTTGAAAAGAAAGTAAATGACTTAAATTATATCATTAACACTCCTGGGAGACGGAAACAGAAACAACTTTGTCATATAAATATGTTAAAGGAATATTTTGACAGAGATAGCCCAGCTAATTATTCTGTTAATTTAGTTGTACCTGTCCCACACAGTGAAGATATCAACGATGGAATACAATCAGACTATAGTGACTCTGGTATAACCAATCTTCGGAATTCAGAAATATTGAACAACCTAGACCAGAAACTTTCACATCTACAACAACAGGAAAGAAATGAACTAAAACAGCTATTACATGACTATGAGCACTTGTTTCCTGATGTTCCAACAAGAACAAATAAAATTTTTCATGACGTTGACATTGTAGATTCTGCGCCTGTGAAACAGCATCCTTATAGGATGAATCCTCTCAAACAGAACTATCTGAAGAAAGAAATTCAGTATTTACTGGAGAATGATTTCATAGAACCAAGTAAAAGTAACTGGAGTTCACCATGTATTCTTGTTCCCAAGCCAGATGATACATTCCGTATGTGTACTGACTATAGAAAAGTCAACAGTGTCACCAAAACTGATTCATTTCCAATCCCAAGAATGGACGATTGCATTGATAAAATTGGAAATGCGGAATATGTCACCAAGTTTGACCTTTCAAAAGGATTCTGGCAAATTCCACTGACGGAAAGGGCAAAAGAAATTTCAGCATTTGTAACTCCAGACGGACTTTATTAATATAAAGTTATGCCGTTTGGAATGAAAAATTCACCTGCAACGTTTCAACGTCTGATGAACATGATAACATTTGGTCTTGATAATTGTGACGCTTATATCGATGACGTCATTATCTACAACAACACCTGGGAAGATCATTTGGAAACCATTCGAAAATTCTTCGATCGACTCAGTGATGCGAATCTGACAATTAATTTGAGCAAAAGTGAGTTTTGCCATGCTTGTGTCACATTTTTAGGACATATTGTGGGACAAGGTCAAGTTAAACCTATAGAAGCTAAGGTCAAAGCTATCTCTGAATTTCAAGTTCCAGTTTGTAAAAAGCAACTGATGCGATTTCTAGGTATGGCTGGATATTATCGGAAATTTAATTTTGTTCCAATTTTTCCAAAATTGCTGAACCTTTGACAAGTTTATTGAGTAAGAAAACCAAATTTCATTGGTCTGACAAGTGTCAGGAATCTTTTGACAAGTTAAAGGCCATGCTTAAGAATGCACCAGTTCTTTCTGCACCAAATTTTAGCCAATCATTTAAATTATCTGTTGATGCAAGTGATGTAGGGGTTGGTGGAGTATTGATTCAGGAAGACAAAAGTGGTGTGGATCACCCTGTGTGTTATTTTTCTAAAAAACTAAACAAGCAGCAGAAAAATTATTCCACAATTGAGAAGGAATGTTTGGCTTTGATATTGGCTTTACAGCATTTTGAAGTGTATGTTACCTCAGCTCTTTCTCCAATTATTGTGTACAGTGATCACAATCCCCTTACTTTCATCAACAAAATGAAAGATAAAAATCGGAGATTGTTGAGATGGAGTTTGATATTGCAGGAATATAACATTGACATCAAACACATCAGGGGAAAAGACAATGTGATTGCAGATGCACTCTCACGTGCCTAGAAATGTAATATTGCTTGATGTAATTAAGTCCAGTATCATAAAACATGTTCTTATGTAATTTTGGTTATTGTAGTATTAGATGTATATTCAAAAGAAAGCTTTATTATATAAATCTTTCTTTTTCTTTATGAGGGGAGGTGTTATGTATGATGTTTATATAATATTATAAATATTTTAGGAACTTGTAAATGTTTCTTCACTTTAATATTTGCTTAAATCTTAATGTTTATTAGGAAAAACATGTATAACTAGTGTCCTTGAATTAGGTTGTTTTGATCAATATGTTTTCTCAATTTGAAGGTCAAGGTTGATTTTGTTTACAGTTAGAATTCCATTAAGATGACTCATATTCTAGAACATTCTGTCATGTGACCAATCTTTATATATACCATGTTTGGTGGACATTTTTTCAGTTTTGACATTACCATCAGTCTTGTAAAGAGCTATTGCAGTTGTGAAAATTCATTCCAAATTCTAAGAGAGGAATTATTTTAAATATTCATTGGATTATAACAGTGCTCATAAACTTTTGGATTTTGGATTTTTAATTGACAATTTTGGAATTTATGTGAACTTATTCAGAGATTTTGGAATACTTCATTTTGACTTCAGCACATCAAGATTACTAGTACATCAGGACTTTGGAGACCATTAGCACATCATAACATTCAAGGACACAGCCGTGAATTCGGAACATTCTATATTTAGGACTTGTGATTAGAACAATCATTCTTATTGGATTATTAGGATTTCAAAAAACATTACTGTAAGTGACTTTTTTGATTTTTCATTTTAATTATCTAGTAATAAATTGCTTGTTGATTTTTACTTGATTTGTTGGTTTCACTTTCTTTCTGTTACATTTTTCTTAGACCATAGAGTCGTAACAGAAATTGGGGGCTCGTCCGGGATCTGAATTTCTTTAAAGCATATTAGAGATATTAAATTTATCTTTGAAATTCATATTGATTTTGTCTCGGAGAATTTTTGTTGTCTTTGGCAAAGATTTTTAAATAGAGAAATTTTTTTGTGTGAAACCAACAAGCATTTACAATGGCATCTAATGTTCAGAATTTCATTTCAAAACCTACCCAGGAGGGGTTAGAGTGCATGAGAAAGGTTGAGTTGCTCGAGCTTGCCAGAAAATACAGTCTACCTGAGGCAAAAGTATCATTGACAAAACAGGAGATAAAGATTATTTTAATTCAGTATTTAGTAGGAAAGGGAATTTTTAAAAATAGTGCTTTAAGTTTGAAAAGATAGCCTGTATCTGGTTCTGACAGGAAATTAAGGGAATTAGAGTTAAAGAACCAGATTGATTTAGATTTGGCAAAGCTTCAGATTCAGAGAGAGAGAGAGAAGGAAGAGAGGCAGATCCAAATGCAGAAGGAAGAGAGGCAGATCCAAATGCAGAAAGAAGAGAGGCAGATCCAAATGCAGAAAGAAGAGAGGCAGATACAGATGGAGAGAGAAAAAGAAGAGAGGCAGTTGGAGAGAGAGAAAGAAGAGAGACAAATGCAGATACAGATGGAGAGAGAGAAAGAAGAGAGGCAAATGCAGATGGAGAGAGAGAGAGAAAAAGAAGATAGACAAATACAAATGCAGATGCAGATGCAAAGAGAAGAAAGGGAAATGCAATTTAAGTTAAGAGAATTAGAACTGGCAAACAGAGCACACTCCACTCCTTTAAACACAAGTCCAGGTTTTGATGTTACTAGATATATTAGGTTAGTACCCCCTTTTCAGGAAAAAGAAGTAGATAAATACTTTCTTCATTTCGAGAAAATAGCTGAAAACTTGAAATGGCCCAGAGAGCATTGGACTTTGTTATTACAAAGTGTACTTATTGGCAAAGCTCGTGAAGTCTACATTTCACTGTCAGTACAACAAAGCACTGATTATGATGTGGTTAAGGAGTACATCTTGAAAGCTTATGAGTTGGTACCAGAGGCATATCGACAAAGGTTTAGGAATTGTAGAAAAGAAACTGGACAAACTCATGTCGAATTTGCAAGGGATAAAGAACAACTATTTGATAGGTGGTGCTCAGCCAAGAAAGTTGATCAAGGTTATGATAACCTCCGACAGCTCGTATTAATTGAAGAGTTCAAGAGGTGTATCCATAGTGATGTTAAAACCTATCTTGACGAGCAGAATGTGGAAACTTTGGAAAATGCTGCTCGTATGGCTGATGATTATTCCTTGACTCACAAAATTTCATTTGGCAATAAGTCGTCCTCACAGCAGTTTTCTGGTAAAAAACCATTTCAATCTCATTCGAGTACTTCCAAATTTCACAACAGCACAACTGTTAGGAATCAAACATCTGATAAGACTGATCAGAAATCCTTATCTCTTCCTACGTGCACTTATTGTAAAACGAAAGGGCACGTTATTTCTGATTGCTTCAAGTTGAAAAATAAGCAACAGAGTAAAGACAGAGCTTTTCCAAATGCTCTTATTTCTACGAGGTCAAGGTCACGGTCTTGTATTGAAAGCAATACATTTGTTGGGTCAATCAAACCCCAGTCTGATTCTATTTTGGAGGCTTATGAACCATTCATGTCAGAAGGTTCTATATCACTTATTGGTGATTCTGCCAAACCTATCCCAATTAAAATATTAAGGGACACTGGAGCTTCTCAGAGTCTTTTATTATCAGGTACTTTGCCTTTGTCTGAGGAGTCTTCTTCAAGTGAAAGTGTTCTTGTTCAGGGAGTTGAGTGCGGCTTTGTAAATGTTCCTCTCCATTGTGTCAATTTGGCATCAGACTTAGTTTCTGGACCTGTGACTGTTGGGGCAGTGACTTCTTTACCCATAGAGGGTGTTCATTTATTACTAGGCAATGACCTAGCTGGAGATAAGGTTGTGGTTAATCCACTTGTAACTGACAAGCCTTGTTTGGATCAGAAAGTTGATCCTGTCGAAACTGAAATCCCTGATTTGTACCCTGCTTGTGCAGTTACTAGAGCTATGGCAAAAAGAGCTCTTGAGAGTGATGTTGATCAGGATATTATTCCTTTAGCTGACACATGTATTGGTCAGTCTTTTGATGAGGTCACTTTTTCCTCAGGTATTGATCAATCAAATGGTATTGATCACAGTGATCCTCTTTTGGCAACTCATTCTCTTTGTCCTAATCAGGATGACAAACGACAATCCCTTGTCGTTGAACAGGAGCAAGATCCCGAGATATCTTGTTTGTTTCAGAGGGCTATTAGTGAAACTGAAGCCACACAAGTTCCAGTGTGTTACTTTGTGAAAAATGGGGTCCTTATGAGGAAATGGAGACCACCTGATGTACCCGCTGGTGACGAGTGGTCAGTGAGCTATCAAATTGTTGTTCCTAAGTCATATCGACAGGAAATTCTTAATTTAGCCCATGAAACTCCTTTGGCTGGTCATTTAGGAGTCCGTAAGACTTATCACAAGATCTTGAATCATTTTTATTGACCGAAACTCAAAAGTGATGTTTCTAAATACTGCAGATCTTGTCACACTTGTCAAATGGTAGGAAAACCCAATCAGAAGATACCTAAGGCTCATCTGCAACCTATTCCTGCATTTGATGAACCATTTAGTAGAATAATTGTAGACTGTGTTGGTCCTTTACCTAAAACCAAGTCAGGCAACCAATACTTGTTGACCATCATGTGTACATCTACAAGATTTCCAGAGGCAATTCCTCTGAGAAATATAAAAACTAAAACTATTGTGAAAGCTTTGGTGAAGTTTTTTACACTTGTTGGCCTTCCCAAATCTGTCCAGTCAGATCAAGGGTCCAATTTTATGTCTGGAATTTTCCAACAAGTTATGCATGAATTAGGCATCCAACAGTTTAAATCTTCTGCCTATCACCCTGAAAGTCAAGGTGCTTTGGAAAGATTTCATCAAACTTTGAAGAATATGATTCGATCATATTGCTTTGATACAGAAAAGGATTGGGATGAGGGTGTTCATTTGTTGTTGTTTGCTGTTAGGGAATCAGTTCAAGAGTCGTTGGGTTTTAGTCCCTTTGAACTAGTTTTTGGTCATACTGTCCGTGGACCATTGAAATTATTGAAAGAGAAACTTCTTTCAAATGAAGATTCAAAGATTAATCTTCTTGATTATGTCTCTGATTTCAAATACAAGTTGTCAAAGGCCTGTGAAGTAGCAAGAACTAATCTTCACACTACTCAGTCAAAAATGAAATTAAGGTATGACAGAAATTCACAGGAAAGGAGTTTTAAACCTGGTGACAAAGTTCTGGCTCTCTTTCCCATACCTCAAAATCCTCTTCAGGCTAAATTTTTTGGTCCTTATACCGTTGAAAAGAAAGTAAATGACTTAAATTATATCATTAACACTCCTGGGAGACGGAAACAGAAACAACTTTGTCATATAAATATGTTAAAGGAATATTTTGACAGAGATAGCCCAGCTAATTATTCTGTTAATTTAGTTGTACCTGTCCCACACAGTGAAGATATCAACGATGGAATACAATCAGACTATAGTGACTCTGGTATAACCAATCTTCGGAATTCAGAAATATTGAACAACCTAGACCAGAAACTTTCACATCTACAACAACAGGAAAGAAATGAACTAAAACAGCTATTACATGACTATGAGCACTTGTTTCCTGATGTTCCAACAAGAACAAATAAAATTTTTCATGACGTTGACATTGTAGATTCTGCGCCTGTGAAACAGCATCCTTATAGGATGAATCCTCTCAAACAGAACTATCTGAAGAAAGAAATTCAGTATTTACTGGAGAATGATTTCATAGAACCAAGTAAAAGTAACTGGAGTTCACCATGTATTCTTGTTCCCAAGCCAGATGATACATTCCGTATGTGTACTGACTATAGAAAAGTCAACAGTGTCACCAAAACTGATTCATTTCCAATCCCAAGAATGGACGATTGCATTGATAAAATTGGAAATGCGGAATATGTCACCAAGTTTGACCTTTCAAAAGGATTCTGGCAAATTCCACTGACGGAAAGGGCAAAAGAAATTTCAGCATTTGTAACTCCAGACGGACTTTATTAATATAAAGTTATGCCGTTTGGAATGAAAAATTCACCTGCAACGTTTCAACGTCTGATGAACATGATAACATTTGGTCTTGATAATTGTGACGCTTATATCGATGACGTCATTATCTACAACAACACCTGGGAAGATCATTTGGAAACCATTCGAAAATTCTTCGATCGACTCAGTGATGCGAATCTGACAATTAATTTGAGCAAAAGTGAGTTTTGCCATGCTTGTGTCACATTTTTAGGACATATTGTGGGACAAGGTCAAGTTAAACCTATAGAAGCTAAGGTCAAAGCTATCTCTGAATTTCAAGTTCCAGTTTGTAAAAAGCAACTGATGCGATTTCTAGGTATGGCTGGATATTATCGGAAATTAATTTTGTTCCAATTTTTCCAAAATTGCTGAACCTTTGACAAGTTTATTGAGTAAGAAAACCAAATTTCATTGGTCTGACAAGTGTCAGGAATCTTTTGACAAGTTAAAGGCCATGCTTAAGAATGCACCAGTTCTTTCTGCACCAAATTTTAGCCAATCATTTAAATTATCTGTTGATGCAAGTGATGTAGGGGTTGGTGGAGTATTGATTCAGGAAGACAAAAGTGGTGTGGATCACCCTGTGTGTTATTTTTCTAAAAAACTAAACAAGCAGCAGAAAAATTATTCCACAATTGAGAAGGAATGTTTGGCTTTGATATTGGCTTTACAGCATTTTGAAGTGTATGTTACCTCAGCTCTTTCTCCAATTATTGTGTACAGTGATCACAATCCCCTTACTTTCATCAACAAAATGAAAGATAAAAATCGGAGATTGTTGAGATGGAGTTTGATATTGCAGGAATATAACATTGACATCAAACACATCAGGGGAAAAGACAATGTGATTGCAGATGCACTCTCACGTGCCTAGAAATGTAATATTGCTTGATGTAATTAAGTCCAGTATCATAAAACATGTTCTTATGTAATTTTGGTTATTGTAGTATTAGATGTATATTCAAAAGAAAGCTTTATTATATAAATCTTTCTTTTTCTTTATGAGGGGAGGTGTTATGTATGATGTTTATATAATATTATAAATATTTTAGGAACTTGTAAATGTTTCTTCACTTTAATATTTGCTTAAATCTTAATGTTTATTAGGAAAAACATGTATAACTAGTGTCCTTGAATTAGGTTGTTTTGATCAATATGTTTTCTCAATTTGAAGGTCAAGGTTGATTTTGTTTACAGTTAGAATTCCATTAAGATGACTCATATTCTAGAACATTCTGTCATGTGACCAATCTTTATATATACCATGTTTGGTGGACATTTTTTCAGTTTTGACATTACCATCAGTCTTGTAAAGAGCTATTGCAGTTGTGAAAATTCATTCCAAATTCTAAGAGAGGAATTATTTTAAATATTCATTGGATTATAACAGTGCTCATAAACTTTTGGATTTTGGATTTTTAATTGACAATTTTGGAATTTATGTGAACTTATTCAGAGATTTTGGAATACTTCATTTTGACTTCAGCACATCAAGATTACTAGTACATCAGGACTTTGGAGACCATTAGCACATCATAACATTCAAGGACACAGCCGTGAATTCGGAACATTCTATATTTAGGACTTGTGATTAGAACAATCATTCTTATTGGATTATTAGGATTTCAAAAAACATTACTGTAAGTGACTTTTTTGATTTTTCATTTTAATTATCTAGTAATAAATTGCTTGTTGATTTTTACTTGATTTGTTGGTTTCACTTTCTTTCTGTTACATTTTTCTTAGACCATAGAGTCGTAACAGAAATTGGGGGCTCGTCCGGGATCTGAATTTCTTTAAAGCATATTAGAGATATTAAATTTATCTTTGAAATTCATATTGATTTTGTCTCGGAGAATTTTTGTTGTCTTTGGCAAAGATTTTTAAATAGAGAAATTTTTTTGTGTGAAACCAACAAGCATTTACAATGGCATCTAATGTTCAGAATTTCATTTCAAAACCTACCCAGGAGGGGTTAGAGTGCATGAGAAAGGTTGAGTTGCTCGAGCTTGCCAGAAAATACAGTCTACCTGAGGCAAAAGTATCATTGACAAAACAGGAGATAAAGATTATTTTAATTCAGTATTTAGTAGGAAAGGGAATTTTTAAAAATAGTGCTTTAAGTTTGAAAAGATAGCCTGTATCTGGTTCTGACAGGAAATTAAGGGAATTAGAGTTAAAGAACCAGATTGATTTAGATTTGGCAAAGCTTCAGATTCAGAGAGAGAGAGAGAAGGAAGAGAGGCAGATCCAAATGCAGAAGGAAGAGAGGCAGATCCAAATGCAGAAAGAAGAGAGGCAGATCCAAATGCAGAAAGAAGAGAGGCAGATACAGATGGAGAGAGAAAAAGAAGAGAGGCAGTTGGAGAGAGAGAAAGAAGAGAGACAAATGCAGATACAGATGGAGAGAGAGAAAGAAGAGAGGCAAATGCAGATGGAGAGAGAGAGAGAAAAAGAAGATAGACAAATACAAATGCAGATGCAGATGCAAAGAGAAGAAAGGGAAATGCAATTTAAGTTAAGAGAATTAGAACTGGCAAACAGAGCACACTCCACTCCTTTAAACACAAGTCCAGGTTTTGATGTTACTAGATATATTAGGTTAGTACCCCCTTTTCAGGAAAAAGAAGTAGATAAATACTTTCTTCATTTCGAGAAAATAGCTGAAAACTTGAAATGGCCCAGAGAGCATTGGACTTTGTTATTACAAAGTGTACTTATTGGCAAAGCTCGTGAAGTCTACATTTCACTGTCAGTACAACAAAGCACTGATTATGATGTGGTTAAGGAGTACATCTTGAAAGCTTATGAGTTGGTACCAGAGGCATATCGACAAAGGTTTAGGAATTGTAGAAAAGAAACTGGACAAACTCATGTCGAATTTGCAAGGGATAAAGAACAACTATTTGATAGGTGGTGCTCAGCCAAGAAAGTTGATCAAGGTTATGATAACCTCCGACAGCTCGTATTAATTGAAGAGTTCAAGAGGTGTATCCATAGTGATGTTAAAACCTATCTTGACGAGCAGAATGTGGAAACTTTGGAAAATGCTGCTCGTATGGCTGATGATTATTCCTTGACTCACAAAATTTCATTTGGCAATAAGTCGTCCTCACAGCAGTTTTCTGGTAAAAAACCATTTCAATCTCATTCGAGTACTTCCAAATTTCACAACAGCACAACTGTTAGGAATCAAACATCTGATAAGACTGATCAGAAATCCTTATCTCTTCCTACGTGCACTTATTGTAAAACGAAAGGGCACGTTATTTCTGATTGCTTCAAGTTGAAAAATAAGCAACAGAGTAAAGACAGAGCTTTTCCAAATGCTCTTATTTCTACGAGGTCAAGGTCACGGTCTTGTATTGAAAGCAATACATTTGTTGGGTCAATCAAACCCCAGTCTGATTCTATTTTGGAGGCTTATGAACCATTCATGTCAGAAGGTTCTATATCACTTATTGGTGATTCTGCCAAACCTATCCCAATTAAAATATTAAGGGACACTGGAGCTTCTCAGAGTCTTTTATTATCAGGTACTTTGCCTTTGTCTGAGGAGTCTTCTTCAAGTGAAAGTGTTCTTGTTCAGGGAGTTGAGTGCGGCTTTGTAAATGTTCCTCTCCATTGTGTAAATTTGGCATCAGACTTAGTTTCTGGACCTGTGACTGTTGGGGCAGTGACTTCTTTACCCATAGAGGGTGTTCATTTATTACTAGGCAATGACCTAGCTGGAGATAAGGTTGTGGTTAATCCACTTGTAACTGACAAGCCTTGTTTGGATCAGAAAGTTGATCCTGTCGAAACTGAAATCCCTGATTTGTACCCTGCTTGTGCAGTTACTAGAGCTATGGCAAAAAGAGCTCTTGAGAGTGATGTTGATCAGGATATTATTCCTTTAGCTGACACATGTATTGGTCAGTCTTTTGATGAGGTCACTTTTTCCTCAGGTATTGATCAATCAAATGGTATTGATCACAGTGATCCTCTTTTGGCAACTCATTCTCTTTGTCCTAATCAGGATGACAAACGACAATCCCTTGTCGTTGAACAGGAGCAAGATCCCGAGATATCTTGTTTGTTTCAGAGGGCTATTAGTGAAACTGAAGCCACACAAGTTCCAGTGTGTTACTTTGTGAAAAATGGGGTCCTTATGAGGAAATGGAGACCACCTGATGTACCCGCTGGTGACGAGTGGTCAGTGAGCTATCAAATTGTTGTTCCTAAGTCATATCGACAGGAAATTCTTAATTTAGCCCATGAAACTCCTTTGGCTGGTCATTTAGGAGTCCGTAAGACTTATCACAAGATCTTGAATCATTTTTATTGACCGAAACTCAAAAGTGATGTTTCTAAATACTGCAGATCTTGTCACACTTGTCAAATGGTAGGAAAACCCAATCAGAAGATACCTAAGGCTCATCTGCAACCTATTCCTGCATTTGATGAACCATTTAGTAGAATAATTGTAGACTGTGTTGGTCCTTTACCTAAAACCAAGTCAGGCAACCAATACTTGTTGACCATCATGTGTACATCTACAAGATTTCCAGAGGCAATTCCTCTGAGAAATATAAAAACTAAAACTATTGTGAAAGCTTTGGTGAAGTTTTTTACACTTGTTGGCCTTCCCAAATCTGTCCAGTCAGATCAAGGGTCCAATTTTATGTCTGGAATTTTCCAACAAGTTATGCATGAATTAGGCATCCAACAGTTTAAATCTTCTGCCTATCACCCTGAAAGTCAAGGTGCTTTGGAAAGATTTCATCAAACTTTGAAGAATATGATTCGATCATATTGCTTTGATACAGAAAAGGATTGGGATGAGGGTGTTCATTTGTTGTTGTTTGCTGTTAGGGAATCAGTTCAAGAGTCGTTGGGTTTTAGTCCCTTTGAACTAGTTTTTGGTCATACTGTCCGTGGACCATTGAAATTATTGAAAGAGAAACTTCTTTCAAATGAAGATTCAAAGATTAATCTTCTTGATTATGTCTCTGATTTCAAATACAAGTTGTCAAAGGCCTGTGAAGTAGCAAGAACTAATCTTCACACTACTCAGTCAAAAATGAAATTAAGGTATGACAGAAATTCACAGGAAAGGAGTTTTAAACCTGGTGACAAAGTTCTGGCTCTCTTTCCCATACCTCAAAATCCTCTTCAGGCTAAATTTTTTGGTCCTTATACCGTTGAAAAGAAAGTAAATGACTTAAATTATATCATTAACACTCCTGGGAGACGGAAACAGAAACAACTTTGTCATATAAATATGTTAAAGGAATATTTTGACAGAGATAGCCCAGCTAATTATTCTGTTAATTTAGTTGTACCTGTCCCACACAGTGAAGATATCAACGATGGAATACAATCAGACTATAGTGACTCTGGTATAACCAATCTTCGGAATTCAGAAATATTGAACAACCTAGACCAGAAACTTTCACATCTACAACAACAGGAAAGAAATGAACTAAAACAGCTATTACATGACTATGAGCACTTGTTTCCTGATGTTCCAACAAGAACAAATAAAATTTTTCATGACGTTGACATTGTAGATTCTGCGCCTGTGAAACAGCATCCTTATAGGATGAATCCTCTCAAACAGAACTATCTGAAGAAAGAAATTCAGTATTTACTGGAGAATGATTTCATAGAACCAAGTAAAAGTAACTGGAGTTCACCATGTATTCTTGTTCCCAAGCCAGATGATACATTCCGTATGTGTACTGACTATAGAAAAGTCAACAGTGTCACCAAAACTGATTCATTTCCAATCCCAAGAATGGACGATTGCATTGATAAAATTGGAAATGCGGAATATGTCACCAAGTTTGACCTTTCAAAAGGATTCTGGCAAATTCCACTGACGGAAAGGGCAAAAGAAATTTCAGCATTTGTAACTCCAGACGGACTTTATTAATATAAAGTTATGCCGTTTGGAATGAAAAATTCACCTGCAACGTTTCAACGTCTGATGAACATGATAACATTTGGTCTTGATAATTGTGACGCTTATATCGATGACGTCATTATCTACAACAACACCTGGGAAGATCATTTGGAAACCATTCGAAAATTCTTCGATCGACTCAGTGATGCGAATCTGACAATTAATTTGAGCAAAAGTGAGTTTTGCCATGCTTGTGTCACATTTTTAGGACATATTGTGGGACAAGGTCAAGTTAAACCTATAGAAGCTAAGGTCAAAGCTATCTCTGAATTTCAAGTTCCAGTTTGTAAAAAGCAACTGATGCGATTTCTAGGTATGGCTGGATATTATCGGAAATTTTGTTCCAATTTTTCCAAAATTGCTGAACCTTTGACAAGTTTATTGAGTAAGAAAACCAAATTTCATTGGTCTGACAAGTGTCAGGAATCTTTTGACAAGTTAAAGGCCATGCTTAAGAATGCACCAGTTCTTTCTGCACCAAATTTTAGCCAATCATTTAAATTATCTGTTGATGCAAGTGATGTAGGGGTTGGTGGAGTATTGATTCAGGAAGACAAAAGTGGTGTGGATCACCCTGTGTGTTATTTTTCTAAAAAACTAAACAAGCAGCAGAAAAATTATTCCACAATTGAGAAGGAATGTTTGGCTTTGATATTGGCTTTACAGCATTTTGAAGTGTATGTTACCTCAGCTCTTTCTCCAATTATTGTGTACAGTGATCACAATCCCCTTACTTTCATCAACAAAATGAAAGATAAAAATCGGAGATTGTTGAGATGGAGTTTGATATTGCAGGAATATAACATTGACATCAAACACATCAGGGGAAAAGACAATGTGATTGCAGATGCACTCTCACGTGCCTAGAAATGTAATATTGCTTGATGTAATTAAGTCCAGTATCATAAAACATGTTCTTATGTAATTTTGGTTATTGTAGTATTAGATGTATATTCAAAAGAAAGCTTTATTATATAAATCTTTCTTTTTCTTTATGAGGGGAGGTGTTATGTATGATGTTTATATAATATTATAAATATTTTAGGAACTTGTAAATGTTTCTTCACTTTAATATTTGCTTAAATCTTAATGTTTATTAGGAAAAACATGTATAACTAGTGTCCTTGAATTAGGTTGTTTTGATCAATATGTTTTCTCAATTTGAAGGTCAAGGTTGATTTTGTTTACAGTTAGAATTCCATTAAGATGACTCATATTCTAGAACATTCTGTCATGTGACCAATCTTTATATATACCATGTTTGGTGGACATTTTTTCAGTTTTGACATTACCATCAGTCTTGTAAAGAGCTATTGCAGTTGTGAAAATTCATTCCAAATTCTAAGAGAGGAATTATTTTAAATATTCATTGGATTATAACAGTGCTCATAAACTTTTGGATTTTGGATTTTTAATTGACAATTTTGGAATTTATGTGAACTTATTCAGAGATTTTGGAATACTTCATTTTGACTTCAGCACATCAAGATTACTAGTACATCAGGACTTTGGAGACCATTAGCACATCATAACATTCAAGGACACAGCCGTGAATTCGGAACATTCTATATTTAGGACTTGTGATTAGAACAATCATTCTTATTGGATTATTAGGATTTCAAAAAACATTACTGTAAGTGACTTTTTTGATTTTTCATTTTAATTATCTAGTAATAAATTGCTTGTTGATTTTTACTTGATTTGTTGGTTTCACTTTCTTTCTGTTACATTTTTCTTAGACCATAGAGTCGTAACAGAAATTGGGGGCTCGTCCGGGATCTGAATTTCTTTAAAGCATATTAGAGATATTAAATTTATCTTTGAAATTCATATTGATTTTGTCTCGGAGAATTTTTGTTGTCTTTGGCAAAGATTTTTAAATAGAGAAATTTTTTTGTGTGAAACCAACAAGCATTTACAATGGCATCTAATGTTCAGAATTTCATTTCAAAACCTACCCAGGAGGGGTTAGAGTGCATGAGAAAGGTTGAGTTGCTCGAGCTTGCCAGAAAATACAGTCTACCTGAGGCAAAAGTATCATTGACAAAACAGGAGATAAAGATTATTTTAATTCAGTATTTAGTAGGAAAGGGAATTTTTAAAAATAGTGCTTTAAGTTTGAAAAGATAGCCTGTATCTGGTTCTGACAGGAAATTAAGGGAATTAGAGTTAAAGAACCAGATTGATTTAGATTTGGCAAAGCTTCAGATTCAGAGAGAGAGATAAAAGGAAGAGAGGCAGATCCAAATGCAGAAGGAAGAGAGGCAGATCCAAATGCAGAAAGAAGAGAGGCAGATCCAAATGCAGAAAGAAGAGAGGCAGATACAGATGGAGAGAGAAAAAGAAGAGAGGCAGTTGGAGAGAGAGAAAGAAGAGAGACAAATGCAGATACAGATGGAGAGAGAGAAAGAAGAGAGGCAAATGCAGATGGAGAGAGAGAGAGAAAAAGAAGATAGACAAATACAAATGCAGATGCAGATGCAAAGAGAAGAAAGGGAAATGCAATTTAAGTTAAGAGAATTAGAACTGGCAAACAGAGCACACTCCACTCCTTTAAACACAAGTCCAGGTTTTGATGTTACTAGATATATTAGGTTAGTACCCCCTTTTCAGGAAAAAGAAGTAGATAAATACTTTCTTCATTTCGAGAAAATAGCTGAAAACTTGAAATGGCCCAGAGAGCATTGGACTTTGTTATTACAAAGTGTACTTATTGGCAAAGCTCGTGAAGTCTACATTTCACTGTCAGTACAACAAAGCACTGATTATGATGTGGTTAAGGAGTACATCTTGAAAGCTTATGAGTTGGTACCAGAGGCATATCGACAAAGGTTTAGGAATTGTAGAAAAGAAACTAGACAAACTCATGTCGAATTTGCAAGGGATAAAGAACAACTATTTGATAGGTGGTGCTCAGCCAAGAAAGTTGATCAAGGTTATGATAACCTCCGACAGCTCGTATTAATTGAAGAGTTCAAGAGGTGTATCCATAGTGATGTTAAAACCTATCTTGACGAGCAGAATGTGGAAACTTTGGAAAATGCTGCTCGTATGGCTGATGATTATTCCTTGACTCACAAAATTTCATTTGGCAATAAGTCGTCCTCACAGCAGTTTTCTGGTAAAAAACCATTTCAATCTCATTCGAGTACTTCCAAATTTCACAACAGCACAACTGTTAGGAATCAAACATCTGATAAGACTGATCAGAAATCCTTATCTCTTCCTACGTGCACTTATTGTAAAACGAAAGGGCACGTTATTTCTGATTGCTTCAAGTTGAAAAATAAGCAACAGAGTAAAGACAGAGCTTTTCCAAATGCTCTTATTTCTACGAGGTCAAGGTCACGGTCTTGTATTGAAAGCAATACATTTGTTGGGTCAATCAAACCCCAGTCTGATTCTATTTTGGAGGCTTATGAACCATTCATGTCAGAAGGTTCTATATCACTTATTGGTGATTCTGCCAAACCTATCCCAATTAAAATATTAAGGGACACTGGAGCTTCTCAGAGTCTTTTATTATCAGGTACTTTGCCTTTGTCTGAGGAGTCTTCTTCAAGTGAAAGTGTTCTTGTTCAGGGAGTTGAGTGCGGCTTTGTAAATGTTCCTCTCCATTGTGTAAATTTGGCATCAGACTTAGTTTCTGGACCTGTGACTGTTGGGGCAGTGACTTCTTTACCCATAGAGGGTGTTCATTTATTACTAGGCAATGACCTAGCTGGAGATAAGGTTGTGGTTAATCCACTTGTAACTGACAAGCCTTGTTTGGATCAGAAAGTTGATCCTGTCGAAACTGAAATCCCTGATTTGTACCCTGCTTGTGCAGTTACTAGAGCTATGGCAAAAAGAGCTCTTGAGAGTGATGTTGATCAGGATATTATTCCTTTAGCTGACACATGTATTGGTCAGTCTTTTGATGAGGTCACTTTTTCCTCAGGTATTGATCAATCAAATGGTATTGATCACAGTGATCCTCTTTTGGCAACTCATTCTCTTTGTCCTAATCAGGATGACAAACGACAATCCCTTGTCGTTGAACAGGAGCAAGATCCCGAGATATCTTGTTTGTTTCAGAGGGCTATTAGTGAAACTGAAGCCACACAAGTTCCAGTGTGTTACTTTGTGAAAAATGGGGTCCTTATGAGGAAATGGAGACCACCTGATGTACCCGCTGGTGACGAGTGGTCAGTGAGCTATCAAATTGTTGTTCCTAAGTCATATCGACAGGAAATTCTTAATTTAGCCCATGAAACTCCTTTGGCTGGTCATTTAGGAGTCCGTAAGACTTATCACAAGATCTTGAATCATTTTTATTGACCGAAACTCAAAAGTGATGTTTCTAAATACTGCAGATCTTGTCACACTTGTCAAATGGTAGGAAAACCCAATCAGAAGATACCTAAGGCTCATCTGCAACCTATTCCTGCATTTGATGAACCATTTAGTAGAATAATTGTAGACTGTGTTGGTCCTTTACCTAAAACCAAGTCAGGCAACCAATACTTGTTGACCATCATGTGTACATCTACAAGATTTCCAGAGGCAATTCCTCTGAGAAATATAAAAACTAAAACTATTGTGAAAGCTTTGGTGAAGTTTTTTACACTTGTTGGCCTTCCCAAATCTGTCCAGTCAGATCAAGGGTCCAATTTTATGTCTGGAATTTTCCAACAAGTTATGCATGAATTAGGCATCCAACAGTTTAAATCTTCTGCCTATCACCCTGAAAGTCAAGGTGCTTTGGAAAGATTTCATCAAACTTTGAAGAATATGATTCGATCATATTGCTTTGATACAGAAAAGGATTGGGATGAGGGTGTTCATTTGTTGTTGTTTGCTGTTAGGGAATCAGTTCAAGAGTCGTTGGGTTTTAGTCCCTTTGAACTAGTTTTTGGTCATACTGTCCGTGGACCATTGAAATTATTGAAAGAGAAACTTCTTTCAAATGAAGATTCAAAGATTAATCTTCTTGATTATGTCTCTGATTTCAAATACAAGTTGTCAAAGGCCTGTGAAGTAGCAAGAACTAATCTTCACACTACTCAGTCAAAAATGAAATTAAGGTATGACAGAAATTCACAGGAAAGGAGTTTTAAACCTGGTGACAAAGTTCTGGCTCTCTTTCCCATACCTCAAAATCCTCTTCAGGCTAAATTTTTTGGTCCTTATACCGTTGAAAAGAAAGTAAATGACTTAAATTATATCATTAACACTCCTGGGAGACGGAAACAGAAACAACTTTGTCATATAAATATGTTAAAGGAATATTTTGACAGAGATAGCCCAGCTAATTATTCTGTTAATTTAGTTGTACCTGTCCCACACAGTGAAGATATCAACGATGGAATACAATCAGACTATAGTGACTCTGGTATAACCAATCTTCGGAATTCAGAAATATTGAACAACCTAGACCAGAAACTTTCACATCCACAACAACAGGAAAGAAATGAACTAAAACAGCTATTACATGACTATGAGCACTTGTTTCCTGATGTTCCAACAAGAACAAATAAAATTTTTCATGACGTTGACATTGTAGATTCTGCGCCTGTGAAACAGCATCCTTATAGGATGAATCCTCTCAAACAGAACTATCTGAAGAAAGAAATTCAGTATTTACTGGAGAATGATTTCATAGAACCACGTAAAAGTAACTGGAGTTCACCATGTATTCTTGTTCCCAAGCCAGATAATACATTCCGTATGTGTACTGACTATAGAAAAGTCAACAGTGTCACCAAAACTGATTCATTTCCAATCCCAAGAATGGACGATTGCATTGATAAAATTGGAAATGCGGAATATGTCACCAAGTTTGACCTTTTAAAAGGATTCTGGCAAATTCCACTGACGGAAAGGGCAAAAGAAATTTCAGCATTTGTAACTCCAGACGGACTTTATCAATATAAAGTTATGCCGTTTGGAATGAAAAATTCGCCTGCAACGTTTCAACGTCTGATGAACATGATAACATTTGGTCTTGATAATTGTGACGCTTATATCGATGACGTCATTATCTACAACAACACCTGGGAAGATCATTTGGAAACCATTCGAAAATTCTTCGATCGACTCAGTGATGCGAATCTGACAATTAATTTGAGCAAAAGTGAGTTTTGCCATGCTTGTGTCACATTTTTAGGACATATTGTGGGACAAGGTCAAGTTAAACCTATAGAAGCTAAGGTCAAAGCTATCTCTGAATTTCAAGTTCCAATTTGTAAGAAGCAACTGATGCGATTTCTAGGTATGGCTGGATATTATCGGAAATTTTGTTCCAATTTTTCCAAAATTGCTGAACCTTTGACAAGTTTATTGAGTAAGAAAACCAAATTTCATTGGTCTGACAAGTGTCAGGAATCTTTTGACAAGTTAAAGGCCATGCTTAAGAATGCACCAGTTCTTTCTGCACCAAATTTTAGCCAATCATTTAAATTATCTGTTGATGCAAGTGATGTAGGGGTTGGTGGAGTATTGATTCAGGAAGACAAAAGTGGTGTGGATCACCCTGTGTGTTATTTTTCTAAAAAAACTAAACAAGCAGCAGAAAAATTATTCCACAATTGAGAAGGAATGTTTGGCTTTGATATTGGCTTTACAGCATTTTGAAGTGTGTGTTACCTCAGCTCTTTCTCCAATTATTGTGTACAGTGATCACAATCCCCTTACTTTCATCAACAAAATGAAAGATAAAAATCGGAGATTGTTGAGATGGAGTTTGATATTGCAGGAATATAACATTGACATCAAACACATCAGGGGAAAAGACAATGTGATTGCAGATGCACTCTCACGTGCCTAGAAATGTAATATTGCTTGATGTAATTAAGTCCAGTATCATAAAACATGTTCTTATGTAATTTTGGTTATTGTAGTATTAGATGTATATTCAAAAGAAAGCTTTATTATATAAATCTTTCTTTTTCTTTATGAGGGGAGGTGTTATGTATGATGTTTATATAATATTATAAATATTTTAGGAACTTGTAAATGTTTCTTCACTTTAATATTTGCTTAAATCTTAATGTTTATTAGGAAAAACATGTATAACTAGTGTCCTTGAATTAGGTTGTTTTGATCAATATGTTTTCTCAATTTGAAGGTCAAGGTTGATTTTGTTTACAGTTAGAATTCCATTAAGATGACTCATATTCTAGAACATTCTGTCATGTGACCAATCTTTATATATACCATGTTTGGTGGACATTTTTTCAGTTTTGACATTACCATCAGTCTTGTAAAGAGCTATTGCAGTTGTGAAAATTCATTCCAAATTCTAAGAGAGGAATTATTTTAAATATTCATTGGATTATAACAGTGCTCATAAACTTTTGGATTTTGGATTTTTAATTGACAATTTTGGAATTTATGTGAACTTATTCAGAGATTTTGGAATACTTCATTTTGACTTCAGCACATCAAGATTACTAGTACATCAGGACTTTGGAGACCATTAGCACATCATAACATTCAAGAACACAGCCGTGAATTCGGAACATTCTATATTTAGGACTTGTGATTAGAACAATCATTCTTATTGGATTATTAGGATTTCAAAAAACATTACTGTAAGTGACTTTTTTGATTTTTCATTTTAATTATCTAGTAATAAATTGCTTGTTGATTTTTACTTGATTTGTTGGTTTCACTTTCTTTCTGTTACATTTTTCTTAGACCATAGAGTCGTAACAATATATATATATATATATATATGTGTGTGTGTGTGTGTGTGTGTGTGTGTGTGTATGTATGTATGTATGTATGTAACAACTTTGTGCCTACAGATGAAAGAAACAATGGTTACAGATGTGAAAGAAAAAAAATATGTGAAAGGAAATATCTGAAAATTTTTTACAATGAAAAAGCACTGACTTTGTAGGAAATAATCGGTGTGCATCAGAGACATGCTCATCAACATTTCTGGTTTAGTTGAGGAAAGCCCGCTTTAAAATATTTTGTTTGGTGGATTTGGTTAGGTCTTTTTTCTTTACATTGGTAGCATTTTCTTTACATACCTATGGCACGATGTTTTCACATTTGTAATCAAATAGTTTTACATTTGTAGTAACCTAGCTTTTACATTACATAACAAAATGTTTTCACATTTGTAGTTGACTTTTACAGATGTGGCCGAATCACATATGATGGGATTTTACAGTGCTATAACTGATATTTAGTTATAAGAATGGTGTTACGGCGAACAAAAGTTGCAAACAATAGCATCCAACACAAAATTAGATTTCCTCAGAAATTGTAATATTCACTCAAACTATGGCACAGGACGACTGTCCTTTATACAAAACAGACTGGCTTTTACAACAGGGCGTTAGATTATCAAATATCCTATTTCATGTGGAAAACTATAAAATCGAGCCAAACGCCAGGGTTAATTAGAAGAATAAACGTTGCCTTTATTCTGTGAGTGCAGGTCACAGCCTGATAATTTGGGACAAATATGTGATATATATGGGATTCTCTTTTAATACTACTGCTTAAAGTCATTTAAAATAACGCTGCCCTATACAACTATAGCTCTTGTTGTAATGGTGATCAATATTTTTGTAATAATTTGGCGGCAAAAGTTACCCAGTCATTTTGACAGCAACATACGGACATACAGTCCGATATTCTCAAAGAACAGACACCGTCTATACTCGTTTATAAGTTTAGTCCATTTGCAAACAACATAAACGCTGATCTGCTATCGCATAATGCGCGGGCAGATCAGTTTATATGCTGTTTGTTTTACTGAGTACTCGGAACAAATTGCATTGACCCAGATCTGCTGGCACATTATGTTACGGCAGATTCGGGTCTGTTCAATTTGCAGTTGTACTCGACTTATAAGCTAGTATATACGCTAGTTTGCTAACGCCAGATATATACTCTTTAAAAATTATTTGACTGCAAATTTTGATAAGATACCTAAAATGTTTCAGAATCAATTGGGGATTTGTTTGTGAAACTATTGGTAATACAGATAGATACAATGTTTTTAGCATGTTTACGTTTGAAACTAATAAAAGTTCGTATTTTCTTTACAATCTGCAGACAAAAATACGGATATTTTACCCAAAAGTGTAAGTGGACGGCCTTATTAGATCCGTTTTATTACTAGCGTCAATAATGTCTTGTCATTTAGATGAACCACAACACCAACCACCCATTTGATATACAATATTATGAGAATGTTAGTTTACACTTTTTTTTCTGTTTGATTCTCACTCGTAAAAACTGCATGGGTAATTGATATGAGCTATAACTCCGATACCTCTGAGATTTTTAAGCTGAAATTTTAAATTACAATAAGAAACTGAATTTAACTGGTATCAAATTGAAGAAAACAAAAAAAAAGACGTATAGATGGACGGACTGGGCATAGTAAGATAAGACTTTTCGCTCTAGCAGTCAGGGATTGAAACCTAGTTAGTGAAATTAGTATGTAATATATAATGAATAAATGTCTGCTATAACTTAATTCGATTGTTCTTTTAAACATGCATACATGTGATTCGTATGTTCTTACCCCGCTTCCTTCTCGCAGATATAATGAAACAAATAAGAGCAGGGTGCGTCATTCCAAGTTCCGTTGTTTAAAACTGTCATGCAGTTTTCATTGCCACCACTGTTGTTAGGATTTCCTGGAGCCCAATGGATGAGCTGTGTGGAGACCCTGGTTGTAGCAGTCATCCAAACCCATTCGCCCTCAACCAGTAGATCGGTGGCTCCGACCCAAAACTGTGCTGTGTTTAGAATTCACAAAAGCATGAGAGAGAGAGAGAGAGAGAGAGAGAGAGAGAGAGAGAATGTTTTAAAATTTGCACTATCAACCTTGTTTTACGTGTCCACAACCAAACAATCCAGGAATGTATTTCTTGACTAAGATGTTAAGTTCTTATTGTCGTTGTTTTTAATGGTGTATCTAAATCTTTCTCCATCTCAGGCACGTTGATAATCAATAGCAACTATTACTACCATTACAGCTGCTGCTGCTTCTATACCATTTACTAGCACCACCAACACCATCACCGCTACTATTACTAAAATGTCCACAGTCAGTTTAGGTTAAAGAAACATAGTCATTACAAATCAGTATTACTGGCAATATGCACATAACTGATCATAGAATTTATGTTACTTCTTTTTCATTCATTCATCCATTTAATTTTTTTTTTAAAAATCCATTGCCTTTTATTGTACAAAACTACAAAATTCGGCTTGGCTGACAAACTCATTCCAGGGTTTATCGATAGATACACAAAAGAACAGCCACTGAGCAGAGAATGTATCGATTACTTTTTTTCAGGGTCGATATACAAACAACGGTCCCCGTATTCTCGAAACTTTTCAGCAAGAAACTCAAGTTCAAGCTGAAAGTCCCAAAATATGTGACAGTTTATTAGTTTAATAAGAATAAAGCTAGAATCACATAACTTTCAAAAATTTTCTTAACTTAGGTCCTTCTCTTAGATTATAAAATTTCCACCATATATATTGGGATAGAGGAAAAAAGGAAAAATATCCTGGTTGGAAAGAAAATTATAGGCTACACCCCCACCCCCCGAGATTAAATGGTCGGTCCCTTAAGGTATCATACTACTTTCGAATTTTTTTTTTTTTTTTTTTTGCCTAGTGTATATTAGCGTGTGACTGAGTTCTCCACTATTTTCCGGCGATTTCCCTCTTTTTCTCTTTTTATCCTGTATCACTCTATCAAAGTATTTTGTATAAAAGCCACGAGGTGTTTAGATTGGGATCTATTGACAGAGCAGCCACTGAGCAGAGAATTCATCAATTAGTTATATTACCATCGCGACTGTTACCACTGCTTCTCCTGTAACGACTAATACTACTACGACCACCACTACAAACAGCACGTCTTTTAAGCATATTTACCATCAATAGATTGGAGGAGTTTGGATTGGTTTTCCAGGAACTGTCCTTCACCAGCATTGTCAATTTCTGTTAAATATCCACCAAGTGCATTACAAAGAAACTGAAATTTTACAAAAGTGAATATGGAATTAATAAATTCATTTAAAGGTCAAGCGATTATAAGTCTAAAGTATTTTTGAAAATATATCACTGAATAGGCACAAAATGTTATTAGTTGAGGTATTGACGGAAACTTTATTTATTCCATGATCCCTGTATTTCATTAAGGTAATTGCCTCAAAACCGATGACCCATATTTTGTAATTTTCTTTCAGTTTCTGACCCCAGCTTCGTAGAGATAATCCTTTCTTCCTGTTGGAAGTTTACGAAAGTGATTTAGTTTGGAAAATAAACGCGAAAATGCTAAGTTGATGATTCTAAACTTTTACTACGTTTTTATTAGTACTTTTAGTCATATGGCAAATATTTAAGGCTTAAGATAAATTTCTCACATGTAATGTAATAACATTTAGAAGTCGATAACAGTGCAATATTCGCTGTTCATTGAAGCTGTACGAAGAATGATGCATATCTATCGCGTGAATACATTTTCACGCGCTTTTGATCACGTTCTTGTTACATTAAAAGAAGAATTTGTAGTATATAATTTTTTTTGGCAATCTGAGCAAAAGTTAATGCAGGACACACACACACACACACACACACACACACACACACACACACACACACACACACGGCAATAAATCTCATTAAATGTTTAAAAAACCTGCAACTTATTTAATGATATTTGCTCACAACATTCTCTTCTCTTTGCACAGGTTTCTGAAATGTTTCCAAAATTACGTCATTTTATGTTGAGAGTGAACAGCCTTTTCCAACTGACCCAACTCCGGTCATCCGAATGACTGCTTCAAAAGATGGATAGCTACAAGGCTACCAAAAGTACAAGTATGTTAAATTCATTCAGATACAATTATATCCCGGAAAATTATACATACACCGAATTAAGTATAGTACTGGTCTACATTTTGACAAAATCATCAACAATCTGACTCCTGAATATTTGACTTCTCTTATGAAATCTGATATTCTCTTGATTTACGGTCTAGTTCGGAAAGGAAATCATTGCTGCCTAGATCTCGAACAACTACTGTCGCAAATATTTTCTCTTGTTCTGAACTTACTCTGTGGAACTCTTTTCCTTTAGATATCCGTAACTCTAAATCTCTTTCTTCATTTAAAACTGCTATAAATATTTGTAACTCTAAATTTCTGTTTTCCTTTAAAACTAATTAGAAGTTATATTCATCCCTGTAATATATGCTGAAATCTTCAAAACTATCATTATTTTTTTTAATTGCCATTCGGTCATTATATTGCTAGCGTATAAGAGTGTGAGCGAAACACCAAGAAGTAAATTTTCTGTGTGCGAATGTGTGGGTGTACGTGTGTGTCATTGTATCAAATGCTGTGAAAGTGTTGTTTTTTTTTTGTTTGTTTCATGTTTACCATTCTATATCAGTCACTTATTTACAAGGAAAGTTGTATTCGCTTTTGTTTATGCTGTTAATATGTTGAGACCTACATCCAAGAATGGACGAGTGGCAAATGTACAGCCAATTTTAATATAGCAAATAAATAAAAACAAATTAATGTATTAATTATAAATAATGAAATAAATATATAAATATTTGATCCACTGTGTACCACTTGTAGAATAGAAAATTATGATAGTTCAAGTAAACTTTTACAGAATAAACTTCATCGCACTCTGCACTGAGAAAAATTAAGGAAGGAAAGGAAAATTGCCTCTTGAAATAATACCTATAAGGCGGCTAGCTCCAGAGTCACAGTCGTGTACTTACTTGAGCATTGGGCCACTCCTCCTTATCATGGCTGAAATGATAACACGAATTTCCATGCAGAGTCCAACCAGCGGCACATTGACCACGAACTATTGATATAAATAAAAACATGTATTAAGCAAGTTGTTCAATCGTCAAAGTTGTAAGACATATAGTAATTGATTGTCAAGGTTGTAAGACATATTGTAATTGATTGTCAAGGTTGTAAGACATATAGTAATTGATTGTCAAAGTTGTAAGACATATTGTAATTGATTGTCAAGGTTGTAAGACATATAGTAATTGATTGTCAAGGTTTTAAGACATATAGTAATTGATTATCAAAGTTGTAAGACGCATAGTAATTGATTTTCAAGGTTGTAAGACATATTGTAATTGATTGTCAAGATTGTAAGACAAATTGTAATTGATTGTCAAGGTTGTAAGACATATTGTAATTGATTGTCAAGATTGTAAGACAAATTGTAATTGATTGTCAAGGTTGTAAGACATATTGTAATTGATTGTCATTCAGTGCTCTGCACTTAGACACAACAGTTTCTTGCAATTATCGAATATCGAAGTCTGTTTTTCAATAATAATAATAACTAGAAGAAGAACAACAATCGTATATTATGAGTTTCTTGATCTGTACATTTCATATCTTTTGTTCTCTCCTGCTAATGCTAACCAGTTAAAATCCTAACAAATAAACCCATCAATAGTTTTGCTAATTTTGTTTTTAAATTTGGCATGATTATACCATATAACAAAAAATAAAATATCATATAAGGGTGTATGTGTGGAATAAAATATCATATAAGGGTGTATGTGTGGAATAAAATATCATATAAGGGTGTATGTGTGGAATACAAAGCATATAAGGGTGTATGTGTGGAATAAAATATCATATAAGGGTGTATGTGTGGAATAAATTATCATATAAGGGTGTATGTGTGGAATAAAAAGCATATAATGATGTATGTGTGGAATAAAATATCATATAAGGGTGTATGTGTGGAATAAAATATCATATAAGGGTGTATGTGTGGAATAAAATATCATATATGGGTGTATTTGTGGAATAAAATATCATATAAGGGTGTATGTGTGAAAAAAAAAAGCATAAGACTTCTAGTGAGACTGTAATGCTGCAGAAATTATCACCATAGTAAGTCTCTATTACGGTTAAAAGGAGAAAGGAATAGGTAGGAAGGCCCCGGTAGTCAATGGAATTGAAGATCGCTGACTCTGTTCACCTTCCCTCAAACTTTGCCATATTGCGAATTCACATTTACCCACAGCTGACCAGATCTAACAAATTACGTAATTTTAGGCAAACTGAAAGACTGTCCGAACATTCAGGTCGACACCTAAAGTGAATTGTTGCTTTAAAGTTACTTTGGTTTGGGTGTCTTACAACACAGCAATACTTTAATTTTATATCGTGCCGAGGTTAGTAGAGTCAAGTGCCTTTCCCAAGGACACACCACGTTAGCCTATACGAGCTGATTAGATGGTGGCGGGGCCCCTGTTGGCCGAGCGGTTTAAGGCGCTCGCCTTTACAGATCACTGACATCTCACCTCTGTCCGCATGATTATATGGTCACATCAACTTGCCGTATTACACGTTACCAAGCGTGCCTGAATGGCAATGGATAGAAATGGCAATGTTGTAAGCAATGTGACTATTCAGAATTTTGATAATATGATTACCCTGTGAATCAGAGCTTGAATTTCAGGTGATTTAACAGGTTTGAAGTTGTTCCCTTGTAAAATAATTAAACTTTGCACAGTTTACATTTTCCATTGTTTGTTTCTTTTACAAAATGCAGCCAAACTCGTTAGGTGATAACTGCAACATTAGGTCTAAAAGTCTGTGAAGTTGCCACGTGTCTGTAAATCACCTGATGCTCACACCTTTGTCAGCGATAGTATTGGTCGGCTGTCCATAGGTATCGGCACGTTTTAAGGTTTGAGTGACATACGGTAGCAAGCTAATTGTAATATCCTGACGTATATACCGATTTCGATTGAATAAAATCAAGAGACAATGCGGTTGGGTTTCATTTTCATTTGCAAGCATCATCTTCATTTATATGTTTACTTCGCCTCAGAATAAAAGCTCGTCTTGAACCACAGCTATTTTGGATATGACACAATAACGCCATGAACATCGCAGAGAATGACTCTTAAGTGTGGTCATTTCTAAACGTGACACAAAAGTACTCACCAGTTTTCAAGAAGAAGAGACAAAGCAAAGTCGTTATTACCAAAGTCAACTTCTTCATTCTAACCTGTTATGTCTGCAGGCAAACGAAAAGTGCAATGTCTGCGCACAGCTCAGGAAGGAAAAGCGATAAACTCGTGACCCTCGCTGGCAATTCCAATAGCAGCTGTCATCAAGATTAGAAATGTCAAAATAGGTCTACATTTTGTGTAACTTGTAATTTATATGTGCATCATGCTTAGTTACACCTATCTACATTATAATACATTCAGAACAAAAGACTCAAGCTTTACTCTTTTTGGGAAAATTCATTTATGAAGGAAGTAGATTGTGTTTCTAAAACACTTGGCCGTATTGCAGCTAAAACGTCCAAATCCAAAATGTGAAAAAAACAATAATTAGATGTGTTTGTATAAAACACATAAGGTCCCGCTGCAGGCAAAAAGTTGAAGTCTGACAACCTGATAAACCTCTTAAACATGAGTTAATATGCGCACAAAAATCTTATCATTTCATTTACATATGCATTTAAACAGGCATTGTAGATCTCATCTGCCTAGGTCAAGAGGTTTCTGTGTAATAGTGCTAAGAATGTTTCGCAAATAAGGTTGAAACCCAAAAGTAAACAAAGACTGTAAAAACTCAGATTATCTTCAAAGGACGTAAACATCATACGAGGTCATTTACATATGAATAGAAACACGCCCACCGAATTTCATTTGCCTAGATCAAATAAGTTTTAGATAATCATGCTTACGTAATTGGCATTGATAACTGCATCCTCCAAAATTCAGAGACGCTCATTTTAATAGTAAAAAGTGTTACGACTCTAGGTCTTCAAAATAAGTAACAGAAAGAAAGTGAAACCAACAACTTAAGTAAAGTCAACAAGCAATTTACTTCCGTACAATACAAAGTAAAAATTAAAAAAGACACTTACAGTTTGTGAATTAAATTCCAAAGAATCCTAAATGTCCTAATCACAAGTCCAAGAATATATAATATTCCGAATGAGTTCCAATAGTCTTGAGTGTTCTTATATACCATGATGATACAATCCAGAATGTCTTTGAATGAGTTGACAAAAGTCCAAAGTAATATATTTATCCAATAGTCAATGAGCACTTAGTATTTCCAATGAATGTATAAACAAATAATTCCTCTCCAATGATATCTGAGTTAAATAGCACAATGTAAAATCTGATCACAAATCGATTCCCACAGACTGATCTAACACAGGGATGAAGTGAATGCGTATCAAGTCTCTATTATATACCTATTTTGTAATGACCCACATCGTAACAGGATGTGAGTCATTTTATGGGGATAAAACAGCCTAATAGCAAATAAGACCGGTCTTGAACTCAAATTCTAGTCAACATTCTGTTGACAAGTGACCAGAACTTAAAATGCAACTCACCTTTATGGAATAGATTCAAACACACATTTTAGATTCAATATACGTAACACCTCTCCTCATAAAGAAAAAAAAGAAAGATTTATACAATAAAGCTTTCTTTTACATAGTTGTCAAATATGCATAGGGTACTATAATAATGAAAATTACATAGGAAGATGTCTTATGAATTACACAAAACAAAGCAATATAGTACGTCCACACACGTGACAGTGCGTCTGGAATCACATTATCTTTTCCCCTTATGTCTAATGTCAATGTTGTATTCTTGCAGCATTAAACAATATATATATATATATATATATATATATATATATATATATATATATATATATATATATATATATATATATATATACACATATAAAGATAAAATAAAATAAAACCCACAAACCCCATTTGCTTTTGGGATTTCCGTTCCAAGATCCACAGAGATGCATTGACCCCTGGAATTTTCAGACGTTGTTATTAAGTTTACAAGACAATGGACATTCCCGACCGTTGTACATTATCGTCAAAGAAATTCTCAAAAAGACGAAATTTAGGACACAACGATTGATTCAGACCTTTTCAAACACCTGGATATAAATTTTACAGATATACATATGTTTTTGCGTTAAAAGTGATTATGAACATATTGTAGCAGGCACTAAAACTAATTATTTTATTTTTCAGGAAATCATGATGCTCTTGGGCCATAAATACCTGAACACCTGCTCACAACGGACAATTGCTTAGAGTGACGATCTGTTTATATTTGCATCTGTTTAGAGCGAACACCCGATAATAACGGTCACAATTAAAATATGAATATAAATCGAAAAATGATTGGTATAAAATTAAAATTATTTTATTCACTATATATTTCCTTTGTACTCATTAACATAATTGTTTTGTTCATATCTCTTTTCACACAAACACAAACACACACACATCCACACGGCTAGTTATATAGACCAATGATGAAGAATTTCTATACTTGGTTTACCGATTCCAAACTAAGTTAGAATAAAAAAGAAAGCTCCTTTATTAAGTTGTCCAGCAAGAAAATAAGTGAGATGTATAGATAAGCAAAATTTAAACAGAATCATAACTGAAAGACTTATAGATTCGTTTAAGAGAATTTAAATCAATAGAGTTTATACAGCTGTAACAATTAAACTTTGTATGATCTTTTCAATGACATTGAACCATACTTGAAAAGATTATCATTCGGAAAATTAGACAATTTGATTCTGTACACGTACACTAGCGGAGAGAATGTTAAATACAGAGATTGTTACCACAGAACAAGACCTAATAACGTAATGAACAGAGATAAAATTGATGATGCCATTTCACGTTTATTTGACAATTTAAATACTAAATTTGGAGAGGAAATAAGCGCAAATGGCAGATGGATGTTCGACAGGATTGAATATTTAACGTTGCACATAGATTGGCATTAACCATTATGGAGAAACTCATAATTAGATTTGCATGAATGGGTTAAGAAAAAAAAATTGAGTCAATGTATAAAGCAAAACACGATGAATAATGTTTCTTTTAAATGTGTAACAAATAATGAAAGAAACAGACATCGCTGCTGATAGAAACTATATTGAACCGGTACGAATAACTTGCATAGAGAAAGTCAGACACGTTGACATGTGATCATATTCGCTTCAGGCGATTCTCCTATCAGCTACAGTGATGGAACGTACCATTAAATTGTAAAAAGAGATTTATCAAGGTTGATGTCACCACAGATAAATAGACATCACGGATATAACTATGTATGTTAAAAATGCTTGATTTGTTTCAGCAAGAATCGATAGGTTCATGAAGGATGGTAAGAAAATAACTATAAAAATATCGATTAGATTTGTACATAGCTTTCGATTCATGTGCCGGTCTATAGGGCAGTTGGCTAAGAATTTAAACGATGACAAGTTCATTGAGACAATGAAATATTTTGGTGACGCTCCTTAGGTGCAATGACATCCAAATATTTGAGCAAAGGCATTTATATTTGGGTCGACATTTATAGTTTTGAAAGGTTTAAGGAGAAAGCTGTATCAAAGAAAGAGAAGTTCTACTCATCACTTAACGATTGGAACATATAAAAGATTGCCAGTATGTACATGATGTGATGTCACTATTTAACCTGAACTCACTGCGTGAAAAAATATATTATGATGCCATGTAACATTTCTGAAGAGTTTAGGACTGTATGTATAGCAAACTATGTGGCCACGTTTCAATGCACCAGTACTAGCTCATGATGCTAATTTAAATACCCTGTGTTGAGTTAGAACTTGTGACAGACTACGACACATTTTTAATGGTTGAAAGCGGAGTTCATGTTGGAATTAGCATGATACCAGATAGATACGCAAAAGGCAAATAACGAACACTTTTCAGACATAGATACGCAAAGGCAAACAACAAACTCTTTTCAGACATAGATACGCAAAGGCAAACAACGAACAATATTCATACATAGATACGCCAAGGCAAATAACGAACACTGTTCACACATAGATTGCAAGATACAAAATGATCTCGAGAATGACAGGTCATGGTCAAGATAATGTATTATGTTCCTAGAGGCCAAAAATATATATAATTGGATCATGAGTCAATACATGCCGGCAAATAACTTTAGTTGGGCAAATAATGAACAAATAATATGGGTATAAAAAAACAAATTTGCTCAAAATACCTTACAATAATGAAACTGGTTGTATACTAGAAGTGGATTTGTATATGCCAACACATATACACGACGATATCAAGGACTATCGCCTCGCTCTCCAGAGAAATTAATACCAGACGAAAACGATTTATCTTCATTCCAAACAAAGTTGATAAATGATCACAAGGGTACAAAACCACCTTACCATAAATAGTATGTACGTTGAAAACTAGAAAAATAAAGCTTTGCATACAATTAGATTTAAAACTGAAAAAGATACACACCGATCTTTTGTATGAATATCAACCTTGGCTGAAATCCTAAATCGAACTCGATACAAGTTTCAGACAAAAAGCAACAAATAAATTTCAGAAAGATTTTAAACATTTGTGAATAACTCTGTGTATTTCGGAAAGATATGGAAAATATGAGAAAAAGAACAACAGTAATCATATGTACAGACGAAAAATACAATATTTTCCAATGACAAATGATGCATTATTTGTCAGGATAACAATTTTTGACAATCAGTTGGTGCTAGTCAGTCTGAGAAACAGAAAAATCAATTAACCAAACCGATCTATGAATGGTTTTATTGTCTTACGGTTATCCAAACCGTTGATGTATGAATTTTACTAACATATGTTGAAAAACAAATACGGTGATATAATGAGACTATTGGCAACCGATATAGATTGATTGTGGATCTATGTTGAGACATACCGTGATAAGAAGGATGACATCAAGTTAGATAACACTATTGACTATCAAAAGGACAACGGGTTTAACATACTACTAATGAATAAGAAAGTTTCTGGATTTTTCAAAGATGAGCTAATTGGTGTACCAATCAAAGAGTTTTTTTGTTTTGGTTAAGGTGAAATCTCTACTCGTTTGAGACGGACAAAGGGGAAAAGAAAGTTTGCAAAGGATTTAAGAAACGTGTGATCAAAGAGAATTTAAAATTCGAAATGTACCAAAATGATCTTACTGAACATAAAAAAAAAACATTCAAAAGATAAATTTACTCAGATCGTACCATCATGATATGTACAACATAAGCATGAAGAAAGTAGCACTGAATTCTTACGGTAATAAGTGCTGTTTAGTGGATAACATAAATACATTACCTTACGGAAGTGTCATTACTTTATAATTGAAAGAAAACTCTTCTATTATTAAACGTTTGTTTCTTCTATTCTGTTTCTAGTACACACAGTTTTCGTTTCATTTCGTCAAAAATAACATGGTTCTCTTCAAACACTGTTTCCATTGCACTTTTGTCCTTGTTCTTTGCTACCAAAGCTGTACCCTTGCACGATCACCCATACTGATATTTTAAATGTCTACCACTTAAAGCTAGTCTGGTTAGGTTATGTGTTTTCTCTTTCTTTTGCGTCCTCTAAATACCCCAAGTCATGAATTAGAAACAAAGTATTCGATGGTGCATATCAACCAGTAATTCTAACCACTTACCTAGTTTATCTTAGGAATTTATCATTAGCACCTTGTAATCTTTTAGCAACCACTTTCTATTGCAAGTCTTGTTGCACAGAAAAGTCGGATAGATGACAACGATGTAATCAAAAAGGTATATGTATTTAGTATCTATCATATATAGTGCCTACATAGTGTTTCCACAACTAGCCACTCCACATGCAGTCTAAACTGTAAATAAAAGGAATCCCATAGATGCAGACTGCTGGTGTGAGAGTACGAGGCTGATAGGTTCATAAACGAGCCGCGCAGCATATTGCTCTTATGACCTCACAATATGAGGCTAGGCTCAAAGCATTACCAGCTATGTTTTGTTTATGGTATTTTCACCATTGTGATATATTCATTTTTATAAGCATTATCATTATGGTTTATGGGAAATGAATTAGTTGTATGTACCCTTTAAGCAATAATTCCTTCGGGTGCTTCCACAGCACCCACCTCAGCCTCGCCAACCATCTTGACTTTATCGTAATTAACCATTGTGGGACGAATTTTGGAATAATCCTAGACTGATATTACAGATAAAATCAATGAAATTAAATAGCAATAGTGGTTTCAGAAAGGGTAGATGAGTTATTAGATCTAATAAAATATGTTTAATCAATAACAACACACTTTTGTTTAAAGTAAATGTGGAAAATTTGGAAGACATTGCCAAATTATCACTGCAGTAAAATTGCATAATGTAAATGTGGTGATGGGTTAGAATTTGGTGTATTTCGAGCAGAAATGAAAGAGCATGGAATTGGAAGAAAACAAATATATATTTCTATTACAGTTTAACGAAATTCACAATAAATGAATATTTGTATCTTTTATTATATGTAGGTACTCTGGTATTTGTTTCATACCATAATGTAAAATTTATAATATATATATATATATATATATATATATATATATATATATATATATATATATATATATATATATATATATATCCACTGCATTTATGAAAGTACTTAAAACTATCTACAGAATACAAGCATTAACTAAAATAAAACATATGAATGTAACAATGATATCATTCCCTTTAGATCACAGCCACTAATTATTCACAACACCTAGAACCCATCACCCTGTGGTGGTATGTTTGATGTTACATAGTATGGACCTACAGCACCCCTACCAAGATAGTTTTTTTTTTTCTTTTTTTTTACGTTCATTTTATTTTCTCACTATGATGCAAGTCATAGAAATGTAATCTAAACTGTAAATAAAGGGGAACCATCTAGCTTCAGACTGCGAGAGTAACAGTACAAGGCTGATCTGTTCAGAAACGAATCGTACAACATATAACTCTATTGAACTGCAAAAGTGAGGTGTAACCAGTTATGTTTTGTTTATGGCAGTTTCACGATGATATATTTATTTTAGGAAATATTACCGTTATAGCCTATTGGAAATTAATTAGTTGTATGTGCCCATTTATTGTTCTGTATGTATGAGTAACAATTTTGAGACTCCTACCATTTCATTCCAATTATAAAAGATTGTTGTCTTCCAGATAGTATACACGTGTTTCTATTACATGGTATATTTTATCTTCAGATTCATTTTTTAATCTCCAACAAATTGATTTCTTATCTCTAATTCCCCCCCCCCCCAAAAAAAAAAAAATCATATATTTTCGTCAGGATGATATCTTAAATAAATTGTATTTAAGTTACCAAAATTGTGTATAATCCTGATTTTTTTATTTTTTAATTATACATTATTGCAAAGCATTGATTGTGTGTAACATGTAATCAGCAAAATATGATGGCTCCTATTTGAATCCGTAATTGTTACCCAATGTCGATGGTGAAGTTTAATCTTTAATAATATTCAACAACGCTTTTATTTCTTGAAATTCGTGATCTATTGTAATATTTACAATTTTATCTTCTAGGTATTAATACAACTCCCTTCGGGTACTCCTGACTCAGAACAATGAGAAACTTTTAAAGCAATATGAATCCTATAACTAGTTAAATTGTCCAATTCAAACCTCTTTAGGTATTTATATATTATCTTTTTCAATGTTCTAATTCTATCAAACAACTCAATATTATATATGCTGATAACTGTGTTAAATTCAGGTTTGAATGTCTCAATGTTTTCCTTTATTTCGGTCTTAACTGCAACAATACTGCCACTTAATTATCGTTTTATCTACTTCAGTTTTTAACGCATCTTTATATGTTGTAAACTTTTGTTCCAAATCATTTAAATCTTTTCTCATTCGTTTCACACTTTTGTCTATTTCGTCAATGTCACATTGCATCACACCGATATTTTAAACTAGTTCTCTATCAGAATATTCTTTGGTATCTGTTTTAGATTGTTGAACCTAAGCGTGTAGTTGTTGTAAAACTCAGGTAATGTAACATCTTTTATCATTTTCATTTCATCAATCAAATATCTAATAGCGCAATCCTAAGTTCTTTCCATAGCTCTAACAGTGTTTTCGTCCCTACTCATTTTGTTTTAATGTCTTCTATCTTTATTTTTACCTCAAGTGAAGATGATTTAAAATTAGATCACTTTTTTCCATCTGCCTCTTTTAATTTATTCGATCCTGAACAGCAGAGAAAATGCTTCCACTGGACAAATACGAGTTATATACTAACCAGTAAACAATGCGAAATTGACATCAAGGAAAGTGAGAGAAGATTGCAAGAAAAACATTAAATAACACAAGATGGTTAACTTTGTCACTTAGGAAATCTTGAGCGATATTGTTGAATCTATATTCTATGTTAGCCTTTATCACATAACAGCAAGATACTTCTGTAATGATACTATTTTAACAAGCGTGGATGAAGACACAAATGCATCAACAACACGTAAATATTTTTTATCAAGTATTTGTTTCAACATTTCTTATTTCCTCATTTTTTTAGCTGACCACTTGAAATATATATGTTTGAAAGTTATTAAACTAGCACTCAGTGCCAAGAGAGGCGAACCTTGCTTAAATGACAAAAACACGGGAAAAGTATCTAATTCCGTTTAATGTTAGGTTGTTATCATTTAGTTCTTTATGTTAACTTGCCAAGTCGTTGATTGGAAGAAAGTTCCTATTTATTGAAGTCACAGTATAAATACGACGTATGAAAATGATTTGGAAATTTAAGCAGCTCATGCATTTACAAAGCTTTCATATGTCTTCATGTCTTTCTCGCTAATTTCTTCTAACTATTTTTCAGCTAAGGTTTTCCTGGTTATCTCTTTGTATGTTCCAATTACAATAACTATATTCAATTTCTGTTTGTACTTTTCCAATTCTGGAGAAACGAAGTTATTCACCTGTGTCTCCCTTTTTGTCTCCTCTACAATTTCTTGTTCTAATGTCACAGATTGTTCATCAGCCTTTAGAAAAGCGTTTTTAACTTACATCGGTACTGATGGTAGAGTTTAACCCAAGCTTACACGAGTCTCCGGATATCTGTAAATCGTTTTTGTATACGACGATAATACTCATTTTCATCACCATATCACCCGGTAACAAAACCATACTGTCACTACCAACAGCATAATCAAATTTTACTCTTGATTCTGTTATGTATTGTTGAAATTTATTATAATGCTCTCATCTGTGTCGTAACATTGCTCTCCTAATATTAATAGGTCCATTAGCTTTATAGCAGTGTATGATACTATCGAAACATACCGTATAACAGATGGGGGTTTTTCTGTACCTGTGTGCCTAAAATACCGATCATATATAATATAATGCTTTGATTTAACCTTGAAATACCTTCATCTGTCAGACCATTGCAGAAAAAAGTACCGTATATCAAACCTACTGGCTCATCTTTGTCTATCATATAATTAATTTCATATGCTGACAATGGTCTCCAATATTAAACAGTACCAGCTCCATATTTATATTTATGTTTGTAAGCAGCTAACACAACAATGGGTATAGGCACTGCAAAATCTTTGTGAACAGTTTTTTTGTTCTTCTTGCCCATTATTGATTAAGTATTTGCCATTTCTCTTGAGGTATCTCCAGTCGTGCTGTGCTTGAATTTTAAATTGCTGATCAAATTAAATTGTTTCATACCTATTCTATTCTTATTTGATTTGATTTGCATCGTTATTGGGTAACGGTTTTTCTATTCAGACAGCAGTTTTTTAATCTGGAAATAAACATGAAATCTGTATACTGATTTCACTAACTCTGGTACATTTTTGTCTTAACTCTAGCATATTTTTGTCGATCAAATGTGTCAACGAAATACCATAACCAGATGTTGCCATCCACACTGCTCAGTTTCGTAGATTCCTCCAGAATTTCACGTTACACTGTGATCTGTATCTTTTCATATTCATCACTGACAAACGTTTAACTTTTTCTATCAAAAAAGTTTGATGGTTTGTATGTGAAATATTGAGTTTCTGCTTAGTCAAATTTTACCTCGTTGAATATGTTTGCAATATCAGTGTTCAATGTAGCTTTAAACGGAGTTGCAGGATAAAGGTAAGGTGTAGTACTGTCTAGTTTTTTAAATCTGAAATCTATCCTTTAAAATCAAGAATTTGGTGTGGATTTGGCCTTTCTTGTGCAAATACATTGAGGCTCTATTTACTGGGGTTTTGTTTCCATATTCAAGTGCAGTTCTCTGTTGAATTTTCTCTCTAATCGACTCATTTTTCTCCATTATATTACCAAATTAATCTCGTATCTTTTGTTCAATCTTTGCATCTCTGGTATTTAGAATTTCGTTTTTCGAGTTCCTCTATCAGCTTTTCTCTATTACATCTGTAACAGTTGACAAATAGTGTTGTTCTTTCAGGTCACAACTCCTCTGAAGATGATTGTACCATTTATTTCAGTAGTTTCATTTCAATTACTACCAAGTGAAAGTTATGCGAAAACTTAATATTATAAATATGTCTATATGCACACTGTGAAAGGCGTATTGGTTTCTACTTCATCAACATTCTTCCCTTAACAACTGACTTTGGTTAATTGTGTGGTAATTCTTTATGATTGAATATATAAAAAAATCATGGTAAAAATTTTTTTAAAGTTCCACATGCTGATTTAAATACCTGCATGCACATCATTGAAATGTCACAATACGAGATGGTACATAATACTCTCTCTCTCTCTCTCTCACACACACACACACACACACACATATGCAATGCCAGCATTAATACTTTGACATTGTAGCATAAATAGGTACCGTGACCGCTGATACATAACGGTATATGTTGTCAATAAATATAAAACAGCGACATTAGGTTCGTAAATGCATATTAAGTATTGTGTACATGTAATTTTGAAAGTACTGATTAGTATATATCTATGTAAGACAGCTAGGAGGTCTTAGCAAACTGCTATTCCTCTAATGCAGAGCATCTGGAGTAAGAATATACCCACTACTGGAGGAATAGAATATAACCTTTTTTTGAAATATTTTATTGTCTGATTTTTTTAATTTTAATTTTTTTTATTTTAAAGTTCTTTGTCTTCGACAAGAAAAAAAAAAAGAACACATAATCGTGAAATAGAGCAAAATATTATGTAAGGCTTAACGCATACTCAAACTTATGCAAGTAACAAAAGCACATCCCCATTGTTTTATTGATGTTAAATATACAAAAACAATTAAGGCGTTTTGGGTAGAATTGAGAAATAAAAACTTTAGGTGTAAGTGCATAAAAAAGATACAAAGAAATCGAAAAAATATAACAATTTAACAATATGTGAGTACAAAGAACCATAAGCACAAAGAATAATTATATTAAAACAAATCCACTGTATTATTGGCCAGAGGAATAAAGGTTAAAACAGGAGACGATTCCATTTACTGAAAACGCACATGCACATACACAATGTAATCAGAAATGTTTAAATATCTCTGACAATCTTAGGTACTTAGGCTCTTTTAGATACATGCATATATACATATGATTTGTTTCCTTGCATAATGCACAACACACCCTTGTTTGTATATAAACGTGTATTATTTATAATGGGGGAGGGGGAACAATGTCACATAGTACACACAGTACACTAAAACAATATGATGTAATGGAAACAAATTTTATCAGACTTTCAAATTATTAGAAAAAAGAAAAATCGTGTCTGTACACGGTGTATGTACTATATTATGTTATCATTAGCAACCGTGACCATAATATATACCACGTAAACGAGTCGAAAGTTGGGTTGAATTAAATTGAAAGTAACTAGATACAAAAAAATGCATACGCGTAATATATACTAATATATGTAATCCGCAGTGCTAAAATTAATTGTCTCCCTATATCTAATTAAAGAATAAGCTTTCTTTGAAATAAATATTAAAATCTCCACCACTATTCACGATTCAAACAAGAAAGATAATGTGTTCCGACTTGAACTAGAGAACTCTTGTGTAGCATAATATAAATTCCGCAAAGTCTATTGAACGTTATATTTAGGTATACTAGAAAATCCGTTGTAGTCACTAGCACATGACTGAAAGAAGAGTTATTTCCCTTATACTATATCAATCCAATTTTGTAGACAAGTCGGAATTTGTACTTTCCCCTTCTAACAACACTGCGTACAACGTGCACAATATGAGAGTTCAGTCAGTAGATCTTAAACTAGTAGTATATTTATACCAAAACATTTACCCCGAACTGAATTTTAACACTGACATGTTTTATACACACATCTATTTATTTATGTTTTTAAGACGCATACAGAAAAATAATGCCTTCAAAGAAACAGAAAGATTAATTTCAGTTATTGAGGAAAGGATATATTCGTTAGAATTGCGGGTCATATTTTGGGACTCATCTGATTTCTAACTTTATGCATCGACGTCTGTTTTAACCAATAGTGTCAAAAATTTACTATCATCAAGGTACTCTCATATATATTACTTTCATATAGTAATATTCAAAGAAATTCTAATAGAATATATTCCAAAAGTTATTCCATCTCGTGGTCTGACTCTTTTAATCCTATCCCCATCCAGCTTAACAAAAAATCTGCAATCAAAAATCCATGCCTGTATTACCCTATCTTGTTTTTAAGGACATCAAGGAAAATCCCTGGATGAACTGGTCAGATCTTCTTTCATCACGATACTGGAACCTATAAAGCCTTTTCTTTTACTGAGAACTGCATGCTTTCTAGTTTTTGATTCTTGATGAGAATCTACAAATGATGGGTCGGCTTGTTTCTTCTAATGTCTTTCAAGTACATGAGCAATGGAGATATCATCTGGCCACATCATCATCTTTAGCTTGTTGCTTAGAAATGTGATCACTTTCTCAAAGTATTGTTAAACTGTCTCCTTCTAATTTGTATCATCGATTTCGTAAATGTTTATATTTTCTATTTGTGTGTACTGTTTAAGATCGTCTAAACATTTCTTCAAAATTCTGCCATCTGTTTCTAAGCGCCTGATGGATGCTTTATGCTTCTTGTTTTCTTCGTGTATTTCTTTCTTTTTTTTTTTTAACTTTATGTTGCAATTGATCTTTTTTTGCTTGCATGGTCAACACTTTTCCTCACAGTTGATTAACTTCCAACTTCCAGACTCATCTGTTCTAGTTCTTTTTTTAACTCTTCTGTAAGAGCATTCTGCACTTTCTCCAGGACAGACTCCAGTACTTTCTGTGTGACAATTAGCCCAATTGAGCCTTTATGCATTCTTTTCTTGCCATTTTATCAATAGCTGCCCCAAGTGCATCTAATTTCTCCGTAATAGTGATCTTCTCTCCCTCCTCTCTGCCACCTCCAAGGGTAGAAACGTATTCTCTCTCCCCCCCCTCTCTCTCTCTCTCTCTTTGCAGCATTCTCAGCAGATTTCGAATTATTTCTCGACCCACTTCTAGCTTGACCTGGCATTCTCTAGATTTACATTGCATTGTTATTTTGTGTATGTTGTTATATGTATTCCAGCGTAGACGGAATGTGACTGGTTTTCCTCCCAAAATGTCACAAAATGGTCATTTGACTCGCACGGTTTGTCAACACATTAGCTTAGTATTAGGGAAATACAACTACTATATATGTATAATCATGGTTCTTTGTTTATCTACTTTTACTAAAATGATCTTGAATCAACTGCATATTTTTAAATTTTACCTCTTTTCTTTTCATGTCTTCTGTGATGTCATTTATTATCATGCTAGGACATTATCCACATGGTAACATGGTAATTTCCTTATCACGTTTCACGTGTACTATTTTGTTGTTTAACTGTGACGTGTTTGGGTGTAATTTATTTTCCATATGATTTCATGATGAATACAAATTCGTATGACCTGCATGTTTAAACCTTTCATTTTCTAATGCGCTGTTTCTTTCACATTTGTTAATTGTTTTACAAAATCGTTATCTTTAAAAACCTCAAAGTTTTTATGCGCCTTAATACTGCTATAGCATAATAATATTATGTTTCCATCATTTATGTTATAAGATAATGTTTTCTGCTGTTTCCCAACGGTTAAACTATTCATCATCTCCTTTCTATTTCACAAGTATACAGATTTTACCTTTTATTACTATGGACTTCAAAATCTTTTCAACTGTATATATGTCATCATGTTTGTCTTATAGTGACAACTCTTTTTCCTCAACATTCCCTCAATATCCTAACATTTTAAAGTCTTTCATCTTGCAAAAAACCGTATCACCTAAAATTACCTGCTGACTTTGAATACCTCCTCGGTAAAGTTGGTAAAAGTAGCCTGTCGCAATTAGTGTTTATATGTTGGCACTCTGTTTCAAAACAATTGAATTTAGGAGTTTTAAATTTATCAGTTGTGATATAACTTAATAGATTGATCCAAACTTTTGAACTGTTTTCATCCTTGCTCACTTCAACAGGAGTCACGTCTATTGACATGTGATGAATGTCATCGTATCTACAAATTAGCTTGGTTTCATTTTCAGTGAAATACTTCTACATTCTAGTCTTCAGAGTTCTGTTAAACATTTTTACCACATATGATTTTTCAGTGTTTTGTTTTCTTAAGTTGAAACGTACGCAGTGGTTTTTCTTTCAACCAGTCCTTAAATTCTTTTGTTGCAAACCTCTTTTCCCTCATCAAACTGTATCTTTTAAGTTTTACTCGTTTAATTTGTTCCCACAACTGACATATTTGTGAAAGCAACTGGACTTTAGGGATTGTTGTAAAGATGTATTAAACACCGTTCTTTGCCAGCTATTTAAAACAATATAAAAACATCCAGAGAATACTTTACTCTTGACAAATTGCATTTAGGCTTTAACAACGTCCATCTACAACGGGAACTTTTATTGTCAGCAATTTGCAGTATTGTCTGAGCTATGTAATTTAAAACAAATGTGTTATTCGTATGGTTGATTAAAAAAACAGCTGTTTAATATATTGAGTCACCATGTGCTGTTTTAAACCGACCTTTATTCGCCATAAATGTTATCTCTGTTCTTGTCAAATCTTTGTAGATTGACCTTTTAAAGTTAGAAGATCTTCAATTTGTACTGTAAATTTAACCGAATACAAATTCTGTGTATCTATTCGCATCAAATACGTAGTTTATTCCTTCCTGATACCGTACTGTTTTAACAATCTTGGTACCAGGATGTATTATATACCTACCAATTTTCTACCCAAAAAAGAGCCAGAATTTTACCGTCATTTCCTACAAGCAGGAAAACGATACTATCGTTTTCTAAACCCGTATCACCATACTCTCAAACGAGGCTGGAACTACTTTATCAGCGAGGTTTCCTTGTGACGATAACAGCGCCCTATCGACGGAATGCCTGCACTAGCAGTAAACAAAGCTCTCACAGCGACGTTAGTTAAGAAACCTTGCGTTATATATAAAATATCTGAAAGGTATAAACCATGTTTTTGTCACAACAACAATAAAAATGCATTTATTCCTGTATTTTGAAGTACTAAAATATAGCCAAAATGTTCGTGTGAAACAAGATCATATTGGGAAATCGCGTAACAAAACATTCCAGTTGTACAGTACAACCCATTTACGGAAATTCATAAGTGGTAAAGTTAGTGAGTTTCCCGCATAATGGATGAATTTGAAATTATAAATGAGTAACATTCTTGGCAACAAATCTGTAAGATTATGTTCCAACAATTTCTCCAATCCTGTTGTAAATAACTGTCAAAATAATGTTGTCATTCCCATGTCAAGTTACCTTCGGAGCCTCTCACAATGTCGTGCCAGAAACAGTTTAACCGAATTCAACCTGGCCTGGTGAAAACTTCCGTGAGGCAAAATTTCAGAACTGCACAATAACTGTAAATCACATATATGAGTATGCTGCCTCCAAGCGTCGAAGAATTCGTGTTATTGACAGTGATGGTAGTCAAACCGAGTCAGCGTTGTCTCACAAGCTTCTTTCATAAAACTAATATTCATGCGCATGTCAACCTTTCAAAAAGTAATTCGGTTTATGATTTAAGATGAAGTTCGTATTAAAGAGGTTGAAATCTTTAGCAATTTCTTGTGTTTTTCAGCTACATATAGTGATTTTATTAAATTATCTGAAAATTGATAGGTATATAAAAAAATATCATTATCATAATAATGCGATTTTGATTGCTAGATCACGTCTCGTTGTCATCATAAAAATCCGGATCATGACTCGACGCTTCGCCTCTCGTAATGATCCAGATTTTCTAATGCTGACAACTCGACGTAATCTAGCAATCAATATCGCGTTACTGTGATAATACCATATTTTTATGATGCGTATGTCTATGTTATCATCACTGAATGTAATGTGTAAATCTTTAACTTTTCTAATATATTAAATGGTAACCTTTTAATCTTTCAAATCTGCAAATCAAAGTTTATGTTCTCTTGATTATTATTTTGTAGCTCAACTAGCTTAAACCAATCTGTTACACCATCCAAACTTTTAAATAAATACACACAATATCTATATACTGAGATCGTTGATCATATATTAAACTCATGATATATAGCACCTCTCTAAAAACTAATCTATCTAAATATAGCCCTGTGCTAAAAAAATCAAATTGTTTTCGCACTCTACTGAAAGCACACTCAAGGGATTATTGTGTAGTTTAGGATTTTTAGTGTGTTGGTTGTAACTTGACCAGCGTTCTAGAGATGTTCTCGCTTCATCAATAGTGTTCGAGTTGTTGCTAAGCAACATCCTCGTACCACTCACTGGTTCGTAGCGATTTTTATATTTACAAGTGTTCTAAAGATTTTCTCGCACAGCGATACGAGAATGTTTAAATCAGTTATAACTCGTTGGATGTTTATGTTCTCCCACCATATTTACTACTAATCTGGGTATGTTCACAATGAGTACAAAATCATTTTGATCGTACTTGTTTCAAAACATATGTAGAAAAACAAAATTATACTTGCGTACAAATATACTTGCATAGATTTGTTTTGTGAGGTGTATTAATGTGATCGTATCACAGCATCATTATCGGGTATCATGCGCTATTCATGGCCAGATTTATAACCACACATATATTCCTTTTCGAGTAATTCAAACATGAACACATCGCTGAATTTCTCATTTCGTGTGTATTGGTTGCAAGTTTATTGCCATTTTCGGTTGATTATGAGGATCCACCGACTCCCACTTATAACCAGCTCTTCTAAAAACAGACTCAAAATGATTGCCCATAATGATTTATATTCCGTGTGATTTAACATTTTCAAAAAGCTGTGAGAATCAATAATCGCTTCTCTGCGTTTGAAAAGACTTCGAAAATAAAGGAGCACGTAATTTTTTGACTTACAATTTTATTGAAAAATATTGATTTTTATCAGACAGTAAATTTCGTCATCGGGTATTGGTACCTTATCCACATACAGCATCCTCAGCCTCAGAGCGATACGTTATAGACTTTTCACCCTTAAGCAGGCTTTCTATCTCTGAAGATTACTCTGAAAGCATCATGTTTGTTATTCCAGATACATCTTAGAAATACCTATATTTAATCCATTCAGATATCATTATGACAAGCAAGAACTACTGTGATGTACATTGCCTCGTCGTCATAGGTTATTCTGTGCATTTTTGGGTCGAAAAGTGCCATGTACAGGTACGAGATATAGCTATCTAAGCGAACCATGTAATACTATCGTTTGCATCAATCGTAGCACCTGCTGACTTTGTCAAACGCGAAACTGCTCAATCTATGAACCCCTCTCTGCGCACAGGTAGAGTACGACACGTTCCAAAGAAAGCTGGAATCTGAAAATTGAATTGACAAAAATTGGCACTTATTTTTCGATATTTCTTTTTATAAAGTACAAGGGTTATTTAAAACGTTCTGAGTATAAGTGAGCTGTACAACAAAATTCCTTATTAGTAAACAGTACGTCAGTGCATCCCCTAAAAGTATTCCCCATGCACCTCTACACAAGTTCTTAGTCTGATTATTCAATTATTAATTGCCATTCACGTTTTGGTATGTTGTTAATTTTTGTACTGTAAAAAAAAGCACTTTTAACCGCATAGCGGCTTTAAAATCGTCTGCCCCTCAGCGAATCTTTGATAACGGGATTCAGCCAAAAATCACTTGGACTGAATCAGGGCTGTGGCAAAGTTTGATTGCTGTGCTCCGTTGCGAAGTCTGTCACTGCGGCGGATTTATGCGCATTTGCGTTGTCATGGAGTAGATGTGTACTCTAGTACCGGTGCGCGGATGGGTGGTTCGATAGTGTTTCAAAACTTTTGGCAGCTCTTTGGAGGCAACACTTTAGAGACATAACAGAAACACTGGCAGAGTCAGGCACTGATACCTGGACGACCAGGCCTTTTGCATTGAGAAAAAAAATTCGTATAAAACTCTCTTGACAGTCCGATTACGTCGAGCGATTTGTGGTATATGCTCGTTTTCTCTGATCCAGACTTTATTATTTTCTCTTAAGTCGAGTTCCAAAAAAAAAATCCATGTTTCACAGTCTGTGACAATCTCATTCAAACGTCTCTGGTCACTCATTTCCTATTTGTCGAGTACCTGTTTGAGGATTTCAACCCAAGTCTGCTTTTTATTCAGCTGTCAAGAACTGAGAGAACCATCTTGCAAAATTTTCCGAGCTTCAAATGATTCTTCAATATATTTAAAACAGCTGATGAAATAATGCCTGTCATAAAAGAAATATCTTCCATTGTGTATCGAGCATCTTCATCAATTGCTCATTTCACATCAGCCACTTCCCGCTCACCAATCGCAGACAACGGTCTACCAGAACGAGGGTCAACTTCCATGGATTTGCCATCATCTTTAAAACGATGAAACCATTTCATAATTGTAGGATTTGACATATAATTACATCCGTAAACTTCACATTAAAGATTTACACATTACATTCAGTGATGATAACATAGACATACGCATCATAAAAATATGGTATTATCCATATCGGCTGTATATCAGTCGGAGAGTACTTTAAGAGTGCCCGGATTTTACAATATGCTATTGTTCTCCTTCTCCGAATTGTTTATAGGTCGCTATCTTACGGCAAATGCATATATCTGCAGGTGTCTGGCGTGCTGCACGTGCAGCTCCAAATCATTTGTCATTTGATAGAACATTATTTTGTCTATTAAGTGAGATTACATTTATTGACAGGTTATAACAAAGTATTCAGAACTTTTCATATAACCATCATATTTACATCACTACAAAAAGACACTGGCTACACAGATCTTATTAGACACATCTATCTGTCGCGTCCTATAAAGCCAGTGTATTCATTGTGGGAGAGCTTATATTGCATGTTGATCAAAGTACTAGAAGTACTGTTAGATTTCGGCCATCTGAAAGTGTCAAGATATGGTTGATTATTTTTCGGTTTTTTTTTTTTTTTTTTTTTTTGTGTTTTTGTTTACCCTGTGGTTTGTGCGCAATGCTATTTTTCATCTCTGACATAATCTTGAGGAATTAATTAAATAAGCTCCTCGAAAAAGGCCTATTACCTTAGCCTGATATTTGCACTATAGATCAAATGTGGTCCGCTTGGTTGTACGAGGGACTAATCTAAACTAAATTGAAACAAAACAGTATAAACAAGATCGTCAACAAGATTTTGACCGTATCTGATTGTTCAACACCAAACTAAGCAAAACTTGTCTTTAATCCATTCAGATGTCATTGAAGACCAGCAAGTGTTTTTGGACAATGTAAACTTCCTCGTCGTTCTAGTTTTTTGTGTAGTTTTGGTCTAAAAACGCTACAAAAACGATATGTATTTATCTAAACTTGCCTTGTATTACTATCGTTTAAGATTGAGCATAACAGCGCCTGCCTTTTTTCAAAAGTGAATCTGACATTTCTATTAAACTCTCGTCGCACGTTCCAGAGAGAGAGCAGGACTGTAAAAGGCTTAAATTGATCACAACAAGTGACATGCCATTGTTAAAACAACTGATGATTCTACATGTATGTTTCTTGGATATTACTGGAAAGCGACTACTACATGGAAAGAAACTATCTGCGTTTAATACGAATTTGACTGCAAAGAGCAGGAACAAAATTCAGGCCGTTTCTTCAGTAGACAACAACGCTCAATGCAGCTTTTTAGTTTAGCTAGTTTCGAAAATAGACTATGGCATATGAGTGCACTGTCGATGCTCTGTTTCGCCTCTACACGCAAAGAAAAACGCTTCGATCAAATGAACATGTATTTTATGCACTGTTCATCGTGTAGTAATAACAAAGTTATGAAGATAATTTGGAGCGTTTTTTGCCACGACAAAGTAAAGTTGGGGGCTGTCCATTTAATTATTTCCTTTTTTTTTGTTTAAGTATTTATAATTGTTTTCTGTCTCCAATTCGTTATTTCTTAAGATCATTTAATAAATATTAATATTGAGTGGATACAAGTATTTTAAGCTTTTTTCAGCTTATATTCATTATACATACAAAATAACGTGACCAAGATATTAAGATGACTAGGAATATCAGCAACCTGATAATAATAAAAAAATTAAATTATGTTGACTCTGGAGATTATTGACGAATCGGGCTCGATGACCTGGACATTTGGTCAAGGTATGCGGTCTTGAACTAAACATACTGTGCAGAAATTATTATTTTCTTTTTAGACTATTCTGACCTCTATACCCCAGAATAGGTTGCTTTATTACTATAGGTGCAAGTCATTCACAATGTTTTGTCAAGGAACTAACTCAAGAATAAAATTTATTCTATTAAACTCTCGTCGCACGTTCCACAGAGAGTTGGACTGACAAAAGCCTAAATTTTTTAAGATCATTTTATAAATTCGAATTTTGAGTGTATTGGAGTATTTTAAGATTTATTTTCAGCTTATTTTCATTATACATACAAAATAACGTGACCAAGATATTAAGATGACTAGGAATATCAGCAACCTGATAATAATAAAAAAATTAAATTATGTTGACTCTGGAGATTATTGACGAATCGGGCTCGATGACCTGGACATTTGGTCAAGGTATGCGGTCTTGAACTAAACATACTGTGCAGAAATTATTATTTTCTTTTTAGACTATTCTGACCTCTATACCCCAGAATAGGTTGGTATATTACTATAGGTGCAAGTCATTCACAATGTTTTGTCAAGGAACTAACTCAAGAATAAAATTTATTCTATTAAACTCTCGTCGCACGTTCCACAGAGAGTTGGACTGACAAAAGCCTAAATTTCTTAAGATCATTTTATAAATTCGAATTTTGAGTGTATTGGAGTATTTTAAGATTTATTTTCAGCTTATTTTCATTATACATACAAAATAACGTGACCAAGATATTCGGATGACTAGGAATATCAGCAACCTCATAATAATCAAAACGTTAAATTATGTTGACTCTGAAGATTATTGATCAACGTATATCTATGACCTGGGCATTTGGTCAAGGTATGCGGTCTTGAACTAAACATACTGTGCAGAACCCATTATTTTCTTTTTAGACTATTCTGACCTCTATACCCCAGAATAGGTTGCTTTATTACTATAGGTGCAAGTCATTCACAATGTTTTGTCAAGGAACTAACTCAAGAATAAAATTTATTCTGCAAATCTCTTTGAGCCACAATGACCATGACCTATGACTTTTTACCCCCAAATCAAATGACTTCTTTCATATCTTAAGTACAAACCATCCACAAACTTTGGTGAAGGTACGTGGTCTAGAATTAAAGTTATTATGCAAAAAAACCATTGAACTTGACCTTTTACCATTCCACTCCCAAATCAGCCAATTTTTCCATTCTCCAAGTATGGAGCCGTGGTGACTGACTGGTAAGCGTGCCGGGCTCGTAACCGAAATGGTGCGGATTCGAATTCTATTATCAGACCAGCCCAGGTCGGCTACCGTGCTGTATCCTGGGCAAGACACGTTACTTTAACTCTGCACTAAATGACCTACTTGTGTTGTTATGTCGTAAAACACCAAACCAAACCATATTCCAAGTATAAGCTATCCGCAAAGTTTAGTGTCGATATGTGATGTAGAATTCAAATTATTGTGTATACTTTTGACCTTTTAACCTCCAAATCAACAGGTTTCTTTCTGACTTAGTGAGCAAGTTATCCACAAACTTGGGTGGAGGTGCATGGACGAGAACTTAAATGTTTGTGCAGAAACTGTTTTTCTTTGTTCAGTCACAGTGACCTTGACCTTTTAACTTTTGACACCCAAATCTACATGTTTCTTTCTTACTCCAAGTGCAAGTCGTCCACAATGTTTGGACTAGGTCAGTGGTGTTGAACTAACACTGTTGTGCAGAAACCATTTTCTTCCTTCAGTTATTGTGACATTGATCTTTGATCTTTTGACCACAGAGTCGATAAGCTTATTATATTTCCAAGTGCAAGATATCCACAAATTGTGGACCAGATCTGTATGTAGAATTAATGTTATTATAAAGAAACATTTTTTTCCTTAAGTCACACGGACCTTGACATTTGACTTTTGACACCGAGATCAATAGGCTTCTTTCTTATCAAGAATACAAGCTATCCGTAAAGTTCGATTTAGGTATGTGAAGTAGAACTAATGCTATTGTGGGAAAATCATTTTGTTCCTCAGTCACAATGACCTTGACTTTGACCTTTTGATAGCAAGATCAACAGGCTTCTTCCTTTTCCCTACTGCAAGCTACCCGCTAAGTTTGGTGAAGGTACGTGCTGAAGAACTGAAGTTATGGTGCGGAAAAGGAAAAGACGACGGACAGACAGTCATTGCGTAATACACTCTGCCAAAATAACTGACTTATAAAAAGATAAAAACTTACATAAGCATGTAAATCTTTCAATAAAAGAAGGGAAACCTAAAAGTGTTAGGAATTCAAGCGCACAAAATTAAGGCCTACTAAAGCGCTGACATCATCTTACTAAATGGGTGCCACATGAGTCCCATTTATCATTTACCATGAGTTAAAGAGAATCTGAACAATAAATCCTTTTCAACCCTTCATGCAGGACAATATAACTCATAATGTCAATATTATACAAATATAGACCTTTGTGGAGATAAATATGAAGTTGTACAAACCAGAGATCCCCATATTAAAGGTCAATATGGTGCATTGACTGGTTCAGTGACCTTCATATTCACCGAAAATAAGGCCAGATACATGCAATTGTGTTATTACATAATTGAGAGCAAATTTTTAAATTGTACTTGCTTCTGAATAATCAAAATGCCAATATAGCCACACGACGCTATTCAAATCCCTTATGATGTCACGTAAAAGTCAATTACGTCATGACAGTGTAATACTGACGATAAATTTTCACAAATCACATGATGTCGTGTCATCCAATGAAATGGCATTTCTCACATGAGTCATGTTATAGATCTGAGTATCTTCTGTATAGCCTCAAGTAGCATAGAGATTCGCAAGATTTCTCGTGACACCGTTAAGAAATTTCAATCAACTTCCAACATTGGTTCTGATAATACAATTTTATTCATTGTAACCTTGTACATTTTCATTCCAGCTTGAAACACTGCATATATATCGGAGTAATTTCCATTCATCACAGAGAACAGTCTTCTTATCCAACAATTTCCGACGGACTGCTAGAGAATAAAATGTGAAAAAAGAATTACATTCTTAATTTGAAATCACACGAAAATTCAACAGATTATTCTAGTACTTTTTGTGCTCATAGTGTCTTTCCAAACAATGAACAAACAATAATATGCATTATAAGAATGTAATACAGCCAAACTTTCTGTATACTGTGGAATAAGAAGTATACTGTTGATCTATAATGATGGGACAATGAAGCATCGCTCAGACCGGCAGGTACTAAAAACAAACCAAAAATAAATTTAAAAAATAAAAAAATTAAATTCCATTAATATGTCACTAAATATGTGGTTTTAGAATAATATAATTTCTGCTTCCATATACTTGCGTAACCTTATCGAGTCTTATCCTTGCCACAGATTATATATGAATGTATGTATGTGGATGAATCGATATATCGATGAATGCATATATGGATGTTTTCATTTACAAGTCAGATCACAAAGCAATGGAAGAAAAAATATGCCTGATATTGCCGCTATAAAATGTTTTATGTGTGTGTCTGTGTGTGTGCTATAATTTCTTACCCGGGCTCCATTTCGCAAATGTATTGAAATAAAAGCGAGCAAGGAGCGTCGTTCCAGTACCCAGTTGTTAAGATACTCAAACAGTTTTCATTGTTGTCATTGTTGCTAGGACCTCCTGGGCTCCAGTGGAGGACCTGGGAGGATATTTTGGTCTTACTAGTCATCCACACCCATTCACCTTCAACCAATACATCGGAGCCCCCAATCCAAAATTGTACTATGTTTGAAATAAAAACAGGGCAAATACGATTGAATCTTCTCCCAAGATGTTCATGTACTGATAACTATAACTTATTTTCATGCATGGGCATTTCATAAGATATAATCCTTGAACATCCTCTATAGTATAAAGTTCCTAATTGTATTTAAGTATTGGAACCAGTCTACCTATAAATACTTTAACGTCCTCTTTCTACACACTCCAATCGGAACATCGTTCGGCCATTTCCGTCAAGTCAAGATATAACCTCAAATGTAATTGTAGGAATACAAGTACAACAGAAAAGGCCGGCAATGTTCCGCTTATGACTTTGCCTCCTTCCGCCGCCATATTGTGCCATGTGAACAAATGTAGTTCCGAATATAGTTCTCAATGGCAGCGAATCACGTATGAGGTTACGTTCTCGATTTGACGGAAAAGGTCGAAGATTTTCCAATTGAACACACTCCTAACAGAATTGGCAATTTCGAGGTCGATCATACCTAGAATGTATGCCGATGGCTGCCATTAGCTGCCGTTTAGACCACCTCGGTTATTTACGAAACAACGACTGACTGAGAAGTTACGAATGAGTCGATCTATTTTTGTATTTCCAACTTCAATCCTACTGTTAATACAATTGTAGAAATTGTCGAGGTTGTCCGAATAGATTGCGTTGTTTTGTTTTTTTGTTTTTTTTTTTTTTTTTTTTTTTTTTTTTTTTTTTTTTTTTTGTTTTGTTTTATTTTTTGCGAAGAAATTTCCAGCAACAAAATATATGAATTTGCTATAAATTACTGCGCCGATATACATCCGTAGCATATTTTTGTCTCGCAGAAGTAGGTTGTCTAAATGATTCCTCACAGTGGGCTATCTCCCTTGGGCACGATAATATATTCTGAAACAATGTGATCTGTGAGAAGCATGTCTCCTTTAAGAATTATGTGTAGTTTAGACATGGATCATCCTAAAATAGATGACATGTGGGTTTGGGGCGCAGTGCTTAGTTGGGTAAAGATGATTAACGATTGAGCAAAGTATATTTGCAAAGTTCATCCTGTCTTTCACTGAGTGAAATAAGGAAAAGATTCCGATGATGAAATGTATACATTCCTAGCGTATTTAGTAACATCAACAAAGAAAAAAGTAACGTGAAATAAAATTAGTACCGTGAACCCTATATATACCAACAACCCAACAGTGCTTCCATAGAAGCATATAGAATTGAGCTGTTATCTATGCAATACTGTGTGGCTAATTGTAGACAACAGGCAAATGGATACTTTTTATCGACTTCTGAAATGGCTTTAATTGAAAATCAAGTCAACTTTCAGGCATGAAAGGTTTTGCTGGGGCGGTGTGGGAGTTACAGTAGATGGATTTGAGTTTGTTAGGTGTAGTGTTGAACACAGAGGCTTCAAGTAGTTCCATATAAACCGTCTTTACAATAACTAATTTGAAATCTTGATAGGCCATATTAATTTCAGTATTTTTTTATGAATTTTTTATTAGAAGCTCAAATGTTTCAATGTTGCTGGAATTGCATCATTACTAATGTTGCTAATCTTGAAATTAAAATATTCTCTAACACCCACTAGTGTAATCTTTGACAAATGAGACATTGTTTGCTGTTTACGTATGCACTTTACAACTCCAGTACATATTATCAAGAAAATCAAAACTAGATATGTATTGCTTTCAATTCTCGTATCCACATATATTTTGGTATGTTACTCAGTTTTTAATGCAAATAAACATTTACTTCAGTCGCTCAACCTCTCACGTAGTTTTACCATTAATCACGAATGACCTATGTACTGTATGCATTACTGCTTCAGTCACTACTCCTATTTACAAACTTATATTACTATCAAGTACGGCCAACATCACAATTACCACCACCATTGTACTATTACTACTACAACTACACTATAACTACCACTACTATCATCCCAACTACTAATATTCTCGGGCAAGGCTTTTTACTCCAATTGCCTTGGCACTAAATAACCTACTTGTGTTGCTGTGCCGTAAAGCGCCAAACCAAACCAAAATCCCATTACTAATACCGCCAATAACAACACAACCACCAATAGCACAGCGTCTTTTTCTGTAAAGATATTTACTGTCAGTAGGCTGAAAGAGTCTGACTTGGTTTTCCAGGTAACGTCCCTCCTCGCCATCATTTACTTCTGCCAAATATCCGCCAAGCGCATTACAAAGAAACTGAATTTAAAAAGAAAGTACACTGAATATGATTTCATAGTTCATATATGAAACATACATAAAAAGAAAATATTTTGATCTGTAATTAGCACATATAAACCTTTATTTCCACTTAGTTTGAAAAAGGTCTGCGCTTTTTTACCGTTCAAATTACGAAAGTTATTTACTTCAACATCAAAATTAACACTGCATGCCTCTTGTTAATCATTGACAATTAGTTTGCTTCCACATGGATTGCTTTTGCATACATTTGATAATGACTGTTAACTTTAGAATGAGCAGCAAATATATGAAGTGTACAATTCGTCAAATTTAAGAATGAAATGTATGTTTTTGAAACACTTAAGTTTCGTTTATAATTTAAGAGACATTATAGTAAATTCAATTTTATTGAGTAATCTATCTAAATTTTTATAAAGCTTATTAATTTTGTTGCACATAATTGAAGAATAAACTGTTCATATTTGCTGTGACATTGTTAGATAATTTTAGCTGGACTCACGCTACCATTCACTCAGACCTTTATCCAAATGTCGAAACTTTATCAAATGTACTAGTGCTGTCCAACTTACATATATTCAGATAAAGCTTGAGGGAAAGAAAAGGTTGATCAAGGTGCAACAATCTCATTCGACATTAACACGTAGCTAATGGCCTTTGAGTGTTCCATGTCTATTGATAGTTGTGTGAAGACTTTAATTGAAATGCCGAAAAATAAACGATTTAGCACAATTTTTCAGGCAACAGTTACCAGGACAGGGCAGTGCTTCGTTTATATTAGTAACTTTCCATCCCTATCTTTTAAGATGGACCAGTCCCAAACAATTTAAACGAAACAAAAGTACTGTCTAAAAAGCGTTGGAGAATTGTGTCCGTCGGTATCGTGACAGGTGCATGACCACTGCATTTTGGAAATTTACGAGCTTTGTTTATTCTTCGATTTTGTTTTAAAACAAATTTAAAATACAATCAAATTAATGTACATACCGTCTCTTTGCTTTCAACAGGTTGCAAGAAGCACTTATACTGGTCGTTCTAGCAGATCAGTAAGTTTGAAGACCTGCATGTAAGGCCTGCATTCTTGTCAGATTTTAAGAATTACATGTAACACATCGATTTCATTAAATGTAAAATATATAGACAGTTCGGTATTTACCGAAGCTTTGCTTTTTGGCACTTTTGTAAGAGATAATTTCTCGATTTCCTTTCCGCAATCGTGACTTTACCGGTGCACAGGATGTCGCCATATGTGTAAGCTCTTCAGATGTGAAAGCAGTAAACATCCGCACAAGGCATTCATGTGACATTTGTTAGTATTTACCGGTTTTGCGACAAGATGACAGTCATTTGAAAGTGACAAGAAGTTTGTATAGTTGGAAAGAAAACTTAGATTTAATTTGGATATAATTTAATTTCATACGAAAATACACACCTTAGCAATATATCAGAGTATCTTAAAACAACATTTTTATTTCATATAACGAGTTATTTAAAGCTATCTTACCATAGTGAAAAGCGGTAGATTCTCTATGTAGGTTGTACGAAACTAACAGGCTTATAAACTGTTTCCACTTGTATCTCCGTAATCTTAAAATCTCTTCTTTATTTACTACATAGTTTAACATCGTTGCTATGTATGATTTTATTAACAGTTCCAAAATGAACTTTATAGCAAAAGCGAATCGGTGTATCAATGTATCTGCGACAGAACCGATGCGACTTAGTGATATGAACACTCTACCTATCATATCGATTTTCGTAGTCCAGACAACCGACGCGAATGTTTGAAATTTAAAGGCAATATCCTTTAATCTGCTCAGTAGAACTGAAATTTAGTATAAATTTCCATCCACTTTGTATATTCATTCAAGGCAAATATGACAATAAGAGTTCGTTTTCCTTTCAATATATGTAGACTGTGTGAATAGACGCCCACGCAGCAGACCATTCGGGATTAATGAGAGAAAACTGGCAGGGCGGGGCGGGTCCGGGTGTACTACACGTTGATCGATGTCTGAAATTACACAAACTGATAAACCGAACAGAAATTACCGTGCATCTTTAGACTTTTTACTGCAATAAGGCAGCTCCTGTGCTGCTAAGTGACGCAACTTTAAATTGTTTCAAAGAAGAGCAGCTACTCCATGATACGTTCCGTTCTTCCATTCACTAATATGTACTTATTTGAACATATCTAATTTCAGGCAATTCATTGGAGTATATCTTTTGATGTGAATGACAGAAATTTACTTTTTCGTTCTTCTGCATGGTACAGATATGCGGCGGTGGGGTGGGCGGATAATACCGGATAGAAAATGGAAAAGCATTTTAAAGTGTTTGAAGCAAAATTTTATTGCAGACAAAATAATCATTTTGTACGTTAGTACCTGAGCTTTTTTATTTCAAGCTGGGCGCTTACCCTGCACGTGCCAGAAAACCTTGTTGGTTGATGGTTGTTCGGCTAACCTAAGCACCCACTGATTAAAGGATGGTCTCTTACAAATATCTGAGGATGCAACAAATTAAATTGCTTTTTCAATGAACACTTTTTACTAGTTGCTTTGGCCGTATTATAACTTTGTATTAGGTAGAATTGCATTGTCGCATAAAACTATTCATACACGGGGGGTGGGGGGTGGGGGGGAGTGAGTATTACAGACAGAGAGCTATTTGTCCATTCACATTACAGTAGATAATCAAACGCGGTGTATTTGAAAATTTCTGAATATTTTGTTTGTTATAACCTTTTGGTTTCTTTGAAATGTCAATAATTTTATAACACCAATCGATAGACAAAATAACGTTTTATAAAATGAGCTGCAGCTGCACGTAAAGCACGCCGGAGAGCTGCAGATATATGTGTGTGACGTAGCATAGCAAAATGACAGTGACATAACAATGTCGGAGAAGGAGAACAATTCTGCTACTGAGCGAAAAGCATACAGTAAAATACAAGCGCTCTTAAGGTGCTCTCTGACTGATACAAGGGCCGACTTGGGTAAAGTTTACGGATGTAATTCTCTGTCATATCCTACAATTTTGAGGTGGTTTCATTGTTTTAAAGATGGTCGCGAATCCTTGGAAGATGACTCAGGTTCTGGAAGACTGTTGTCTGCGATTGGTGAGCGAAAAGTGACTGCTGTGAAGGGGACAACTGATGAAGGTGCTCGATACACACTGGAACATATTTATTTTCTCACAAGCATTCATTCGTAAGCTATTTTTAATATATTGAATAATCATTTGAAGCTCAGAATGGTTTGTGCATGGTTATCGCATTTGTCAACGGCTGAATCAAACATAGACTCGGGTTGAAATCGCCAAACAGTTACTCGCCAAATATGAAAAGAGTGACCAGAGACATTTGAATGAGATTGTCACTCGTGATAAAACGTGGATTTACTTGTTTGGATTTACTTGTTTGAACCTGACTCAAGAAAAAATAATCAAGTTTGGATCAGAGAAAATGAGCATATACCACAAATCACAAGAGAGTTTTATGCGCATTATTTCGTCAAGGTACCTCTGCCTGACTCTGTCAGTGTCACTGGATATTTGTATGCCTCTAAAGTGTTGCCAAAAGTTTTGAAATACTACCAAACCACCCGTCCACGTACAGGCGCATAAATCCGCTTTCGTGAGACACTTCGTGAAGGAGCAGAGAATCCGAAATTTGTCGCATCCTCCATACAGCCCTAATTAAACTCCATACAGCCCTAATTAAACTCCAATTGATTTTTGGATGAATTCCGTTATTAAAGATTCGCTGAGGAGGAGACGATTTAACAGCCGATATGAGATTGAGAGTGCATTATTTCCAGTGTATGAACAACATACCAAAATGTGAAAACAAAATGGCATTTAATAATTAGATAATCATGCTGAGTAAGTGTATTGAGGTGTATGGAGCGTACTTTGAGGGGATGCACTAACGTACTGTTCACTAATAAAGAACTGTGTTGTACAGCGCAATAGTATTCAGAACTTTTTAAATACCCCTCATATCTAGAATGTACAAGTAAAATCTCTCTCTCTCTCTCTCTCTCTCTCTCTCTCTCTCTCTCTCAAGTCAAGACTGACAAAATTACCTGAGCATTGGGCCACTCCTCCTTGTCATGGCTAAAATGATAACACGCATTTTCATGCCGAGTCCAACCAGAAACGCATTCGCCACGAGCTGGAGGGAAAAAAAGCATACATGGAGTGTGTTTTGGTTCTAGTGACGAGAAATATTAGGCCCCAACCACTGCTCAGATGTTTTAGTCACCGCCTTGATTCAGCTGAATTTTTAACACTAATTTGTTTATTTTCGTAATAAACAAGATTTCAAACACTCCCCAAAAAAACAAAACGGATGGATGGATTAATCAATTTTCCGGTCACAGCGTCAAAACACGTATCTCAGACGAGGTGTTTGATTGACATGATTTTATGTACTGTTAATTGGTCATCTGTCCATTATCATATTTAAGTCAAAGCAGATTCTTCCAAACTGTTAAGACTTTTCTTCGACAACAATAAAACCAATAAGAGTTACTCTTTTCCACTCTTGTACAGATTTTGTCTTACATGTGATATAGAGCACGATTACCATTTTATTTTTAAAAGTCATATCTAAAATGAATTACGTCAAAGATCTCAGTTGTGATAATATTACACAAAATACATTAAAATGTGTGTTATGTTATTAAATTGATGGAAAAATTATGTCAGAATAATTTGCTAATTTTAGGAAAATGTGTGAATGAAGTTTTGGGTAGAGCTGATAATGTTATAATCCATCCGTTGTAATGAGGTTTCTTATGTCGTTTAATGACATTATTTTTCTTTGTTATTGTTATTGTTTGACGCATGTAATGTTTGCTGGTAAACTTCATACTTCAAGTCAATAAAAAATTGGAAATCATGATCTGGTTGTAATTAATACAATTTCATACATTGGAAATCATGATCTTGTAGTAATTGGTACAATTTCATACAGTGGAAATAATGATTTTGTTGTAATTGGTACAATTTCATAGAGTGGACACACAAGAAAATATAATATTCTAAAAGCGTTTACTTCCTTTCACGACCATATGTTACACTTTTCATAATTGTTAATCAAAACTTTGATTTGCTTATCTGAAGAAGAAAAAATGTTGCGGAAGAGTACTCACCAATATCAAATGAGATGAAACACATTAAAATAGTACATATTATCTTCATTTTTGCTTAAGTTACGTCCTTAGATTGAATTAAAGTGCAACGCTTGAAGATGTCTGTCGTATAAAGAGCGCAACACTTTTGATCTTCGATGGACTTCCTGTATCATAGAGATAAGAAATATAGATAGATGTATACACCCACACATACATACATGCATACATACATGTGTGAGTGAAAATTTTAATCCGATTCTGCATTATATTTTAGATATCTTTTGACCATCACGTGACCATAAAGGTTATCATGTTCCTAAAAACAAAAAAGTTTTTTTCACTTTAAAAAGAGAGATGAAAAATACTGGTCTTATATTAAGAAACTATTGGCTGCAGGGTCACCGGAAAAAAGGTCCTTTTTCCCTTCTAATATGCACACACAGACACCTTGCAATTAATGCATGTAAGATGGTGATTTTTTTCGAAGTCTACAAAACATTTGTTTCTAAAACAATAAAATTTAAAATCTTTTCTTGCACGTTCTTGCAACACTATGCTCATTTTAAAATGTGTAGTAGAAGTAGCAGTAGTTCATGCTGTTGTTGCAGCACCTGTGACTTTTTGTGTTATGTGCTTTTCCAACCTTACCATTATTTCCATTATTTATTTTTTTCTTTGTTTTTTTTTTTTTTTTTTGGGGGGGGGGCCAAATTTGATCTGATGAATTTTTTTTATACCACGTTGTTACTTAAAGGAATCATGTTGATTTCTCACAATAATTTATTTCATGTGTTCTTCATAATGTCCATAGACCATGAACCGGGTACACAGTTTGTACAGTACCCACCTTCCAGCTTACATGAATCTATTATTGTCTTATCACGAGAGAAGTGCAATTGCAACTTGGAGGTAAATCCTATGGATCATACATCGAGTGTATGCCGAGAGTTGCCATTAGCGGCTGTTCGGACCACCTCAGTTTTGCACGAAACAATGATTGACCGAGAAGTTACATTGCATTGAACTATTTTTCATTCGAAACTTTTCGGTCAATCATACAGTCAATCCAATCGTAGAAATAGCCGAGGGGGTCCGAATAGATTGCGGTTTCCTTTCTGCGAAGGAATTTCTAGCGAACAAAATGTATGATTTTTCTGTAAATTACCGCGCTGACATACATCAGGGGCATATTTTCCTCTCGCAGAATAACTGAGGTAGTCCGAATGAAGGGAAGTGTTCAACCGTAGTCTTTTCTGGTGGGTATAGTGTCCGAACCGAAGTCGAGGGCAGTATAGCCCACTTCGCTGACAAATGCGTCACATTTAGATTCCAGTGAGACCGCAGATAACTATAATCCTCCGATATAATTGAAAGTACAGAATCTCCGTACTTTTTTCCATGATGCACCGCGCAAATGTGAAGCTGCCAACCAATCACTGCGGTTCAGGGGGAAGTTTCCAAACTAGCTGTTATGGAAATTACGTCACTGTTATGCGAATGACGCCACTGACTAACCAGTCTGGAAACACAGATTTACTAGTTACCGGCCAATGATATTGGCTTGCCAATTATGGCCGGGCACCAGCGAATATTTCCCACCAGACAACACTGTAGAAACACCGTTCCAAAGGGAAAAGGCAATATTAGGTTAAGTATTTCGCACAACATAATGTTACGTCACAGGGCAACAGGGCAAACCACATTTTTCATTGACCATGAACCGAGTTATACAGCTTATCGAGTACCCACTTTCCAGCTTACATGTATCTAGTATTGCCTTCTCCTGAGGGAACTGTTCTTCTGTAGTGTTTTCTAGTCGGCAAAGTGCCCGAACTGAAGGCGATGACATCATACCCAACCAGACAACGCTGTAGGAGAACTGTTCCTAAGCAAGAAGGACAATAATAAATTAAGTATTTCACGTGGCATAACGTGTAGTCATATGACGTCGGCGCATGGCAATAGTGCCCGCTGGAACATTTGTAATGACCTTAGCCAGGTTGAGTATCCCAACAAACAGTGAAGTCATTTTTAAAAAAAGGCATAGAAAAGAAACAGCTAAATAATTCCTGCACAAATTAAAAAATATCCCTGCACAACTTAAAAATATGTTGATAACTATCAAATGGCTTTTTACTAATGCAGAGCAAAACCAGAGAGCAGTAAGCTTTATTGTAAAAACAAACTCCTCGACCCTACAACTTAGATGGTTTGGTTCCAAAGACATGTCAGTTGGCACACGTACAACCTAACGATACGAAGCTGACATCTCTATTAACGACTTTTACGAAAATAAAGAAAAGGATTTAAGTATATTGGCAATTCCATGTGTTTCGAACAAGGATATTTATTTATACCTCAAGATAATTTACTTTCTTCAACTAATATAATGAATATAATTAGCTCTTTAAAAAAACTAAAAAAAAATAATTAAAAAAAGAAACAAAACAACAACAGCAAGAATATTTTATTCAACCTATTTATGGGTCGGAAATTTGTTTTATTTTTTTGTTCAAATCCCCCAACCCTCCAAGTTTATTAAATGGTCACATCAACTTGCCGTATTACACGTTACCAAGCATACCTGAATGGCAATGGATAGAAATGGCAATGTTGTGAGCAATGTGACTATTCGGAATTTTGACAATATGATTGCCTTCTGACTCAAAGCTTGAATTTCAGGTGATTTAACAGGTTTGAAGTTGTTCCCTTGTAAAATAATTAAACTTTGCACAGTTTACATTTTCCATTGTTTGTTTCTTTTACAAAATGCAGCCAAACTCGTTAGGTGATAACTGCAACACTAGGTCTAAAAGTCCGTGATGCTGTCAGCGTGTCTGTAAATCACCTGATGCTCACACCTTTGTCAGCGATAGTATTGGTCGGCTGTCCATAGGTATCGGCACGTTTTAAGGTGTGAGTGACAGACGGCAGTACGCTAATTTTAATATCCTGACGTATATAACGATTTCGATTGGATAAATTCAAGAGACAATGCGGTTGGTTCTCATTTGCATTTGCAAGCATCATCGTCATTTATATGGTTACTTCGCCTCAGAATGAGAGGTCGGCTTGAACTACGGCTATTTTGGAATTTACACGATAACGTCATGAACATCGCAGAGAATGACTCTTAAGTGTGGTCATTTCTAAACGTGACACAAAAGTACTCACCACCAGTTTCCAAGAAGAAGAGACAAAGTAAAGTCGTTATTACCATAGTCAACTTCTTCATTCTAACCTGTTATGTCTGCAGGCAAACGAAAAGTGCAAGGTCTGAAGACAGCTCAGGAAGGAAAAGCGATAAACTCGTGACCCTCGCTGGCAATTCCAATAGCAGCTGTCATCAAGATTAGAAATGTCAAAATAGTTCTACATTTTGTGTAACTTGTAATTTATATGTGCATCATGTTTAGTTACACTTACCTACATTATCATGCATTCAGAACAAAAGACTCAAACTTTACCCTTTTCGGAAAATTCATTTATGAAGGCAGTAGATTTGTGTTTCTAAAAAACATGGCCGAATTGCAGCTAAAAAGTCCAAATCCAAAATGTAAAAAAACAATAATTAGATGTGTTTGTATAAAGCACATAAGCCCCCGCTGCAGGTAAAAAGTTGAAGTCTGACAACCTGATAAACCTCTCAAAAATGAGTTGATATGCGCACAAAAATCTTATCATGTCATTTACAGATGCATTTAAACGTGCATAGTAAATCTCATCTGTCTAGGTCAAGAGGTTTCTGTGTAATAATGCTAACAATCTTTCGCAAATAAGGTTGAAACCCAAAAGTAAATACAGACTGTAAAAAATTCAAATTATCTTCAAATGATGTAAACATCATACGAGGTCATTTACATATGAATAGAAACACGCCCACTGAATTTCATTTGCCTCGATCAAATAAGTTTTAGATAATCATGCTTACATAATTTGCATTGATAAATGCGTCCTCCACAAATCAGAGACACTCATTTTAATAATAAAAAGTGTTACGACTCTAGGTCTTTAAAATAAGTAACGGAAAGAAAGCGAAACCAACAATTGAAGTAAAGTCAACATGCAATTTATTTACCTACAATACAAAGTGAAAATTCAAAAGACACTTACAGTTTGTAAATTAAATTCCAAACAATCCTAAATGTTCTAATCACAAGTCCAAGAATATAGAATATTCCGAATGAGTTCCAATAGTCTTGAATGTTCTGATATACCACAATGATAAAATACAGAATTTCTTTGAATGAGTTCACAAAAGTCCAGAGTAATATACTAATCCATAAGTCAATGATCATTTACTATTTCCAATGAATGTTTAACTAAAAAATTCATCTAGAATGATATCTGAGTTAAATGGCACAATGTAAAATCTGATCACAAATGGATTCCCACAGACTGATCTAAAACAGGAATGAAGTTAATGCGTATCAAGTCTCCATTATATACCTATTTTGTAATGACCCACATCATAACAGGACGTGAGTCATTCTACGGAAAAAAATCCTAGCTTAATAGCAAATAAGACCAGCTTTGAACTCAAATTCTAGGCAAGAGTCTGTTGATAAGTGACCAGAACTTAAAGTGCAACTCACCTTCATGGAAACAGTCTGAGAAACAGGAAATTCAGATTAACCAAACCTATCTATGATGGAATTATTGTCTTAGAGTTATGCAAACCGTTGATGTGTGAATTTTACTAACATATGTTGGAAAACAAATACGGTGATAAAATGAGACTATTGACAACCGATACAGATTGATTGTGCATCTATGTTGAGACAGGAAACCTTTACCATGATAAAAAGGATGACATCAAATTAGATAACACTATTGACTATCAAACGGACAACGTGTTTAACAGACTTCTAATCAACAAGAAAGTTCCTGGATTTTTCAAAGATGAGCTAATCGGTGTACCAATCAACATTTTTTGGGGTTAAGGTCAAATCTCTACTCGTTTCAGACGGACAAAGATGAAAAGAAAATTTGCAAAGGATTTAAGAAACGTGTGATCAAAGAGAATTGAAAATTCGAAATGTACCAAAATGATCTTCCTGAACTTAAAATAGCATTTAACAGATGAATTTACTCAGATCGTACAATCATGACATGTACACATAACCATGATGAAAGTAGCACTGAATACATTACCTTACGAATGTGTCATTACTTTATAATGGAAAGGAAACTCGTCTCTTATTAAAAGTTTGTTTCTTCTATTCTCTTTCTAGGACATACAGTTTCTCGTTTCATTTCGTCAAAAATAACATGGTTCTCTTCAAACACTGTTTCCATTGATTTTTTGTCGTTGCTCTTTGCTTCCAAAGCTGTACCCTTGCATGATCATACTGATATTTTAAATGTCTACCACTAAAAGCTAATCTAATTAGGCTATGTGTTTTCTTACGTCCCCTAAATTCCCCCAGTCATCAACTCGAAACAAAGTATTCATTGGTACATAGCAGCCAGTAATTCTAACCACTTACCTAGTTTATCTTAGGAATTTATCATTAGCACCTTATGATCTTTTAGCAACCACTTTCTATTGCAAGTCTTGTTGCACAGAAAAGTTGGATAGATGACAACGATATAATCAAAAAGGTATCTGTATTTAGTATATATCATATTTAGTGCCTACATAGTGTTTCCACAACTAGCCAATCTACATGTAGTTTGAACTGTAAATAAAAGGAATCCCATAGATGCAGACTGCTGGTGTGAGAGTACGAGGCTGATATGTTCATAAATGAGCCGCGCAGCATATTGTTCTTATGACCTCACAATATGAGGCTAGGCTCAAAGCATTACAAGCTATGTTTTGTTTATGGCATTTTCACCATTTTCGTATATTTATTTTTAAAAATATTATCATTATGATTTATGGGAAATGAATTAGTTGTATGTGCCCTTTAAGCAATACATGCCTTCGGGTGCTTCCACAGCACCCACCTCAGCCTCGCCCACCATCTTGAATTTATTGTAATTAACCATCATGGGCGACTTTTGGAACAATCTTAGACTGATATTACAGATAAAATCAATGAAATTAAATAGCAATAGTGGTTTCAGAAAAGGGTAGATATGTTGTTAGATCTGATAAAATAGTTTTAATGAATAACAAAACACTTTTCTTTAAAGTAAATGTAAATCTGACTGCAGTAAAATTGCATAATGTAATTGTGGTGATGGGTTAGAATTTGATGTATTTTGAGCAGAAATAAAAGAGCATGGAATTAGAATAAAACTACCATATATGTTTTATTACAGTTTAACGAAATTCACAATAAATAAATATTTGCATCTTTTATTATATGCATGTTCTCTGAACTTGTTTTTCATGCCATAATGTAAAATTTATGATATATATATATATATATATATATATATATATATATATATATATATACAGAATACAAACATGAACTATACTAAAATAAAAGATATGACTGAACAATGATATCATTCCCTTTAGATCACAGCCACTAATAATTCATGACACCTAGAACCCGTCACCCTGTGGTGGTATGTTTGATGCTACATAGTATGGACCTACAACACCCCTACCAAGGTATGTTTTATTTTTATTTACGTTCATTTTTTTTTTCTCACTATAATGCAAGTCATATAAATGTAATCTAAACTGTAAATAAATGGGAACCATCTAGCTTCAGACTGCGAGAGTAACAGTACAAGGCTGATATGTTCAGAAACGAGTCGCACATCATATAACTCTTATGAACTGAAAAAGTGAGGTGTAACCAGTTATGTTATGACAGTTTCACCACGATGATATATTTATTTTAAGAAACATTACCGTTATGGTCTATTGGAAATGAATTAGTTATATGTGCCCATTTATTGTTCTGTGTTTATGAGTAACAATTTTGAGACTCCTACCATTTCATTCCAATTATAAAAGATTGTTGTCTTCCAGATAGTATACACGTGTTTCTATTACATGGTATATTTTATCTTCAGATTCATTTTTTAATCTCCAACAAGTTGATTTCTTATCTCTAATTCCCCCCCCCCAAAAAAAAAAAATCATATATTTTCGTCAGGATGATATCTTAAATAAATTGTATTTAAGTTACCAAAATTTTGTATAATCCTGATTTTAGATATTTTAATTATACAGTATTGCAAAGCATTGATTGTGTGTAACATGTAATCAGCAAAATATGATGGCTCCTATTTGAATCTGTAATTGTTAACCAATGTCGATGGTGAAGTTTAATCTTTAATAATATTCAACAACGCTTTTATTTCTTTAAATTCGTGATCTATTGTAATATTTACGATTTTATCTTCTATGTATTAATACAACTCCCTTCGGGTACTCCTGACTCAGAACAATGAGAAACTTTTAAAGCAATATGCATCCTATAACTAGTTAGATTTTTCTATTCAAACCACTTTTTGGTATTTATCTATTATCTTTTTCAATGTTTTAATTCTATCAAACAACGCAATATTATTATTGCTGATAACTGTGTTAAATTCAGGTCTGAATGTATCTATGTTTTCCTTTATTTCGGTTTTAACTCCTACAATACTGCTACTTAATTATCGTTTTATCTGCTTCGATATTTAATGCGATATTTTAACTAGTTCTCTATCAGAATATTCTTTATTCTGTAATAGCGCAATCCTAATTTCTTTCCATAGCTCTAAATGTGCCTTCATTCCTATTCAGTTTGTTTTTAATATTTTCTATCTTTTTGTTTACCTCCTTTAAATCATTATTTTTCTGGGACTCTGACATGTTATTAGTGCTAGCTGTTATCTTGTTGTTCATTTCAGTAATTTTTTGTGAACATCATTTATAACCTTTCAATTTCTTGATTCAGCTATCGCTTTTCGTTTTACAAATTTCTTTGTATCTGTTCCAGCCGTCATTGTAAAAAAGTATGTCTTCCAGAGATATTTATAGCAAGGCATCTATCTCTGTGTTTATCCTCTGCTCGATTAGTTGTTTATATCGTCGAACGTTAGGTATAAGGTCTGGTCTGTCTCTTATTGTTTGGAAGTCTTGTATAGCGTCAGATAAAGTATTGAATCTCTGCCTGAAAAATTCTTGTGCATCAAACATTTTCTTCTGTTGTTATCAATCTGTTTTTTGTACTTCTGAGATTTTATTAGCTTGTTCATTATGATTGTATTCAATAGCAGTTAATATATTGTAATTTTTCCAACTTTAATATTTTAATCCTCAAGAGTCTTACGTATTTGGGTATTAACTCATTTTGTACAACATTTATATTAGTCACATCAAATATTTGTACTGGATCTGCTAGATTGGAAATACGTGTCGCTTAGTGCAGCACTTCTTCTTTTTGTTGAAAGGAAAACCAAAGTTGCGTAGCATCTCCAGAGAAGAATCTCCTGATCCTCTACGAGATATCTGCAAATTTTGTATACATAATCTGCATTATTTTCACTAAGTGGAAAATATATTTTATAGGCATACCATTTTCTTCAATGATGCTGATATTCAATCTGTTAATTTTGCCCTGTGTAATTGCTTGTAATGACCATTAACATGGTATGAAACAAATGCTCCCTGAAAAACATTTGAATTGGCAAATACTCTAGTAAACAAGAATAGTGACCATTAGAGTCATTTTAGTGTTATTGATTTGGCCGAAAAATGGATCTAAGAAAACTGAAAACAATATCCCATTTAGTAAATGCCTGTATAGTTCTCTGGGTATTGAATCCTTGAAATTGTGCATTGCAGTTGGTCATTTACACTGTGTAAATGTAACTCAGAGTTATTGGAACTTCTGAGATGTGTGTCAAACATTTGAAGTCAATGCTTTCGTCACTGTCACCATTTGCAGCTATTCTCACTTTGACTTTTTCATATACATTTCAAGGTTGTAATAATAATCACTACTCTAATTTTGTCATTGATTTATTAAAGATAGTGATTTTAGTTCATGTTAACTATTGTAGTAGCCAACAACAAAATATATTCTCTGTAATGAAAACGAGATATGTGGCAACAGTAAGAATAGAGCTTAATGCTGCTTGGTAAGTTGTGTCGATTGTGCTTTCTGTTTCGATTCATATTTGTATGTTATTTATTACCCAAAAGAGTTGGCCATATGGCGCACGTTCTTAAAGTACTACTAAGGCGTTTTTGGTATTGGTTTGTAAGGTATTGACATGGTTGGATTTTGTAACTGTAATTGTTATTCATTGTTCATTGCTACATCCAACATCTTTCACAATTGGATGTTGGAGACTCTGCGAAGAGCGAAGAACGTTACCTTTAGACACCATGAACAAGATAATTTAAACAGCTACTACATCACTTGTTATATGATACATTGTGCTGTATGATTTTGTTTAATTTCTTTCAAGTAGTTTGATCTTGGAATCTTGTGATGTTCTTTGCACAGTCTTCGACATTTTTGATTATTTTAGTTCTTTGTTTAAACGTTTCGCTTTGGATACTTTTTAATTCCTTTGAAAGCTTTCGATGTTGTATTTCAAGTCAAACTCCACTAGGATATATTTTCCTTTTGTGAACTTACTTTGTCTGGTTCTTTATAAACCTTAGATTTATCTTGCTTTTTTCTACGCTATCTTCCATTTAACTGTAATAAAATGTTTAAAGATAAATCATTATAAATTTGAATTGGATCAAAGGTTAATTGCAAGATGCCTTATAATGTTACTTACAAGGAGCGAAAACTAATTTAAAATAAAATTGAGGAATGAAAACAATGGATACAAATCTTTGTCCTAGATGTGAAAAAGAGAAAAACACATCTGAATTTTACAAAACTAGGGGTTACTGTGCATCTTACCAGAAGGAGATCACAACAGTACAGAAAAGAAATGGAGATAATACATTAGAAAATATAGCAAAGAGTACTTGAAAAGTAGAGAAAAAACAGGTTGTTTAAAGGAATGTTACAGGAAAGGGTACCACAATGATGAAAACAAACGGATATCAAACTTAGCAAGAAACAATATTTTACAAGCGATTAAACTAAAAATTAAATCAGACACGACATTTACAATACTCTGTGGTCCATCAATTGATTTATTTCATAGATGGCTAAAGCTGAATTTGCAAGTGAAGATGATTTAAAATTATATAACTTTATTCCATGTGCCTCTTTTAATTTATTCGATCCTGAACAGCAGAGAAAATGTTTCCACTGGACAAATACGAGCTATATACTAAACAGTAAACAATGCGAAATTGACATCAAGGAAAATGAGAGAAGATTGCAAGAAAAGCATTAAATAATACAAGATGGCTAACTTTGTCCCTTAGGAAATCTTGAGCAATATTGTTGAATCTATTTTCTATGTTAGCATTTATCACATAACAGTAATAGACTTCTGTAATGATGCTATTTTAACAAGCGTGGATGAAGACACAAAAACATCAACAACATAGCACCAGGTAAATATTTTGTTTATCAAGTATTTTTTTCAACATTTCTTATTTCCTCAATTTTTATTTTACTTGACCTCTTCAAATATATATGTTTGAAAGTTATTAGACTAGCACTAGGTGCCGAGAGAGGCCAACCTTGCTTAAATGACAAATACACTGGAAAAGTATCTAATTCCGTTACCTATTAGGTTGTTATCATTTAGTTCTTTATGTTAACTGGCCAAGTCGTTGATGGAAGAAATTTCTTTATTATTGAAGCCACAGTGAAAATGCGACATCTGATAATGATTTGGAAATTTAAGCAGCTCATGCATTTACAAAGCTTTTATATGTCTTCATGTATTTTTCGTCCATTTCCTCTAACTATTTTTCAGCCAAGGTTGTCCTGGTTGTCTCTTTGTATGTTCCAATTGCAATAACTATACTCAATTCATGTTTGTACTTTTCCAATTCTGGAGAAACGAAGTTATTCACCTGTGTCTCCCTTTTTGTCTCCTCTACAATTTCTTGTTCTAATGTCACAGATTGTTAATCAGTCTTTAGAAAAGCGTTTTTAACTACATCGGTATTGATGGTAGAGTTTAACCCAAGTTTGCACGACTCACCGGATATCTGTAAATCATTTTTGTATACGACGATAATACTCATTTTCATCACCATATTACTCGGTAACAAAACGATAACGTCACTACCAACAGTATGATCAAATTTTACTCTTGAATCTATTATGTATTGTTGAAATTATCATAATGCTTTCATCTGTGTCATAACCTTGCTCTCCTAACATTAATAGGTCCGTTAGTTTTATAACAGTGTATGATACTATCGAAACATACCGTATAAAAGATGTTTTTTGTTTTTTTTCTGTACCTGTGTACCTAAAATGCCGATCATATATAATATAATGCTTTGATTTAAACTTGAAATACCTTCATCTGTCAGACCACTGCAGAAAATAGTATAGTATATCAAACCTGTTGGCTCATCTTTGTCTACCATAGAATCAATTACATCAGCTGACAAAGGTCTCCAATATTAAACAGTACCAGCTCCATATTTATATTTATGTTTGTAAGCAGCTAACACAACAATGGGTATAGACTCTGCAAAAACTTTGTGAACATTTTTTTTTTTTTTTTTTTGTGTGTTCTTCTTGCCCATTATTGATTAAGTATTTGCTATTTCTCTTGAGGCATCTCCAGTCATGCTCTGCTTGAATTTTAAGTTGCTGATCAAATTAAATTGTTTCATACCTATTCTGTTCTTATCGGACTTGATTTGCATTGTTATTGGGTAACGGTTTTTTCTATTCATACAGCAGTTTTTTAATCTGGAAATAAACAGGAAATCTGTATACTGATTTCACTAACTCTGGTATATTTTTGTATTAACTCTAGGATATTTTTGTCCATCAAATATGTCAACGAAATACTATAACCAAATGTTTCTATCCACACTGCTCAGTTTCGTATTGTCTTCCAGAATTTCATGTTACACTGTAATCTGTATCTTTTCATAGTCATCATTGACAAACGTTTAACTTTTGCTATAAAAAAAGTGTAATTGTTTGTATGTGAAAAATAGAGTTTCAGCGTAGTCAATTTTTATCTCGTTGAATATGTTTGCAATATCAGTGTTCAATGTAGCGTTGAATGGAGTTGCAGAATAAAGGTAATGTGTAGTACTGTCTGAAATCTATCATTTAAAATCAAGAAATCGGTGTGGATTTGGCCTTTCTTGTGCAAATACATTGAGGCGCTATTTACTAGGGTTTTTTCCATATTCAAGTGTAGCTCTCTGTTGACTTTTCTCTCTAATCGGCTCATTTTCTCCATTATATTACCAAATTAATCTCGTATCTTTTGTTCAATCTTTGCATCTCTGGTATTTAGAATTTCGTTTTTTCGAGTACCTCCATCAGCTCTTATCTATTACATCTGTAACAGTTTACAAATATTGTTGTTCTGTCATGTCACAACTCCTCTGAAGATGATTGTACCATTTATTTCAGTAGTTTCATTTCAATTACTACCAAGTGAAAGTTATGCGAAAACTTTATATTAAAAATCTGTCTATATGCACACAGTACAAGACATACTGGTTTTTACTTCATCAACATTGTGCATAAATTCTTCCCATAACAACTGACTTTGGTTAATTTTGTGGTAATTCTTTGTGATTGAATAAAAAAAGTTCCACATGTTGATTTAAATCCCTTCATGTACATCATTGAAATGTCACAATACGAGATATATATGCATTAATTGTACATAGAAATCTACTCATACCACTATGGCACATAACGCACATAATACTCTCTCTCTCTCTCTCTCTCACACACACACACACACACACACACACACACACACACACACACGCGCGCGCGCGCGCGCACATACATGCAATGCCAGGATTAATACTTTGACATTGTAGCATAAATAGGTACCGTGACCGCTGATACATAACGGTATATTTTGTCAATAAATATAAAACAGCGTAAATGCATATTAAGTAGTGTGTACATGTAATTTTGAAAGTACTGATTAGTATATATCTATGTAAGACAGCTAGGAGGTCTTAGCAAACTGCTATTCCTCTAATGCAGATCATCTCGGGTAAACGTTTACCCACCACTGGAGGAATAAAATATAACCTTTTTGAGAATCCTAATATTTTATTTTCTTATTTTTTATTTTTTATTTTTTTATTTTAAAGTTCTTTGTCTTCGCCAAGAAAAGAAAGAGAACACATAATGGTGAAATAGAGCAAAATATTATGTAAGGCTTAACGCATACTCAAACTTATGCAAGTATAAAAAGCACATCCCCATGATTTTGTCGATGCTAAATATACAAAAACAATTAAGGCGTTTTGGGTAGAATTGAGAAATATAAACTTTAGATGTAAGTGCATAAAAAGATACAAAGAAATTGAAAAAATATAACAATGTAACAATATGTGAGTGCAATGAAAACATAAGCACAAAGAATAATTATATTAAAACAAATCCACTATACTATTGGTCAGAGGAATAAAGCGCTATTGTAAAAGGTTAAAACAGGAGACGATTCCATGTACGAAAACGCACATCTACATGCACATATACACACAATGTAATCAGAAATTTATAAATACCTATGACAATCTTAGGTACTTAGGCTCTTTTAGATACATGCATATATACATTTGTGTGTGTATATATATGATTTGTTCCCGTGTTAAATGCACGACACACCTTTGTTTGTATATAAACGTGTATTATTTATAATGGGGGAGGGGGACAATATCATATAGTACACACAGTACACAACAACAATATGAAGTAATGGAAACAAAATTTATCAGACTATTTCAAATTCTTAGAATAAAGAAAAATCGTGTTTGTACACGGTGTATGTACTATATTATGTCATAATTAACAACCGTGACTATAAGATATACAACGTAAAAGAGTCGAAAGTTGGGCTGAATTAAATTGAAATTAAATAGATACAAAAAGGATACGCGTAATATATACTAATATATGTAATCCGCGGTGCTAAAATTAATTTTCTCCCTATATCTCATTAAATAATAAGCTTTCTTTTAAATAAATATAAAAAATGATCATTTTTTGATTTTCTGTCTCCACCACTATTCAGGTCTCAAACAAGAAAAATGTGTTCCGACTTGAACTAGATAACTCTTATGTAGTGTAAAATAAATTCCGACTTGAACTAGATAACTCTTATGTAGTGTAAAATAAATTCCGCAAGCTCTATTGAAAGTTATATTTAGGTATACTAGAAAATCCGTTGTAGTTACTAGCACATGACTGAAAGAAGAGTTATTTCCCTTGTACTATATCAATCCAATTTTGTAGACAAGTCGGAATTTGTACGTTCCCCTTCTAACAACACTGCGTACAACGTGCACAATATGAGAGTTCAGTCAGTAGATCTTAAACTAGTAGTATATTTATACTAAAACATTTACCCCGAACTGAATTTTAACACTGACATGTTTTATACACACATTTATTTATTTATATTTTTAGACGCATACAGAAAAATAATGCCTTCAAAGAAACAAAACGATTAATTTCAGTTATTGAGGAAAGGATATATCCGTTAGAACTGCGGGTAATATTTTTGGACTCATCTGATTTTTAACTTTATGCATCGACGTCTGCTTTATCCAATAGTGTCAAAAATTTACTATCAGCAAGGTACTCTCATATATATTACTTTCATATAGTAATATTCAAAGAAATTCTAATAGAATATATTCCAAAAGTTATTCCATCTCGTGGTCTGACTCTTTTTATCCTATCCCCATCCAGCTTAACAAAAAATCTGCAATCAAAAATCCATGCCTGTGTTACCCTATCTTGTTTTTAAGGACATCAAGGAAAATCCCTGGATGAACTGGTCAGATCTTCTTTCATAACTATACTGGAACCTATAAAGCCTTTTCTTTTACTTTTAGATCTTGATTCTTGGTGAGAATCTACAAATAATGGGTATGTTTGTCTTCCCAGTACATCAGCAATGGAGATATCATCTGGCCACATCATCATCTTTAGCTTGTTTCTTAGAAAAGTGATTACTTTCTCAAAGCATTGTTAAACTGTCTTCTAATATTTATCATCGATTTCGTAAATGTTTATATTTTCTATTTGTGTGTATTGTTTAAGATCGTCTAAACAATTCTTCGTCTAAACAATTCTTCAAAATTCTGCCATCTGTTTCTAAGCGCCCGATGGACACTTTATGCTTCTTGTTTTCTTCGTGTATTTTTTTTTGTTGTTTTTTTTTTTGTACTTTTATGTTGCAATTGATTTTTATTCGCTTGCATGGTCAACATTTTTCCTTGCAGTTGATTAACTTCCAGACTCATCTGTTCTAGTTCTCTTTTTAACCCTTCTGTAAGGGCATTCTGTACTTTCTCCAGGATAGACTTCAGTACTTTCTGTGTGACTATTAGCCCAATTTAGCCTTTATGCATTCCTTTGTTGCCATTTTATCAATAGCTGCCCCAAGTGCATCTAATTTCTCCGTACTAGTGTTCTTCTCTCCCTCCTCTCCGTCACCTCCTAGGGTTGAAACGCATTCTCTCTTCCACCACCCACCACCTCTCTCTCTCTCTCTCTCTCTCTGCAGCATTCTCAGCAGATTTCGAATTTTTTTCTCGACCCCCTTCTACCCTGACGTGGTATTCTTAGATTTACTTTGCATTATTATTTTGTGTATGTTGTTATATGTATTCCAGCGTAGACGGAATGTGACTGGTTTTCCTCCCAAAATGTCACAAATAGTCATTTGACTCATAGGGTTTGTCAACACATTAGCTTAGTATTAGGGAAATATAATCATGGTTCTTTGTTTATCTACTTTTACTAAAATGATCTTGAATCAACTTCATATTTTTTAATTTTACCTCTTTTCTTTTCATTTCTTCTGTGATGTCATTTATTATCATGCTAGGACATTGTCCACATGGTAGTTGCCTTATCACGTTTCACGTGTACTATTTTGTTGTTTAACTGTGATGTGCTTGGGTGTAATATAATGTTCCATGTGGTCTTATGATGAAAATAAATTCGCATGACGTGCATGTTTAAACCTTTCATTTTCTAATGCGCTGTTTCTTCCACATCTGTTACTTTTTTAAACATAATTATCTTTCACAAATTCAAAATTCTCATGCTCCTCAATACTGCCATAGCTATATTGTGTTTCCATCATTCATTTTATTAAAATAATATTTTCCACTGGTTCCCAACGGTTAAACTATTCATCGTCTCCTTTCTATTTCACAAGTATACAGATTTAACCTTTTATTCTTATGGTCTTCAAAATCTTTTCAACTGTATATATGTCATCATGTTTGTCTTATAGTGACAACTCTTTTTCCTCAACATTCCCTCAATATCCTAACATTTTAAAGTCTTTCATCTTGCAAAGAACCGTATCACCTAAAATTACCTGCTGATTTTGAATACCTCCTCGGTAAAGTTGGTAAAAGTAGCCTTTCGCAAATAATGTTTATATTTTGGCATTCTGTTTCAAAACAATTGAATTTTTGGAGTTTCAAATGTATCAGTTGTGAAATATCTTAATATATTTATCCATACTTTTGATCTGTTTTCATCCTTGCTCACTTCAACAGGAGTCACGTCTATTGACATGTGATGAATGTCATTGTATCCATAAATTAGCTTGGTTTCATTTTCAGTGAAATACTTCCACATTCTAGTCTTCAGAGTTCTGTTAAACATTTGTACCACATATTATTTTTAAATGTTTTGTTTTCTTAAGTTGAAACATACGCAATACTTTTTCTTTCAACCAGTTATTAAATTGTTTTGTTGCAAACCTCTTTTCCCTCATCAAACTGTATCTTTTCAGTTTTTCCCCGTTTAATTTGTTCCCACAACTGACATATTTGTGAAAGCAACTGGACTTAAGGGATCGTTGTAAAGATGTATTAAATACTGCTTTTTACTAGCCATTTAAAACAATATAAAAACATCCAGAGAATACTTTACTCTTGTCAAATTGTCTTTAGGCTTTAACAACGTCCATCTACAACGGGAACTTTTATTGTCAGCAATTTGCAGTATTTTCTGATTTATGTAATTTTAAAAAAATGTGTTATTCGTATAGATGATTAAGAAAACAGCTGTTTAATATATTGAGTCACCATGTGCTGTTTTAAACCTACCTTTATTCGAGATAAATTTTATATCTGTTGCTGTCAAATCTTTGCAGATTGACCTTTTAAAGTTTAGATCTTCAATTTGTACTGTAAATTTAACCGAATACAAATTCTGTGTATCTACTCGCATCAAATACGTAGTTTATTCCTTCTTGATACCGTAACTGTTTTAACAATCTTGGTACCAGGATGTATTATATACCGAACAATTTTCTACCCAAGAAAGAGCCAGAATTTTACCGTCATTTCCTACAAGCAGGAAAACGATACTATCGTTTTCTAAACTCGTATCACCATACTCTCAAACGAGGCTGGAACTTCTTTATCCTTAAGATTTCCTGGTGACAATAGCAGCGTACCTGAGAGACGGAATGCCTACACTAGCAGTAAACAAAGCTCGCACAGCGACGTTAGTTAAGAAACCTTGCGTTATATGTAAAATATCTGAAAGGTCTAAACCAATTTTTTGTCACAACAACAATAAAAATGCATTTGTTCCTTTATTTTGAAGTACTAAAATATAGCCAGAATGTTCGTCTGAAACAAGATCATATTCGGAAATCGCGTAACAAAACATTACAGTTGTACAGTACAACCCATTTACGGAAATTCATAAGTGGTAACGTTAGTGAGTTTCCCGCATAATGATGAGTCTGAAATTATAAATGAGTGACATTCTCTGCAACAAATCTGTACCATCAAGTTCCAACAATTTCTCCAATCCTGTTGTAAATAACTGTCAAAACAATGTTGTCATTCCCAGGTCAAGTTCCCATCGGAGCCTCTCACAATGTCCCGCCAGAAACAATTCAACCGCATTCAACCTAGCCTCTGAAAGAAACGTACAGTCATTCAGCTGGTGAAAACTTCCGTGATGCAAAATTTCAGAACTGCACAATAACTGTAAATCACATATATGAGTCTGCTGCCCCCACCCCCAATCGTCGATGAATTCGTGTTATTGACAGTGATGGTAGTCAAACCGAGTCAGCGTTGTCACACAAGCTTCATTCATAAAACTAATATTCATGCGCATGTAAGCCTTTCAAAAAGTAATTCGGTTTATGCTTTAAGATGAAGTTCGTATTAGAGAGGTTGAAATGTTTAGCAATTTCTTGTGTTTTTCAGCTACATATAGTGATTTTATTAAATTATCTGAAAATTGATAGGTATATAACAAAAATATCATTATCACAGTAATGCGATTTTGATTCCTAGATCACGTCTCGTTGGCAGCATAAAAATCCGGATCATGACTCGACGCTTCGCCTCTCGTAATGATCCGGATTTTCTAATGCTGAAAACTTGACGTAATCGAGCAATCAAGATCGCGTTACTGTGATAATACCATGTATTTATGATGCGTATGTCCATGCTATCATCACTGAATGTAATGTGTAAATCTTTAACTTTTCTAAAATATTATAGGGTAGCTTTTTAATGTTTCAGATCGTCAAATCAAAGTTTATGTTCTCATGATTATTATTTTGTAGCACAACTAGCTTTGAGCAATCTGTTACACCATCTAAATTTGTAAATAAATACACACAATATCTTTATACTGAGATTGTTGATGATATATTAAACTCATGGAATATAGCAACTCTCTAAAAACTGTTTAATCTATCTCAATATAACCTTGTGCTAAAAAATATCAAATTGTTTTCGCACTCTACTGAAAGCACACTCAAGGGAATATTGTGTAGTTTAGGATTTTGAGTGTGTTGGTAGTAACTTGACCAGCGTTCTAGACATGTTCTCGCTTCATCAATAGCGTTCGAGTTGCTAAGCAACGTCCTCGTACCACTACACTGGTTCGGAGCGATTTTTATATTTACAAGTGTTTTAGAAATTTTCTCGCACAGCGATACGAGAATGTTTAAATCAATTTTAACTGGTTGAATGTTTATGTTCTCCCACCATATTTACTAATAATCTGGGTATGTTCACAATGAGTACAAAATCATTTCGATCGTACTTGTTTCAAAACATATGTAGAAAAACAAAATTATACTTGCGTACAAATATACTTGCATAGATTTGTTTTGTGAGGTGTATTAATGTGATCGTATCACAGCATCATTATCGGGTATCATGCGCTATTCATTGCCAGATTTATAACCACAGATATATTCCTTTTCGAGTAATTCACACATGAACACATCGCTGAAGTTCTCATTTCGTGTATATTGGTTGCAAAGTTTATTGACAATTTCGGTTGACTATGAGGATCCACCGACTCCCACTTATAAACAGCTCTTCTAAAAACAGACTCAAAATGATTGCCCATAATGATTTATATTCCGTGTGATTTAGCATTTTCAAAAAGCTGTGAGAATCAATAATCGCTTCTCTGTGTTTTATAAGACTTAGAAAATAAAGGAGCACGTAATTCCCTCAGCGAATCTTTGATAACGGGATTGTGCCAAAAATCACTTGGACTGAATCAGGGCTGTGGCAAAGTTTGATTGCTGTGCTCCGTTACGAAGTCTGTCACTGCGGCGGATTTATGTGCATTTGCGTTGTCATGGAGTAGATGTGTACTCTAGTACCGGTGCGCGGATGGGTGGTTCGATAGTGTTTCAAAACTTTTCGCAGCACTTTGGAGGCAACACTTTAGAGACATAACAGTAACACTGGCAGAGTTAGGCACAGATACCTGGACGACCAGGCCTTTTGCATTGAAAAAAATTCGTATAAAACTCTCTTTACAGTCCGATTACGTCGAGCGATTTGTGGTATATGCTCTTTTTCTCTGATCCAGACGTTATTATTTTCTCTTAAGTCGGGTTCAAAAAAAAAATCCATGTTTCATTGCCTGTTACAATCTCATTCAAACGTCTTTGGTCACTCATTTCCTATTTGTCGAGTACCTGTTTGAGGATTTCAACCCAAGTCTGTTTTTGATTCAGCTGTCAAGAACTAAGAGAACGATCTTGCACAAATTTTCCAAGCTTCAAATGATTCTTCAATATATTTAAAACAGCTGATGAAATAATGCCTGTGAAAAAAGAAATATCTTCCATTGTGTATCGAGCATCTTCATCAATTGCTCATTTCACATCAGCCACTTCCCGCTCACCAATCACAGACAACGGTCTAACAGAACGAGGCTCAACTTCCATGGATTTGCGACCATCTTTAAAACGATGAAACTATTTCATAATTTTAGGATTTGACATATAATTACATCCGTAAACTTCATCCACATCGTCTGTATATCAGTCGGAGAGTACTTTAAGAGTGCCCGGATTTTACAATATGCTATTGTTCTCCTTCTCCGAGTTTTTTTTAGGTCGCTATCTTACGTCAAATGCATATATCTGCAGGTGTCTGGCGTGCTGCACGTGTAGCTCCAAATCATTTGATAGAACGTTATTTTGTCTACTAAGTGAGATTACATTTATTGACAGGTTATAACAAAGTATTCAGAACTTCAAATAACCCTCGTATTTACATCACTACAACACATATCTTATTAGACACATATATCTGTCGCGAGAGATTTCGCACATGAATGATATATAATAACAGTTTTACCTGTTACGAGTGAATCCGTCCTATAAGGCCAATGTATTCATTGTGGGAGAGCTTATATTGCATGTTGATCAAAGTGCTAGAAATACTGTTTGATTTCGACCATCTGAAAGTGTCAAGATATGGTTGATTGTTTGTTTTGTTGTTTGTTTGTTTTTTTTGGGGGGGGGGTCTTTTTTTTTTTTTTTTTTTTTTACCCTTTGGTATGTGCGCAATGCAAGTTTTCATCTCTGACATAATTTTGAGGAATTAGTTAATAAGCTCCTCGAAAAAGGCATATTAAATTAGAGTGATATATGTACTACAAATCAAATGTGTTCAGCTTAGTTGCACGCGGGACTTATCTAAACTAAATTGAAAGAAAACAGTATAAAAAAGATCGGTCAATATGGTGCGTTTACTGGTTCAATGAACTTCATATTCACCGAAGATAAGGCCGGATACATGTAATTGTGTTATTACATAATTTAGTGCAAATTTTTAATTTTATTTGCTTCTGAATAATGACGCTATTCAAATCCCTTACGATGTCACGTAAAAGTGAATGACGTCATGACAGTGTAATACTGATGATAAATTTTCACAAATCACATGATGTCGTGTCATCCAATGAAATGGCATTTCTCACATGAGTCATCTTGTAGATCTGAGTATCTTCTGCATAGCCTCAAGTAGCATACAGCTTCGCAAGATTTCTCGTGACACCGTTAAAAAATTTCAATCAACTTCCAACATTGGTTCTGATAATACAATTTTATTCATTGTAACCTTGTACATTTTCATTCCAGCTTGAAACACTGCATATATATCGGAGTAATTTCCATTCATGGCAGAGAACAGTCTTCTTATCCAACAATTTCCGACGGACTGCTAGAGAATAAAATGTGAAAATAAAATACATTCCTAATTTGAAATCACACGAAAATTCAGTAGATCATTCTAGTACTGTTTGTGCTCATAGTGTCTTTTCAAACAGTGACCAAATAATAATATGCATTATAAGAATGTAATACAGCCAAGCTTTCTTTATACTGTGGAATAACAAATTTAATTTTGATCTATAATGATGGGACAATGAAGCATCGCTCCCACCGGCAGGTACTAAAACAGAAAACAATAAAAAAATAATTCCACTAACATATCACTAAATACGTGATTTTAGAATAATATAATTTCTGCTTCCATATACATACGTAAGTTTATCGAGTCCTATCCTTGGCATAAGGTATGTATCTACATTGACCGATATATGGATGAATGCATAGACGGATGTTTTCACTTACAAAACAGATCACAAAGCAACAGATGAATGGAAGAAAAAATATGCCTGGTATTGCCGCTATAATTTTTTGCATGTGTATATCTGTGTGTGTGCTATAATTTCTTACCTGGGCTCCATTTCACAAATATAATGAAATAAAAGCGAGCACGGAGCGTCGTTCCACTCCGCAGTTTCTTCAATAGTCAAACAATTTTCATTGTTGCCAGTGTTGCTAGGACTTCCTGGGCTCCAGTGGAGGACCTGTGAGGAGACTTTGGTCTTACTAGTCATCCACACCCATTCACCTTCAACCAACAGATCTGAGCCCCCGATCCAAAATTGTGCTATGTTTAAAATAAAAACGGAGAACAAATATGATTGAATCTTCTCCCAAGATGTTCATGTACTGATAACTATCACTTATTTTCCTGCATGGGCATTTTATAAGATCCTTGAATATTCTCTTTAGTATAAAGTTTTGGAACCAGTCTATCTATAAATACTTTAACGTCCTCTTTCAACACACTCCAAATGGAACATCGTTCGGCCATTTCCGTCAAGTCAAGAAATAACCTCAGATGTAATTGTAGGAATACAAGTGCAACAGAAAAGGCTGACAATGTTCCGATTGTGATTTTGTCTCCTTTCCGCCGCCATATTGTGCCATGTGAACAAAAGTAGTTCCGAATATAGTTCTCAATGGCAGCGAATCACATATGAGGTTGCATTCTCGATTTGACGGAAAAAGTTGAGGGTTTTTCGAGTTGAACACACTCCTAACAGAATTGGCAATTTCGAGGTCGAACATCTGGAATGTATGCCGATGGCTGCCATTAGCTGCCGTTCAGACCTCCTCGGTTATTTATGAAACAACGACTGACCGAGAAGTTGCGAATGCTTCGAACTATTTTTGTATTCCCAACTTCAATCCTAATGTTAATACAATCGTAGAAATTGTCGAGGTTATCCGAATAGATTGCGATTTCTGTTTTGTGAAGAAATTTCCAGCAACAAAAAATATGAATTTTCTGTAAATTACTGCATCCGTAGCATATTTTTGTCTCGCAAAAAAGGTTGTCTGAGTGACTCCTCACAGTGGCTTATCTACCTGGGGCACATAATATATTATGAAACAATATGATCTGTGAGAAGCATGTCTCCTTTAAGAATAATGTGTAGTTTAGATATGGATCATCCTATAATACACGACATGTGGGTTTGGGCGCAGTGGTTAGTTGTGTAAAGATGATTAACGATTGAGTAAAGTATATTTGTAAAGTTCAATCTGTCTTTCACTGAATGAAATAAGGAAACGATTCCGATGATAAAATGTATAAATTCACAGCTTGTTTAGTAACATCAACAAAGAAAATTGTAGCGTGAAATAAAATTAGTACCGTGAACCCTATATATACCAACAACCCAACAGTGCTTCCATAGAAGCATGTAGAATTGAGCTGATATCTATCCAATACTGTGTGGCTAATTGTAGACAACAAGCAAATGAATACTTTTTATCTACTTCTGAAAGGCCTTTAATTGAAACTCAAGTCAACTTTCAGGCATAAAAGGTTTTGCTGGAGCGGGGTGGGAGTTACAGTAGATGGATCTGAGTTTGTTAGGTGTAGTGTGTTAAACACAGAGGCTTCAAGTAGTTCCATATAAACCGTCTTTACAATAACTAATTTGAAATCTTGATAGGAAATATTAATTTCAGTATTTTTTAAGATTTTATTTATTAGAAGCTCAAATGCTTCAATGTTGCTGGAATTGCATCATTACTAATGTTGCTAATCTTGAAATTAAAATATTCTCTAACACCCACTAGTGTAATCTTTGACAAATGAAACTTTGTTTGCTGTTTACGCACTTTACAACTCCAGTACATATATGTTTATCATGAAAATCAAGACTAGATATGTATTGCTTTCAATTCTCGTATCCACATATATTTTGGTATGTTACTCAGTTTTTAATGCAAATTTACTTTTTACTTCAGTCGCTCAACCTCTCACATGGTTTTACCATTAATCACGAATTACCTATACACTGTATGCATTGCTGCTTCAGTCACCACTCCTACTTACAAACCTGTATTACTATCAAGTTCTGCCACCATCACAATTGCCACCACCATTATATCATTACTACTACACTATAACTACCGCTACTATCTTCCCCACTACTAATATCCTTGGGCAAGGCACTTTACTCCAATTGCCTTGGCACTAAATAATCTACTTGTGTTGCTGTGCCGTAAAGCGCCAAACCAAACCAAAATCCCATTACTAATACAGCCAATAACAACACAACCACCAATAGCACAGCGTCTTTTTCTGTAAAGATATTTACTGTCAATAGGCTGAAGAAGTCTAGCTTGGTTTTCCAGGAAACGTCCTTCCTCGCCATCATTTACTTCTGCCAAATATCCGCCAAGCGCATTACAAAGAAACTGAATTTTAAAAAGAAAGTACACTTAACATGATTTCATAGTGCATATCAAAGATATATAAAAAGAAAATATTTTGGTATGTAATTAGTACATATAAACCTTCATTTCCACTTAGCTTGAAAAAGGTATGCGCTTTCTTACCGTTCAAATTACGAAAGTTATTGACTGCAACATCAAAATTAACACTGCATGACTCTTATTAATCTTTAATGATTAGTTTGCTCCACATGGATTTTGCATATTTTAGATAGATAAGATAAACTTTAGATAGATAAGCAAACTGTAGTAGTGCTGTCCAACTTATACATCTTCAGATAAGGCATGAAGGACTATATCACTGAGAAAAAAAGGTAAAGCAAAGAAAATGGCGTTGATCAAGGTGCAACAATCTTAATCGACATTAACACGTAACTAATGGCCTTTGGGTGTTCCATGTATATTGTTAGTTGTGTGGAGACTTTAATTGAAATGCCGAAAAATAAACGATTTAGCACAACTTTGCAGGTCATAGTTGCCAGGACATTGCAGTAGTCCATTAATATTAGTAACCCTCCATCCCTATCTTTTGACATGGACCAGTCACAAACAATTTTATAGTTATTTAAAGTTATCGTACCCTAGTAAAAAGCGGTATAATTTCTATGTAGGTTGTACGAATCTGACAGGCTTCAAAACGATTTCACTTGTATATCCGTCATCTTAAAATCTCTTCTTTATTTACTACATAGTTTAACATCGTTGTTATGTGTGATTTATTAACAGTTCCAAAAAGCGAATCGGTGTATCAATGTGTCTCCGACAGAACCGATGCGACTTAGTGATATGAACACTCTACCTATCATATCGATTTTCGTAGTCCAGACAACCGACGCGAATGTTTGAAATTTAAAGGCGATATCCTTATATCTGCTCAGTGGAACTGATATTTGGTATAAATTTCCATTCACTTTGTATATTTATTCAAGGCAAATATGACAATAAGAGTTCGTTTTCCTTTCAATACATGTAGAATGTGTGAATAGACGCCCACGCAGCAAACCATTCGGAATTATTGAGAGAAAACTGGCAGGGCGAGGCGGGGGAGGGGGGTATCGGGGTGTACTACACGCCTGAAATTACACAAACTGATAAACCGACCAATCAGAGCAGAACATGTGCGAGCACCAGAGCACACATTACCGTGCATCTTTAGACTTTTTATCTTGCAACAAGGCAGCTCCTGTGGTGCTAAGTGACGCAAATTTAAGTTGTTTCAAAGGAATGCAGCTACTCTGTGATAGGTTCCGTTCTTCCATTCATTAGTATGTACTTATTTAAACATATCTAATTTCAGGCAATTAATTGGAGTATTTCTTTTGATGTGAATGAGAGAAATTTACTTTTTCACTCCTTTTCATGGTGCAGATATGAGGCGGTGGTGTGGGCGAATAAAACTGGATAGACAATGGAAAAGCAATTTTAAAGTGTTTGAATCAAAATTTTATGGCAAACTAAACAGTCGTGTTGAACATTAGTTACCTGAGCCTTTTATTTCAAGCTGGGCACTTACCCTGCACGTGCCAGAAAACCTCGCTGGTTGATGGTTGCTCGGTTAACTTGAGCACCTACTGGATTCGCAGCCAGCTTCACAGACGTTCTACTCGTCCTGTTAATGATCCCATGCCTATCTTTGGAAAACGGACTAGTACCTAAATAATATCCTAGTCGACAAGTCGCCTGAATCGAATTAATTACGCCGACACGTAGCAAATGATTTTTTTTTTAATTTAAAATTTGTCACATAATTAAACAGAAACTGGATTTATTTTGAAAATGTCTCGAATATTGATTAAAGGACAGTTTCCCATAAATATCTGATGATTACACATACTTTTTTAATATACACCTTTTCTCTAATTACTTTGTCCGTATTTTAACTTTTTATTATGTAGACTCGCATCGACGCATACAACTATTCATACACGAGGGCAAAAAATGTATTACAGACAGAGAGATATTCATCCATTCACATAACAGTAGATAATCATACGCGGTGTATTTGAAAAGTTCTGAATATTTTGTTATAACCTTTTGGTTTCTTTGAAATGTCAATAAATTTAACGCCAATCGATAGATATAATAAAGTTCTTTAAAATGAGCTGCAGCTGCACGTACAGTACGCCAGAGAGCTGCAGATATATTCGTGTGACGTAGCATAGCAAAATGACAGGACATACCAATGTCGGAGAAGGAGAACAATTCTGCTACTGAGCGAAAAGCACACAGTAAAATCCGAGCGCAAGTAAGGTGCTCTTTGACTGATACAAAGGCCGATTTGGGTAAAGTTTACGGATGTAATTCTCTGTCATATTATACAATTTTGAGGTGGTTTCATTGTTTTAAAGATGGTCGCGAATCCTTGGAAGATGACCCAGGTTCTGAAGGACTGTTGTCTACGACTGGTGAGCGGAAAATGGCTGCTGTGAAGAGGACAACTGATGAAGATGCTCGATACACTGTGGAACATATTTCTTTTCCCTCAATCATTCATTCGTAAGCTGTTTTTAATTTACTGAAGAATCATTTGAAGCTCAGAATAGTTTGTGCATGGTTCCCGCATTTGTCAACGGCTGAATCATAGATAGACTCGGGTAGAAATCGCCAAACAGTTACTCGCCAAATATGAAAAGAGTGACCAGAGACATTTGAATGAGATCGTCACTCGTGCTGAAACATGGATTTACTTGTTTGAAACCAACTCAAGGGAAAATTATCAAGTTTCCATCAGAGAAAATGAGCATAAACCACAAATCACTTGACGTAATTGGACTGACAGGAGAGTTTTATACGCATTATTTCGTCCAGGTACCTGTACCTGACTCGGCCAGTGTCACTGGACATTTGTATGCCTCCAAAGCGTTGCCATAAGTTTTGAAACACTACCGAACTAATCGTCCGCGCACCGGCACATAAATCCGCTCTCGTGAGACACTTCGTTAAGGAGCACAGCATCCGAACTTTGCCTCATCCTCCATACAGCCCTAATTAAGCTCCAGATGATTTTTGGATGAATTTCGTTTTTAAAGATTCGCTGAGGAGCAGACGATTTAACAGCCGCCATGTGTCTGGAAGTGCATTATTTCTAGTGTATGAACAACATACCAAAATGTGAATACAACGTGGCATTTAATAATTGGATGATCAGGCAGAGAAAGTGTGTTGAGGTGAATGGGGAGTACTTTCAGAGGATGCACTGACGTACTATTCACTAATTAAGAACTGTTTTGTACATCGCGATAGTATTCAGAACGTTTTAAATACCCCTCATATCTAGAATGTACAAGTAAAATCTCTCTCTCTCTCTCTCTCTCTCTCTCTCTCTCTCTCTCTCTCTCTCTCTCAAGTAAAGACTGACAAAATTACCTGAGCATTGGGCCACTCCTCCTTGTCATGGCTAAAATGATAACACGCATTTCCATGCCGAATCCAACCAGAAACGCATTCGCCACGAGCTGGAGGGAAAAACAACATACATGGAGTGTATTGTGGTTCTAGTGACCGGAAATATTGTTAGGCCCCAACCACCGCTCAGATGTTCTAGTCACCTCCTTGATTCAGCTGAATTTTAAACACTAATTTGTTTATTTTCGTAATAACCAAAATTTCAAACACTTCCGAAAAAAAATCGGATGGACGAATCAATTTTCCGGTCACAGCGTCAAAACACGTATCTCAGACGAGGTGTTTGATTGACATGATTTTATGTACTGCTCAGTGGTCATCTGTCTACTATCATTTTTAGGTCAAAGCAGATTCTTCCAAATTGTTAAGACTTTTCTTCGACAACAATAAAACTAATGAGAGTGACTCTTGCCCACTCTTGTACAGATTTTGTCTTACATATGATATAGAGCACGATTACATATATTTTTTAAAGTCACATTAAAATGTGTGTAAAGTTATTACATTGATGGAAAACTCCTGTCATAATAATTTTATATTTTTAAGAAAATGTGTGAAAGAAGCTTTGGATAGAGCTGCTAATGTCATAATCCATCCGTTGTAATGAGGTTTCTTATTTCGTTTAATGACGTTATTTTTCTTTGTTATTGTTGTTGTTTCTCGCATATATGTTTGCTGGTAAACTTCATATTTCAAGTCAATAAAAAATTGGAAATCATGATCTTGTTGTAATTGGTACAATTTCATCCATTGGAAATCATGATCTTGTTGTGATTGGTACAATTTCATACATTGGAAATCATGATCTTGTTGTAATTGATACAATTTCATACAGTGGAAATCTTGATCTTGTTGTAATTGGTACAATTTCATACAGTGGAAATCTTGATCTTGTTGTAATTGGTTCAATTTTATACAGTGGAAATCATGATCTGTTTGTAATTCGTACAATTTCATACAGTGGAAACACGAGAAAATATAATATCCTAAAAGCGTTTAATTTCTTTCACGATAATATGTTACACTTTTCATAATTGTTAATTAATGCGTCATAAAGAAAACTTTGCTTTGCTTATCTGAAGAAGAGAAAATGTTACGGAAGAATACTCACCGATATCAATTGAGATGAAACACATTAAAATAGTACATATTGTCTTCATTTTTGTTTAAGTTACGTTCTTAGATTGAATTAAAGTGCATTGCTTGAAGATATCTGTCGAAGAAAGGGCGCTACACTTGTGACCTTAGATGGAACTCCGGCAGTCATTTATCATCGAGATAAGAAATGCAGATACATACATACATACATACATACATACATACATACATACATACATACATACATACATACATACATACATACATACATACATACATACATATATGCATACATACATGTGTGAGTGGAAATTTTAATCCTATTCTGCATTATATTTTAGTTATCTTTTGACCATCACGTGACGATAAAGGTTATCATGTTCCTAAAATAAAAAAGTTTTTTTCACTTTAATAAGAGAGGAGATGAAAAGTACTGGTCTTATATTAAGAAAATATTGACTGCAGCGTCATCGGAAGAAAGATCTTTTGTCTCTTCTAATATCCACACAGACACTTTGCAATTAATCCATGTAAGATGGTGATTTTTCGCGGCGTCTACAAAACATCTGTTTTTAAAACAATAACATTTAAAATCATTTCTTGCACGTTCTTGCAATATTATGCTCATTTTAAAATTTAATCTGACGACTTTGACATTCAGTAACTCATTTGTTGATGTCATTGTAGTAGAAGTAGTAGTAGTTCACGGTGTTGTTGCAGCACATGTGACATTTTGTGTTATGTTCTTTTTTGTTGCTGGAAAAGTTCCTGCGAACAAAATGACAATGATAGTTTCTCAAAACTAACGCGAATATTTGTCTGCATGCTTTTCCAACATTTCTATTATTTAGTTTTTTCTTTGTTTTTTTCGAGGGGAGGGGGCCGAAATTTGATCTGATGAAATTTATATACAACGTTTTTAGTTAAAGGGATCATGTTGATTGCTCACAATAATTTATTTCATCTGTTCTTCATAATTTCTGAAACGTTCTGTCAGAATCAGTAGTCAATACCTTTCATGCATTCGTTAAATAATTCTAAAAGTAAAATATTATCAAACGTTTTATCTCCAGTGCATAATCAATGAAAATTGGTGATTTCAGATAATCTGAGTACTTATGTTTATAAAATCTCCGACAATGTAGTTTCTGAATTTGTTCTCATACATACTTTTATAAGGGTACATCTGATCCCCTGATTGAAAGAATGTCAAGTTCTCACCTCTTAACGCTCACGGGTCGCAATATATTGTTTTCTTAATGCCATCAATTTTGTTTTATGAACTGAAATCTCGTTGTATGTCCATCAGCTCTTGCAAAGAGTACTGAATAATTAATGATATAAAGACAGAAAGAGAGACAGAAAACATACATGGGGATAGTAACATTGATAGATGCAGTTCAATAATACATGTATATGTCATCTGGTCTTTATTATCAAATTCACAACGTCAGCTCAGGTCAAGTAAGTCATTTATAACCCCTCTTGTCCTTTGTACTCAGACATCAAGATTTACATTTAGATGACACTAAACTTCCAATGGAATTAAATGCAGTGTTAGTTTGAGTGGGGACAATATAGTCTAATCTGTTTTAAGCAATTCACTTGGTGATTTAGAACAATAGCCTCTTAAGAAAGGTTGTTGCTTGATAACATTGCATTTCTTCTAAATTCATTTCATCGGAGCATTGAGACTAAATCTGGTCATGACAGGTGATTGCTTAATAGAGGTGACCTTTAAGGCATATTCGACCGTATATTTAACTAAACTCAGATTGTCTTAGTTTTTGGTTGTCAGTCAGTATAGTGAAAATACAGAAGTAAAACTAAAGTACCCTCACCCTGGACTAAATTCATCTATATGGATCATATCTACCATGTGTCCCCATTATCGTGTTCACATGATCCGCCAAGGTCACTATGGTTGCTTAATTTCTCACGTCATCAGCACCGTCTTAGTGCTAGACTGACAGGAATAAAACTCAGTCCCAATACGTATATGCACATGTTTTTCGGCAATAACTTTTTTTTACAGTCTGAGAGAAAAGTGCCGATGACAAAGTTTGTTCAGGATGACTGAAGCCAACTTCTCAAGAATACCCCATCTTTAAAGGTCGTACACTTACATTACATCGCTTAAACTCAGAAGTTACACTCGGTCCAATTTAACTTTTCCACATATTTTCGGCAATAACTTTTCGACTTACATTACATCGCTGATCAGATTGCAATTTTGCACATTTTGAAATATTAGCAGAAAGGCCAAGTCTGTAACCACGATCAGTACATACGTAATTTTAAATAAATTAATACAAATCATAGCTTGATCAGCATTCTATGTCGTGGGCGTGTTGTGTAATATTCATAGTGGTTGGTTCCAGAATCTCTTTTAAAGGGTATCAGGGTTTACGAGAAAAATGTGGACCATACATTATTTGTGTATATAATACGCACTTGCTTAATAAATTTGGTTGAAGACATGATAATAAGTTATTACGGAGATAGAAAGAGAGCTTTCTTGGTTTACTATAGCCACCCACACTTTTGAAAATTAGATATGCCCAAATATATCAGTCATAAGTACACACCAGCGATAAAGAGAATTTGTCAGATTATGCCCCTAATTCTCTTACACACCTGTCTACATGGCAAAAGTATTTGTGCATTGTTAATCCATTGCAGATACTTATGGAACTCATTCAATTACTGTCTTTGTTTTAGAACATAAACTCGTTTTTGTCTACGACATACCACTTAACACCTTTTGTAATAAATATCTACTACACGAATCACAATTTGAATGCACAGAAAGTAGAAAAAAAAAACTGTTTGTGCTTGGTGACATTTTTCGAATAAATCTTTATTCTTTTGATAGGACCCTTCCTGACAATGATCATCTGTGTTCTTGTACACTCCCGCTTCAGAGGTGGTGTGACTTCTCAACGAGAAATAAACGTTAGGGCGACAAGAAGCACAAAGAAACATTGTTCTCGTGTCAAGAACTTGCTCGGCCATAGGCCATAGACACCCTGGCCGTCTTTGGGCGACCTTCTTCACCAAATGTTAGGTATACGTTAGTAGTATAGTGTGGCACTAGCGGGGCATTAATGACATTTGGTGGACAATGGGAATTAACATTACGACCGCCATTCTGGACGTATGACGCGATGGGGACAAAATGGCACTTGGGAGACAATGCAAATGTAACATTAGTCCATAGGTTTTACATTAATGAGGCACTTGGAGACAAGGGGAACATAACATTAGAATATAGATACCCATGATGATCGGATTTCGATATATACCCATAGGGAATTCGATGTCAAATTGTCCATAGTTCAATATTTGTATGGCACAATGGGGACAATGAAAATTTAACATTAGTCCTTAACATGACATATTCCATTGTCCCCATAATTTCCATTCGATAGGTGTTTTTAAAATGGCACTGCGGGGACAATGGGAATTTAATATTACGCCTCCGTGTTGAAAAATTCATTGGGACGATGGGAAATGTAATGTTAAAACTACACTTACTAACCAACAAGCCGTTTTAACTCACCAACACCCACTCATCTAATAATGAATACGACGTTTTTTGACTGAACAATACCTACACTTACTAACCAATACAACGTTTGCTCAACCCACCCCCAATATATACAACTTTTCTACAAAAAGACTCAAAATGATTGCCCATAATCATTTATATTTCGTATGATTTAGCATTTTCAAAAAGCTGTGAGAATCAATAATCGCTTCTCTGTGTTTGATAAGACTTTGAAAATAAATGAATACGTAATTGTTTTGTCTTACAAATTTATTGAAAAAAATTGATTTTTATGAGACAGTATGCTTTAATTTATAGTTTTTGAGCTTTCAAAAGTAAATTTCGTCATCGGGACTTGGTACATTATCCACATACAGCATCCTCAGCCTCAGAGCGATACGTTATAGACTTTTCACCCTTAAGCAGGCTTTCTGTCTTTTAAGATTTCTCTGAAAACATCGTGTTTGTTATTCGTGATACATCTCAGAAACACCTATATCTAATCCATTCAGATATCACTATGACAAGCAAGAACTACTGTGATTTACATTGCCTCGTAGTCATAGGTTATTTTGTGCAATTTTTTGGCCGCAAAGTTCCATGTACAGGTACGATATATACCTATCTAAGCGAACCATGTAATACTATCGTTTGCATCAATCATAACAACTGCTGCCTTTGTCAAACGCCAAGTTGCCCAATCTATGAACCCCTCTCTGCGCACCAGTAAAGAACGCACGTTTTAAAGAAAGCTGGAATCTCAAATTGAATTGACAAAAATTGGCATTTATTTTGGATATTTGTATAAGTACAAGGGGTAATTAAAACGTTCTGCGTATAATTGGCTGCACAACAAAATTCTTTATCAGTGAACAGTACGCCAGTGCATCCCCTCAAAGTACTCCCCATGCAAATCTACACACTTTATCAGTCTTATTATCCAATTATTCATTGTCATTTTGTATTCACTCTTTTGGCATGTTGTTCATACACTCTAACAAATGCACTTTTAACCGCATGGCTGCTTTCAAATCGTCTGCCCCTCAGCGAATCTTTGATAACGGGATTCAGTCCAAAATCATTGTATCAGGGCTGTATGGAGGATGTGTACACATTCATTCATGGGTCATTCATTCATTCATTCCATTTCATTCAGAAGCCAGCACTCGAAGAGAAAAGACCGAAACCGGAGCCGCTGTTGTGGGTGAATGCCTTTGTCATAAGCAGCTCGTGCGGGTTGTGCAGAGAGGGTCACTCTACTACATAGGAAGTCAGGGGACCATCTGTCACGAAAACCAGCACAGCGCAGAATAACAACAATGCAGCTGCAAGAGATGAGGAGGGTAGGGGGCTGTCTGCGGTAGCTACGAACAGATAGGATTACTCTACTACGGCCATTGGAACGGAAGTCAGGGGACAATCTGAATTCGGCGAACTGCAGAATAGCAGCCAACCTAACAACCCCCCCCCCCCACCCCATCGAAAACAAAAACAAAGACAAAGGCAAAGCCAACTAGAAGTTCAGGGCTGGAAGTGAAAGGCAAGGTGAATAGGGAAAAGGAGCGGGAACTGATTAGGGCAGTCTATCCGGGACCTACCACCACCGGGGACACCACAATCCAGCAAGGCACAGCGGTTGGAGGTATACAACAGACTGGAAGAAGAGCCCCGGAGCTGCTGTATAGGAATGCTGACACACTTGCCTGAATGAATGGGGTTTTCCATTTGGAACTTTTTGAAAACTCCTTTCGATTACACTCTTTTATTACAATGATTTGATCAATTTTAAACCACCGTCTAAACAAATATCGCTATAAAATTAGAAATGTGCGTGATACTAAAATGATACGAGTAATTTTACTCAAAGATTGGTACATTTTTGGAAAACATATGTACACTATGTACGCAATATTTACACCTGAATGAATCGCGTTAAATAAAAGAAATTTCAAACTTGAAGTATAGTCATAATTAAACATGTGGCTAACGCTTAATTGGTTTTAGGGACAGCCCGATTTAGCTAACTGTGCAGAATTTGACCATGTACAATCTTGGCGTTTCAGTACTTCCGTTCCGCTTCGCGCCTCCCTTGCCGAATCCGAGCTGCCCGACTATTTCCAGACATACAAATTAAGTAGCACGCTTTGCGTGCAGTAATGCGTCGAGTCGGCTTACTACTGGGCTGGTAGTTCACTCGACGACTAATTACATGTAAACCTGTAAACATTCCGGCTCCAATCCAATGTAAGGTAGAAGTATTTTTATACACCCTCCGATATCGCGCCTTCGATGAACCCCCATAGTGGGGAAACCATGCAGCGATGGAGTGGTGTATATTAAATAGTGAGCTTTGCACACATTAAAGCGTTAAGTGGGTTGCAGCTCAGCAACCCATTTGACGATCAATTAAGTAGGGCACTGTGCGCCCATTAACAGCTCGTACATGGCCTAATGGTCGCACACGAGGGTAATTCAGTTTAAGTAAGTAAAATGTGGCAAAGTTTGATTGCTGTGCTCCTTTTTGAAGTCTGTCACGGCGGTGGATTTATGCCCCGATGAGTTGTCATGGAGTAGACGTCTACCTCAGGTACCGGTGCGCGGACGGGTTGTTCGGTAGTTTCAAAAGGTTTGACAACGCTTTGGAGGCATAAAATTGTCCCGTGACACGGGCAGAGTCAGGCACAGCTATCTGGACGTCCAGGCCTTTTGTATCTAAAAATAATTCGCATAAAACTCTGCTGACAGTCTGACTACGTCGGGCGATGTGTGGTATATGCTGGTTTTAAACGATCCAGACTTTGTTATTTTCTCAAGTCGAGTTCAAAAAATAAATCCATGTTTCATCACCTGTGACAATCTCATTCAAACGTTTCTGGTCACTCATCTAATATTTGTCGAGCACCTGTTTGAGGATTTCAACCCGAGTCTATTTTTTATTCAGCCGTCAAGAAATACACAACCTTTCCGAGCTTCAAATGATTTTTCATTATATTTAAACCAGCTGATGAATTAATGCCTGTGATAAAAGAAATATCTTCCATTGTGTTTCTAGCATCTTCATGAATTGTTTCCTTCACAGCAGCCACTTCCCGCTCACCAATCGCAGACAATGGTCTACCAGAACGAGGGTCATATTCCATGGATTCGCGACCATCTTTAAAACGATGAAACAATTTCATAGATGTAGGATTTGACATATAATTACATCCGTAAACTTCATCAATGTCGGTTGTTTATTGTTCTCCTTCTCCGATTTGTGTAGGCCGCTATGTTACGTCACACGCATATATCTTTAGGTGTCTGCCGTACTGCACGTGCAGCTGCAGATCATTTGATAAAACGTTATTTTGTCTACTGAGTGGCATTAAATTTATTGACAAGTTATAACAAAATATCCAGAACTTTTCAAATAATCCTCGTATTTGCATCACTACAAAAAGATACTGGCTACACATATCTTATAGGACACGTATGTAGTAACAACAGTCTGTCTGTTTTACCTATTACGAGAGGATTCACTGTCCATCGTGTAGTATTAAAAAATTATGAAAATAATTTGGAGCGTTTATTGCCATGACAAAGTAAAGTTGTGTGCTTTCCATTTAATTATTTCCTTTTTTTCTTTCTTTTTTGTGATTCTTCTTATTATTTTTTTTCTTTTTTCTATTTTTTGTTTAAGCATTTATACTTTTTTCTGTCTCCAATTCGATATTTCTTAACATCATTTTATAAATTAAATGCGAATTTTGAGCGTATTGGAGTATTTTAAGATTTATTTTCAGCTTATTTTCATTATACATACAAAAAAACGTGACCAAGATATTCGGATGACTAGGAATATCAGCAACCTCATAATAATCAAAACATTAAATTATGTTGACTCTAAAGATTATTGATCAACGTCTATCTATGACCTGGGCATTTGGTCAAGGTATGCGGTCTTGAACTAAACATACTGTGCATAACCCATTATTTTCTTTTTAGACTATTCTGACCTCTATACCCCAGAATAGGTTGATTCATTACTATAGATGCAAGTCATTCACAATGTTTTGTCAAGGAACTAACTCAAGAATAAAATTTATTCTGCAAATCTCATGTTTCTTTCGGCCACAATGATCTTGACCTTTGACTTTTTACCCCCAAATCAAATGACCTCTTTCAAATCTTAAGTGCAAACCATTCACAAACTTTGGTCAAGGTGCGTGGTTTAAAACTAAAGTTAATATGCAAAAACTATTTTTCTTCTTTAAGTCTCAGTGTACTCGACCTTTCACTTTTTCACCCCCAAATCAACAAACTTTTTCCATTCTCCGAGTATGGAGCCGTGGTCACTGAGTGGTTAGCGTGCCGGGCTCTCTATAGAAAGGGTTCGAGTTCGAATCCTACTATCAGACCAGACAAGGTCGGCTACCTTTCATTACTCTAAATGCAAGCCGTCCACAATATCTCGACCAGGTCTGTGGTGTTGAACTAACACTATTGTGCAGAAACCATTTTCTTCTACAGTTATAGTGACATTGATCTTTGATCTTTTGACCACAGAGTCGATAAACTTATTCTTTTTACAAGTGCAAGCTATCCACAAATTGTTCTCTAGGTCTGTACGTAGAACTAATGTTATTGTGAAGAAACCTTTTATATTTCCTTAAATCACATGGACCTTGACCGTTGACCTTTGGACACCGAGATCAATAGGGTTCTTTCTTATCCCAAGTACAAACTACCCACTAAGTTTGGTGAAGGTACGTGCTGTAGAACTGAAGTTATGGTGCGGAAAAGGACAAGGCGACGGACAGATAGTCATTGCATAATACGCTTCGCCAAAATAGCGGACTTAAATATGAGTCCTATTTATCATTTCTCGTGAGTCAATGAGAAACTGAACAATAAATCCTTTTCAACCCTTCGTGCAGGACAATATAACTCATAATGTCAATATTATACAAATATAAACCTTTGCAGAGGTAAATGTAAAAATGTTCAAGCCAGGAATCCCCATATTAAAGGTCAATATGGTGCGTTTACTAGTTCAATGGACTTCATATTCACCGAAAAATAGACCAGATACATGTAATTGTGTTATTACATAATTGAGTGCAAATTTTAAATTTTACTTGCTTCTGAATAATGAGAATGGCAATATAGCCACATGACGCTATTCAAATCCCTTATGATGTCACGTAAAAGTCAATGACGTCGTGACAGTGTAATGCTGACGATAAATTTTCACAAATCACATGATGTCGTGTCATCCAATGAAATGGCATTTCTCATTTGAGTCATGTTATAGATCTGAGTATCTTCTGTAAAGCCTCAAGTAACATACAGCTTCGCAAGATTTCTCGTGACACTGTTGAGAAATTTAAATCAACCTCCAACATTGGTTCTGATAATACAATTTTATTCATTGTAATCTTGTACATTTTCATTCCAGCTTGAAACACTGCATATATATCGGAGTAATTTCCATTCATCACAGAGAACAGTCTTCTTATCCAACAATTTCTGATGAACTGTGAAAGAATAAAATGTAAAAAAAGAATACATTCTTAATTTGAAATCACACGAAAATTCAGTAGATCATTCTAGTACTGTTTGTGCTCATAGTGTCTTTTCAAACAATGAACAAACAATAATATGCATTATAAGAATGTAATACAGCCAAACTTTCTTTATACTGTGGAATAACAAATATACTATTGATTTATAATGATGGGACAATGAAGCATCGCTCACACCGACAGGTGCTAAAAAACAAACCAAAATAAAATATAAAAAATAAAAAATAAAATTCCATTTATATGTCACTAAATATGTGGTTTTAGAATAATATAATTTCTCCTTCCATATACATACGTAAGCTTATCGAGTCCTATCCTTGCCACGGATTATGTATGTATGTATGAATGTATGTATGTTTGTATATATGTACATGGATCGATATATGGATGAATGCATAGACGGATGTTTTCACTTACAAAACAGATCACAGAGCAACAGATGAATGGAAGAAAAAATATGCCAGATATTGCCGCTATTAATTTTGTGTGTGTGTTTGTGTGTGTGCTATAATTTCTTACCTGGGCTCCATTTCACAAATATAATGAAATAAAAGTGAGCATGGAGCGTCGTTCCACTCCGCCCTGTCCGCAATTGTCAAACAGTTTTCATTGTTGCCAGTGTTGCTAGGACTTCCTGGGCCCCAGTGGAGGACCTGGGAAGAGACTTTGGTCTTACTAGTCATCCACACCCATTCACCTTCAACCAATACATCGGAGCCTCCGATCCAAAATTGTGCTATGTTTGAAATAAAAACAGAGAGCAAATATGATTGAATCTTCTCCCAAGATGTTAATATATTGATAACTATCGCTTATTTTCCTGCATGGGGATTTTATATTATATAATCCTTGAATATTCTCTATAGTATAAAGTTCCTAATTGTATTTAAGTATTGGAACCAGGCTATCTATGAATGCTTCAACGTCCTCTTTCAACATACTCCAATCGGAACATCGTTCGGCCATTTCCGTCAAGTCAAGAAATAACCTCAAATGTAATTGTAGGAATACAAGTGCAACAGAAAAGGCCGACAATGTTCCGATTGTGATTTTGTCTCCTTCCGCCGCCATATTGTGCCATGTGAACAAAAGTAGTTCCGAATATAGTTCTCAATGGCAGCGAATCACATATGAGGTCGTGTTCTAGATTTGACGGAAAAGGTCGAGGAATTTCCAGTTGAACACACTCCTAACAGAATTGGCAATTTTGAGGTCAATCATACGGATCATACCTAGAATGTATGCCGATGGCTGCCATTAGCTGCTGTTCAGACCACCTCGGTTATTTACGAAACAACGACTGACGGAGAAGTTGCGAATGCGTCGAAGTTTTTTTAAAATATTTTATTCGCATCTTTTCGGTCAATCCTACGGTCAACACAACTGTAGAAATTGACGAGGTGGTCCGAATAGATTGTGGGCTTTCTTTACGAATAAATTTCCGGCAACAAAATATATGAATTTTCCGTCAATTACTGCGCCGATATACATCCGTAGCATACTTTTGTCTCGCAGAAGTAGGTTGTCTAAATGACTACTCAAAGCGGGTTATCTCCCTTGGGCACGATAATATATTCTGAAACAATGTGATCTGTGAGAAGCATGTCTCTTATAAGAATTATGTGTAGTTTAGACATGGATCATCCTCAAATAGATGGCATGTGGGTTTGGGGCGCAGTGCTTAGTTGGGTAAAGATGATTAACGATTGAGCAAAGTGTATTTGTAAAGTTCATCCTGTCTTTCACTAATGAAATAAGGAAAAGATTCCGATGATGAAATGTATACATTCCTAGCGTGTTTAGTAACATCAACAAAGAAATTGTAACGTGAAATAAAATTAGTACCGTGAACCCGATAGATACCAACGACCCAACAGTGCTACCACAGAAGCATCTGGAATTGAACTGTTATCTATGCAATACTGTGTGGCTAGTTGTAGACAACAAGCAAATGAATACTTATTATCTACTTCTGAAATGCCTTTAATTGAAAATCAAGTCAACTTTCAGGAATATAAGGTTTTGCTAGGGCGCAGTGGGAGTTACAGTAGATGGATTTGAGTTTATTTATTGCTTTCAATTTTCGTATCCACATATATTTTGGTATGTTACTCAGTTTTTAATGCAAATTTACTTTTTAATTGAGCCGCTCACCCTCTCACGTGGTTTTACCATTAATCACGAATTACCTATGTAATGTACGCATTGCTGCTTCAACCACTACTCCTACTAACAAGCCTGTATTTCTATCAAGTACTGCCACCACCATTGTAACATTACTAATAAAACTACACTATAACTACCATTACTATCATCCCCACTACTAATATCCTTGGGCAAGGCAATTTACTACAATTGCCTTGGCACTAAATAACCTACTTGAGTTAATGTGCCGTAAAGCGCCAAACCAAACCAAAACCCCACTACTAATACCGCCAATAACAACACAACCACCAATAGCACAGTGTATTTTTCTGTATAGATATTTACTGTCAATAGGCTGAAGGAGTCTAGCTTGGTTTTCCAGGAAACGTCCCTCCTCGTTATCATTTACCTCTGCCAAATATCCGCCAAGTGCATTGCATAGAAACTGAATTGAAAAAGAAAGTACACTGAATATGATTTCTTTGTTCATATTAAAGATATAAAAAGAAAATATTTTGATCTGTAATTAGCACATATAAACCTTCATTTTCACTTAGTTTGAAAAAGGTATGTTCTTTTTTACCGTTCAAATTACGAAAGTTATTGACTTCAACATTAAAAAATTAATACGAGCACGCATTACCGTGAATTATTTTACTTTTTTTACTGCAACAAAGCAGCCCCTGTGGTGCTAAGTGACGCAAATTTAAGTTGTTTCAAAGAAAAGCAGCTACTCTGTGATACGTTCCGTTCTTCCATTCATTAGTATGTACTTATTTAAACATATCTAATTTCAAGCAATTCATAGGAGTATATCTATTGACAGAAATTTACTCTTCGCTCTTTTTCATTGTGCAGCTATACGGCGGGGGCGGGGGCGGGGGCGGGGGAGGGCGGATAAAACTGGGTAGACTTTGGAAAAGCAATTTTAAAGTGTTTGAATCAAAATTTTATGGCAAACTAAACAGTCGTGTTGAACATTAGTTACCTGAGCCTTTTATTTCAAGCTGGGCACTTACCCTGCACGTGCCAGAAAACCTAGCTGGTTGATGGTTGCTCGGCTAACTTGAGCACTTACTGGGTTCGCAACCAGCTTCACAGACGTTCTATTCTTCCTGTAATGATCCCACGCCTATCTTTCGAAAACGGACTAGTACCTAAATAATATCCTCGTCGACAAGTCACCTGAATCGGATTAGTTGCGCCGACACGTAACAAATGATTTGTTTTTTTTTAAATTTAAATGTGTGACATAATTAAACAGAAACTGGATTTATTTTGAAAATGTCTCGAATACCGACTAAAGGATAGTTTTCCATAAATATCTGATGATGCAACAAATTAAATTGCTTTTTCAATATACACCTTTTCTCTAATTACTTTGGCCGTATTTTAACATTTTATTATGTAGACTCGCATCGACGCATACAACTATTCATACACGAGGGCAAAAAATGTATTACATACAGAGAGATATTCATCCATTCACATAACGGTCGATAATCATACGCGTCGTATTTGAAAAGTTCTGAATATTTTATTTTAACCTTTTGGTTTCTTTGAAATGTCAATAAATTTAACACCAATCGATAGACAACATAAAGTTCTATCAAACGAGCTGCAGCTGCAAGTACAGCACGCCGGAGAGCTGCATATGCATATATATTCGTGTGACGTAGCATAGCAAAATGACAGTGGACATAACAATGCCAGAGAAATAGAACAATTATGCTACTGAGCAACAGCATACAGTAAAATCCAAGCGCCAGTAAGGTGCTCTCTGACTGATACAAAGGCCGATTTGAATAAAGTTTACGGATGCAATTCTCTGTCATACCCTACAATTTTGAGGTGGTTTCGTTGTTTTAAAGATGGTCGCGAATCCTTGGGAGATGACTCAGTTTCTGGAAAACTGTTGTCTGCGATTGGTGAGTGGAAAGTGGCTGCTGTGAAGGGGACAACTGATGAAGAAGCTCGATACACAGTGGAACATATTTCTTTTCTTTCAAGCATTCATTCGTAAGCTGTTTTTTATATACTGAAGAATCATTTGAAGCTCAGAATAATTTGTGCATGGTTCCCGCATTTGTCAACGGCTGAATCAAAGATAGACTCAAGTAGAAATCACCAAACAGTTACTCGCCAAATATGAAAAGAGTGACCAGAGACATTTGAATGAAATCATCTTGTTTGAAAACAAGTCAATAGAAAATAACCAAGTTTGGATCAGAGTAAATGAGAATATATCACAAATCACTCGACTTAATCGGACTAACGAGATAAATTTATACGCATTATTTCGTCAAGCTACCTGTGCCTGACTCGGCCAGTGTCACTGGACATTTGTATGCCTCCAAAGTGTTGCCAAAATTTTCGAAACACCTCCGAACCACCCGTCTGCGTGCCTGCGCATAAATCCGCCTTCGTGTGAGACACTTCGTGAAGGAGCACAGCTTTCAAACTTTGCCGTCTTCTCCATACAGCTCTAATTAAGCTCTAGGTGATTTTTGGATTAATTCCGTTATTCAAGATTCGCTGAGGAGCAGTTGATTTAACAGCCGCCATGCGGTTGGAGGTGCATAATTTCCTGGTGTATGAACAATATACCAAAATGTGAATACAAAATGGCATTTAATAATTGGATAATCAGGCTGAGAAAGTGTGTTGATGTGAATGGGGAGTACTTTGAGGGATTACACTAACGTACTGTTCACTAATAAAGAACTGTTTTGTACAGCACAATAGTATTCAGAACATTTTAAATACCCCTCGTGTCTAGAATGTACGAGAAAAATCTCTCTCTCTCTCTCTCTCTCTCTCTCTCTCTCTCTCTCTCTCTCTCTCTCTCTCTCTCTCTCAAGTCACGACTGACAAAATTACCTGAGCATTGGGCCACTCCTCCTTGTCATGGCTAAAATGATAACACGCATTTCCATGCCGAGTCCAACCAGAAAAGCATTCACCACAAACTGGAGGGAAACAACATACATGGAGTGTGTTTTGACTCTAGTGATAATATTGTTAGGCCGCAACCACCGCTGAGATATTTTAGCGATCTCCTTGATACAGCTGAATTTTAAACACTAATTTGTTTAATTTCGTAATAACCAAGATTTCAAACACGCCCGAAAACCATTGGAAGGATGAATAAATTTTCCGGTCACAGCGTCTAACACGTATCTCAGACGAGGTGTTTGATTTACATGATTTTATGTACTGTTCATTGGTCACCTGTCCAGTGTCATTTTTCAAGTCAAAGCATATTCTTCCAAATTGTTAAGACTTTTCTTCGACAACAATAAAACAAATAAGAGTTACTCTTGTCCATTCCTGTACAGATTTTGTCTTATATATGATATAGAGCACGAGTACCATTTTATTTTTAAAAGTCATATATCAAATGAATTACGTCAAAAATCTCAGTTGTGATAATATTACACAAAATACATTAAAATGTGTGTAAAGTTATTACATTGATGGAAAACTCCTGTCAGAATAATTTGCTATTTTTAAGAAAATGTGTGAAAGAAGCTTTGGATAGAGCTGCTAATGTTATAATCCATCCGTTGTAATGAGGTTTCTTATGTCGCTTAATGACCTTATTTTTCTTTGTTATTGTTGTTGTTTCTCGCATATATGTTTGCTGGTAAATTTCATATTTCAAGTCAAAAAAAAGTTGGAAATCATGATCTTGTTGTAATTGGTACAATTTCATACCGTGGAAATCATGATCTTGTTGTAATTGATACAATTTCATACATTGGAAATCATTTTCTTGTTGTAATTGGTGCAATTTCATACATTGGAAATCATGGTCTTGTTGTAATTGATACTATTTCATACATTGGAAATCTTGATCTTGTTGTAATTGGTACAATTTCATACATTGGAAATCGTGGTCTTGTTGTAATTGGCACTATTGCATACATTGAAAATCATGGTTTTGTTGTAATTCGTACAGTTTCATGCATTGAAAATCATGGTCATGTTGTAATTGGTAACTTCATTAATTGGAAATCTTGATCTTGTTGTAATTGGCACAATTTCATACATTGGAAATCATGGTCTTGTTGTAATTGGTACAATTTCATACAGTGGAAATCTTGATCTTGTTGTAATTGACACTATTTCATTCATTGGAAATCATGATCTTCTTGTAATTGGTACAATTTCATACAGTGGAAATCATGATCTGCTTGTAATTCGTACAATTTCATACTGTGCAAATCTTGATCTTGTTGTAATTGGTACAATTTCATACAGTGGAAACACGAGAAAATATAATATCCTAAAAGCATTTACTTTCTTTCACGATCATAGTTACACTTTTCATAATTGTTAATTAATGCGTCATAAAGAAAACTTTGCCTTGCTTATCTGAAGAAGAAAAAGGTTACGGAAGAATACTCACCGATATCAAATGAGATGAAACACATTAAAATAGTACATATTGTCTTCATTTTTGCTTAAGTTACGTGCTTATATTGAAAGAAAGTCCAACGCTTGAAGATGTCTGTGGAAGAAATGGCGCTACACTTGTGACCTTAGATGGAACTTCGGCAGTCATCATCGAGATAAGAAATGCAGATGCATACATACATACATACATACATACATACATACATACATACATACATACGTACATACATACATACATACATACATGTGTGAGCGGAAATTTTAATCCGATTCTGCATTATATTTTAGATATCTTTTGGCCATCACGGGACGGTAAAGGTTATCATGTTCCTAAATCAAAAGAAATGGGGTTTTTTCGATTTAATAAGAAAAGTACTGGTCTTATATTAAGAAAGTATTGGATATAGCGTCACCGGAAGAAAGGTCTTTTTCCCTTCTAATATACCCTCAGACACTTTGTAATTAATGCATGTAAGATGGTGATTTTCGCGTTGTCCACGAAACATTTGTTTTTAAAACAATAAAATTTAAAATCTTTTCTTGCACGTTCTTGCAACACTATGCACATTTTAAAATTTAATCTGACGACTTTCACATTCAGTAACTCATTTGTTGATGTCATTGTAGTAGAAGTAGTAGTAGTTCACGGTGTTGTTGCAAAATCTGTTACTTTTTGTGTTATGTTCTTTTTTGTTGCTGGAAAAGTTCCTGCAAACAAAATGTCAATGATAGTTTCTCAAAACTAACCCGGATATTTCTCTGAATGCTTTTCCAAACTTTCCGTTATTTAGTTTTTTCTTTGGTTTTTTTTGCGGGGGGGGGGTGCCTAAATTTGATCTTAATAATTTTTATATACAACGTTGTTACTTAAAGAGATCATGTTGATTGCTCACAAAAATTTATTTCATCTGTTCTTCATAATTTCTGAATCAAAAGACAATGCCCTGCATTCGTTAAATAATTCTAAAAGTAAAATATTATCAAACATCTTATCTCCAGGGCATAATAAATGAAAATTGGTGATTTCAGATAATCTGAGTACCTCTGTTTATAATCTCCGACAATGTAGTTTCTGAATTTGTTCTCATACATATTTTTATAAGGGTCCATCTGATCCCATTATTAAAAAGATGTCAAGTTCTCACCTCTTAACTCTCACGGGTCTCGATATATTCTTTTCTTAATGCCATCAATTTTGTTTTATGAACTGAAATCTCGTTGTATGTCCATCAACTCTTGCAAAGAGTACTAAATAATTAATGATATACAGGCAGCAGGAGAGACAGAAAACAGATATGGAGATAGTAACATTGATAGATGCAGTTCAATAATACATGTATATGTCATCTGGTCTTCATTATCAAATTCACAACGTCAGCTCAGGTCAAGTAAGTCATATATAACCCCTCTTGTCCTTTGTACTCAGACATCAAGATTTACATTTAGATGACACTAAACTTGAAAGGGAATTAAATGCAGTCTTAGTTTGAGTGGGGACAATATAGTCTAATCTGTTTTAAGCAATTCACTTGGTGATTTAGAACAATAGCCTCTTAAGAAAGGTTGTTGCTTGATAACATTGCAATTCCTCTAACGTTATTTCATCGGAACAATGAAACTAAAGCTGGTCATGACAGGTGAGTGCTTAACAGAGGTGACCTTTAAGGTATATTCGACCGTATATTTATCTAAACTCAGATTGTCTTAGTTTTTAGTTGTCAGTCAGTATAGTGAAAATACAGAAGTAAAACTAAAGTACCCTCACCCTGGACTAAATTCATCTATATGGATCATATCTACCATGTGTCCCCATTATCGTGTTCACATGATCCGCCAAGGTCACTATGGTTGCTTAATTTCTCACGTCATCAGCACCGTCTTAGTGCTAGACTGACAGGAATAAAACTCAGTCCCAATACGTATATGCACATGTTTTTCGGCAATAACTTTTTTTACAGTCTGATAGAAAAGTTCCGATGAAACAGTTTGTTCAGGATGACTGAAGCCAGCTTCTCTTTTAAGGTCGTACGCTTACATTACATCGCCCCTAACTTCGAAGTTATACTCGGTCCAATTTAACTTTTTCACATATTTTCGGCAATAACTTTTTGACTTACATTACATCACTGATCAGATAGCAATTGTGCACATTTTGAAATTTTAGCAGAAAGGCCAAGTCTGTAACCACGATCAGTACATACGTAATTTTGAATAAATTAATACAAATTATAGCTTGACCAGCATTCTGTGTTGTGGGCGTGTTGTGTAATATTGATAGTGGTTGGTTCCAGAATCTCTTTTAGAGGGTATCAGGGTTTACGAGAAAAATGTGGACCATACATTATTTGTGTGTATAATACGCGTTTGCTTAATACATTTGGTTGAAGACATGATAATAAGTTATTACGGATATAGAAAGAGAGCTTTTTTGTTTTACTATGGCCACCCACACTTTTGAAAATTAGACATGCCCAAATATATCAGTCATAATTACACACCAGCAATAAAGAGAATTTGTCAGATTATGCCCCTAATTCTCTTACACACCTGTCTACATGGCAATAGTATTTGTGCATTGTTAATCCATTGCAGATACTTATGGAACTCATTCAATTACTGTCTTTGTTTTAGAACATAAACTCGTTTTTGTCAACGACGTACCACTTAACACCTTTTTGTAATAAATATTTATTACACGAATCACAATTTGAATGCACAGAAAGTAGAAAAACAACTGTTTGTGCTTGGTGACATTTTTCGAATAAATCTTTATTCTTTTGATAGGACCCTTCCTGACAATGATCATCTGTGTTCTTGTACACTCCCGCTTCAGAGGTGGTGTGACTTCTCAACGAGAAAAAAACGTTCGCGAACAATGTTCTTTACGTTAGGCCGACAAGAAGCACAAGAAACATTGTTCTCGTGTCAAGAACTTGCTCGGCCATCGGCCATAGACACCCTGGCCGTCTTTGGGTGACTTTCTTCACCAAATGTTAGGTATACGTTAGTAGTATAGTGTGGCACTAGCGGGACATTAATGACATTTGGTGGACAATGGGAATTAACATTACGACCGCCATCCTGGACGTATGACGCGATGGGGACAATATGGCACTTGGGAGACAATGCAAATGTAACATTAGTCCATAGGTTTTACATTAATGTGGCACTTGGAGACAAGGGGAACATAACATTAGAATATAGATACCCATGATTATCGGATTTCGATATATACCCATTGGGAATTCGATTTCAAACTGTCCATAGTTTAATATTAGTATGGCACAATGGGGACAAGGGAAATTTAACATTAGTCCTTAACATGACGTGTTCCATTGTCCCCATAATTTCCATTCGATAGGTTTGTTTTAAATGGCACAGTGGGGACAATGGGAATTCAATATTACGCCTCCATGTTGAAAAATTCATTGGGACGATGGGAAATGTAATGTTAAAACTACACTTACTAACCAACACGCCGTTTTAATTCACCAACACCCACTCATCTAATAATGAATACAACGTTTGACTGACCAATGCCTACACTTACTAACCAATACAGCGTTTGCCTAACCAGCACCAACACATACAAACAAATACGCCGCTCGACTGACCATCACCCAGTCATCTACCAACCAACACCCACAACTGCTAACCAATACGCCGTTTTACTGACCATCATTGGTAACCAACACCCACACCTACGAACCAATCCGCCGTTTTACTGACTATCACACAGTTATCTGCTGACCAACACCTACCTTTAATAACTATTACGCCATTTTGACTGACCAACACCCACTCATCTGCTGACCAACATCTACACTTACTAACCAACAAAATGAGTAGGAGCGCTTACACATATACACAAACATACTATCAGCCCTGAAAGTGGTAGGAATGTCCACACATGCCTACTAATCAACACGCAGCATCCAATCATCTACCAACACTACATCTACTAACCAACACACCGTTCGGACTTACCAACGCCTACACTTACTTTGGACTGACCATCACCCACTCATCTACTCACCAACACCTACACCTACAAACAAAACGTCGTCTGACTGACCAACACCCACTCATCTACTGACCAACACCCACACCAACTAACCAACACGCCGTTTGGTCTGACCAACATCTACACTTACTACCACCATTATAACCCCTACAACTCTAGCAGTGAAATGAAAGAAAAGAAAAAGGTCGAAATATGCACACTTACACACAAACATACTCATTTTCTAGCACTCATGGAGCGTTAGGAGAGACAATGATAGGAGTGAAAACACACTATGCACACTAACATTCTCAAATACTATCATACATGTAGTTGAAAAGTCCATAATTTTTTCAAAACCCAACGGTTATTTTCAGGGCCACCCAGATCTCATATAATTCCACGTATACTCCATGTATAATTCACACATGAACATATCGCTGAATTTCTCATTTTGAGCGTATTGATTGCAAGATTATTGCCATTTTCGGTCGACAATGAGGTAATCAACCCACCCTCACTATAAACAACTCTTCTACAAAAAGACTCAAAATGATTGCCCATAATCATTTATATTTTGTATGATTTAGCATTTTCAAAAAGCTGTGAGAATCAATAATCGCTTCTCTGTGTTTGATAAGACTTAGAAAATAAATGAGCACGTAATTATTTTTGTCTTACAAATTTATTGAAAAATATTGATTTTTATGAGACAGTATGCTTTAATTTATAGTTTTTGAGTTTTCAAAAGCAAATTTCGTCATCGGGACTTGGTACATTATTCACATACAGCATCCTCAGCCTCGGAGCGATACGTTTTGGACTTTTCACCCTTAAGCAGGCTTTCTATCTTTTAAGATTTCTCTGAAAACATCGTGTTTGTTATTCCAGATACATCTCAGAAACACCTATATTTAATCCATTCAGATGTCATTATGACAAGCAAGAACTACTGTGATGTACATTGTCTCGTCGTCATAGGTTATTTTGTGCATTTGTTTGGCCGCAAAGTGCCATGTACAGGTACGATATATACCTATCTAAGCAAACCATGTAATACTATCGTCTGCGCACCAGTAGAGTACGGCACGTTTTAAAGAAAGCTGGAATCTCAAATTGAATTGACAAAAATTGGCATTTATTTTGGATATTTGTATAAGTACAAGGGGTAATTAAAACGTTCTGCGTATAAGTGGCTGCACAACAAAATTCTTTATCAGTGAACAGTACGCCAGTGCATCCCCTCAAAGTACTCCCCATGCAAATCTACACACTTTATCAGTCTTATTATCCAATTATTCATTGTCATTTTGTATTCACTATTTTGGCATGTTGTTCATACACTCTAACAAATACACTTTTAACCGCATGGCTGCTTTCAAATCGTCTGCCCCTCAGCGAATCTTTGATAACGGGATTCAGTCCAAAATCATTGTATCAGGGCTGTATGGAGGATGTGTACACATTCATTCATGGGTCATTCATTCATTCATTCCATTTCATTCAGCAGCCAGCACTCGAAGAGAGAAGACCGAAACCGGAGCCGCTGTTGTGGGTGAATGCCTTTGTCATAAGCAGCTCGTGCGGGTTGTGCAGAGAGGGTCACTCTACTACATAGGAAGTCAGGGGACCATCTGTCACGAAAACCAGCACAGCGCAGAATAACAACAATGCAGCTGCAAGTGATGAGGAGGGTAGGGGGCTGTCTGCGGTAGCTACGAACAGATAGGATTATTCTACTACGGCCATTGGAACGGAAGTCAGGGGACCATCTGAATTCGGCGAACTGCAGAATAGCAGCCAACCTAACAACCCCAACACCCCCAATCGAAAACAAAAACAAAGACAAAGGCAAAGCCAACTTGAAGTCCAGGGCTGGAAGTGAAAGTCAAGGTGAAGTGGGAAAAGGAGCGGGAACTGATTAGGGCAGTCTATCCGAGACCTAACACCACCGGGGACCACCACAATCCAGCAAGGCACAGCGGTTGGAGGTATACAACAGACTGATAGAAGACTCCCGGAGCTGCTGTATAGGAATGCTGACACACTTGCCTGAATGAATGGGGTTTTCCATTTGGAACTTTTTGAAAACCCCTTTTGATTACACTATTTTATTACACAAATTTGATCCATTTTAAACCACCGTCTAAACAAATATCGCTATAAAATTAGAAATGTGCGTGATACTAAAATGATACGAGTAATTTTACTCAAAGATTGGTACTGTTTTGGAAAACATATGTACAATATGTACGCAATATTTACACCTGAATGAATCACGTTAAATAAAAGAAATTGCAAACTTGAAGTATTGTCATAATTAAACATGTGTCTAACACTTAATTGGTTTTAGGGGCAGCCCGGTTTAGCTAACTGGGCAGAATTTGACCATGTACAATCTTGGCGTTTCAGTACTTCCGTTCCTCTTCGCGCCTCCTTTGCCGAGTCCGAGCTGCCCGCCTCTTTCTAGACATGCAAATTAAGTAGCACGCTTTGCGTGCAGTAATGCGTCGAGTGGGCTTACTACTGGGCTGGTAGTCCACTCGACGACTAATTACATGTAAACCTGTAAACATTCCGGCTCCAATCCTATGTACAGGTAGAAGTATTTTTATACACCCTCCGATATCGCGCTTTCAATGAACCCCCATAGTGGGGAAACCATGCAGCGATGGAGTGGTGTATATTAAATAGTGTGCTTTGCACACATTAAAGCGTTAAGTGGGTTGCAGCTCAGCAACCCATTTGACGATCAATTAAGTAGGGCACTGTGCGCCCATTAACAGCTCGTACATGGCCTAATGGTCGCACACGAGGGTAATTCAATTTAAGTAAGAAAAATGTGGCAAAGTTTGATTGCTGTGCTCCTTTTTGAAGTCTGTCACGGCGGTGGATTTATGCGCCGATGAGTTGTCATGGAGTAGATGTCTACCTCAGGTACCGGTGCGCGGACGGGTTGTTCGGTAGTTTCGAAACGTTTGACAACACTTTAAAGGCATAAAATTGTCCCGTGACACGGGCAGAGTCAGATACAGATATCTGGACGTCCAGGCCTTTTGTATCTAAAAATAATTCGCATAAAACTCTGCTGACAGTCTGACTACGTCGGGAGATATGTGGTATATGCTAGTTTTAAACGATCCAGACTTTATTATTTTCTCTTAAGTCGAGTTCAAACAAATAAATCCATGTTTCATCACCTGTGACAATCTCATTCAAACGTTTCTGGTCACTAATCTCATATTTGTCGAGTACCTGTTTGAGGATTTCAACCCGAGTCTATTTTTTATTCAGCCATCAAGAAATGCACAACCTTTCCGAGCTTCAAATGATTTTTCAATATATTTAAAACAGCTGATGAATTAATGCCTGTGATAAAAGAAATATCTTCCATTGTGTTTCTAGCGTCTTCATCAATTGTTCCCTTCACAGCAGCCACTTCCCGCTCACCAATCGCAGACAACGGTCTAACAGAACGAGGGTCATATTCGCGACCATCTTTAAAACGATGAAACCATTTTATAGATGTAGGATTTGACATATAATTACATCCGTAAACTTCATCATTAGGAATTAGTTAATAAGCTCATCGAAAAAGGCATATTACCTTAGCCTCAGATATGTACATCAAATCAAATTTGCTCCGTTTACTTGCACAAGGCACTTAACTAAATTGAAACAAAGCAGTAAAAACAAGATCGTCAAAAAGACTTTGACCGTGTGTGATTATTCCAGACAAAACTAAGAGAGACTTGTCTTTAATCCAGTCAGATGTCATTGAAGACCAGCAAGTGCTATTGGACAATGTACACTTCCTTTTTTTGTATGTGTGTGTGTAGTTTTTTGTCGAAAAACGCCACATAAACACTATGTATTTATCTAAACCTGCCTTGTATTACTATCGTTTCAAATTGAGCATAAAAGTACCTTCCTTTTTTCTAAAGTGAATCTGACATTTCTATTAAACTCTCGTCGCACGTTCCAGAGAGAGTTGGACTGACAAAAGCCTAAATTTCTTAAGATCATTTTATAAATTCGAATTTTGAGTGTATTGGAGTATTTTAAGATTTATTTTCAGCTTATATTCATTATACATACAAAATAACGTGACCAAGATATTCGGATGACTAGGAATATCAGCAACCTCATAATAATCAAAACATTAAATTATGTTGACTCTGAAGATTATTGATCAACGTCTATCTATGACCTGGGCATTTGGTCAAGGTATGCGGTCTTGAACTAAACATACTGTGCAGAAATTTTCTTTTTAGTCTTACCATGACCTGTATACCCCGGAATAGATAGGTTGCTTTATTCACATAGGTGCAAGTCATTCACAATGTTTTGTCAAGGAACTAACTCAAGAATAAAATTTATTCTGCAAATATCATGTTTCTTTCAGCCACAATGACCTTGACCTTTGTCTTTTCACCCCCAAATCAAATGACCTCTTTCATATCTTAAGTGCAAACCATTCACAAACTTTGGTCAAGGTGCGTGGTTTAAAACTAGAGTTAATATGCAAAAACCATTTTTCTTCTTTCAGTCTCAGTGTACTCGACCTTTCACCTTTTCACCCCCAAATCAACAAACTTTGTCAATTCTCCAAGTATGAAGCCGTGGTCACTGAGTAGTTAGCGTGCCGGGCTCGATATATAAAGGGTGTTGGTTCGGATCCAACTATCACACCAGACCAGGTCTGCTACCGTGGTATATCCTTGCGCAAGACACTTTACTCTAACTTGGCACTAAATAAACTACTTGTGTTGCTGTGCCGTGAAACAACATACCAAACCATATTCCAAGTACACGCTATCCGCAAAGTTTGGTTTAGATCTGTGATGTAGAATTCAAGTTAGTATGCATACCTTTGACCTTTTAACCTGCAAATCAATAGGCTTCTCTAACTCAATGTGCAAAGTCATCCACAACCTTTGGTAAAGGTACATGGTCAAAAACTTAAATTTTGGTGCATAAACTGTTTTACTTCTTTTAGTCACAGTGACCTTGACCTTTTTAACTTTTGACCCCCAAATCGACAGGCTTCTTTCTTACTCCAAGTGCAAGCCGTCCACAATATCTCGACCAGGTCTGAGGTGTTGAACTAACACTATTGTGCAGAAACCATTTTCTTCCTACAGTTATAGTGACATTGATCTTTGATCTTTTGACCACAGAGTCGATAAACTTATTCTTTTTACAAGTGCAAGCTATCCACAAATTGTGGTCTAGGTCTGTATGTAGAACTAATGTTATTGTGCGGAAACCATTTATTTTCCTTAAGTCACATGGACCTTGACCGTTGACCTTTCGACACCGAGATCAATAGGCTTCTTTCTTATCCCGAGTACAAACTACCCACTAAGTTTGGTGAAGGTACGTGCTGTAGAACTGAAGTTATGGTGCGGAAAAGGACAAGGCGACGGACAGATAGTCATTGCATAATACGCTTCGCCAAAATAGCGGACTTAAATATGAGTCTTATTTATCATTTCTTATGAGTCAATTAGAAACTGAAGAATAAATCCTTTTCGACCCTTCGTGCAGGACAATATAACTCATAATGTCAATATTATACAAATATAGACCTTTGCAGACGTAAATGTAAAAATGTACAAGCCAGGAATCCCCATATTAAAGGTCAATATGGTGCGTTACTAGTTCAATGAACTTCATATTCATCGAAAAAAAGGCCAGATACATGTAATTGTGTTATTACATAATTTAGTGCACATTTTTAATTTTATTTGCTTCTGAATAATGAGAATGGCAATATAGCCACATGACGCTATTCAATTCCCTTATGATGTCACGTAAATGTTAATGACGTCGTGACAGTGTAATACTGACGATACATTTTCACAAATCACATGATATCGTGTCATCCAATGAAATGGCATTTGTCTCATTTAAGTCATGTTATAGATCTGAGTATCTTCTGTAAAGCCTCAAGTAACATACAGATTCGCAAGATTTCTCGTGACACCGTTGAGAAATTTAAATCAACCTCCAACATTGGTTCTGATAATACAATTTTATTCATTGTAATCATTTACATTGTCATTCCAGCTTGAAAAACTGCATATATATCGGAGTAATTTCCATTCATCACAGAGAACAGTCTTCTTATCCAACAATTTCTGATGAACTGTGAGAGAATAAAATGTGAAATAAAGAATACATTCTTAATTTGAAATCACACGAAAATTCAATAGATTATTCTAGTATTTTTTGTGCTCATAGTGTCTTTTCAAACAATGACCAAATAATAATATGCATTATAAGAATGTAATACAGCCAAACTTTCTTTATACTGTGGAATAACAAATATACTATTGATCTATAATGATGGGACAATGAAGCATTGCTCACACCGGCAGGTACTAAAAAACAAACCAAACAACAACAAAATTCCATTAATATGTCACTAAATATGTGGTTTAGGAATAATATAATTTCTGCTTCCATATACATGCGTAAGCTAATCGAGTCCTATCCATCCCACAGAGTATGTATGTATGTATGTACGTATGTATGTATGTGGATGGATTGATATATGGATGAATGTATAGATGGTTGTTTTCACTTACAAAACAGATCAAAAAGCATCAGATGAATGGAAGAAAGAATATGCCTGATATTGCCGCTATAAATTTTGCGAATGTATGTGTTTGTGTGTGAACTATAAATTCTTACCCGGGGTCTATTTCACAAATATAATGAAATAAAAGTGAGCATGGAGTGTCGTTCCACTCCGCCCTGTCTGCAATAGTCAAACAGTTTTCATTGTTGCCAGTGTTGCTAGGACTTCCTGGGCCCCAGTGGAGGACCTGTAAGGAGACTTTGGTCTTACTAGTCATCCACACCCATTCACCTTCAACCAATACATCGGAGCCCCCAATCCAAAACTGTGCTATGTTTGAAATAAAAACAGAGAACAAATATGATTGAATCTTCTCCCAAGATGTTCATGTACTATAACTATCGCTTATTCTCCTGCATGGGCATTTTATAAGATATAATCCTTGAATATCCTCTATAGTATAAAGTTCCTAATTGTACGATAATAAATTCTGAAACAATATGATCTGTGAAAAGCATGTCTCCGTTAAAAATTATGTGTAGTTTAGATATGGATCATCCTATAATAGATGACATGTGGGTTTGGGCGCAGTGGTTAGTTGAGTAAAGATGATTAACGATTGTGTAAAGTATATTTGTAAAGTTCATACTGTCTTTCACTGAATGAAATAAGGAAAAGATCCAGATGATGAAATGTATACATTCCTAGCGTGTTTAGTAACATCAACAAAGAAAATTGCAACCTGAAATAACATTAGTACCGCGAACCCTATAGATACAACCAACACAACACTGCTTCCATAGAAGCAAGTAGAGTTGAGCTGCTTTCTATGCAATACTATGTGACTAGTTGTGGAAAACAAGCAAATGAAAACTTTTAATCTACATCTGAAAGGCCTTTAATTGAAAATCAAGTCAACTTTCAGGCATAAAAGGTTTTGCTGGGGCGGGGTGGGAGTTACAGTAGATGGATTTGAGTTTGTTAGGCGTAGTGTTGAACACAGAGGCTTCAAGTGGTTCCATAGAAAACGTCTTTACAATAACTAATTTAAGATCTTGATAGGCTATATTAATTTCAGTATTTTTCATGATTTTTTTTTAGTAGAAGCTCAAATGCTTCAATGTTGCTGGAATTGCATCGTTACTAATGTTGCTAATCTTGAACCTAAAGTATACTCTAACATCCACTAGTGTAATCTTGAACGTAAAATATACTCTAACACCCAATAGTGTATCCTTGAACCTAATATATACTCTAACACCCACTAGTGTAATCTTGAACCTAATCTATACTCTAACACCCACTAGTGTATTCTTGAACCTAATCTATACTCTAACACCCACTAGTGTAATCTTGAACCTAATCTATACTCTAACACCCACTAGTGTAATCTTGAACCTAAAATATACTCTAACACCCACTAGTGTAATCTTGAACCTAAAATATACTCCAACACCCACTAGTGTAATCTTGAACCTAAAATATACTCTAACACCCACTAGTGTAATCTTGAACCTAAAATATGCTCTAACACCCACTAGTGTAATTTTGAACCTAATCTATACTCTAACACCCACTAGTGTAATCTTTGACAAATAAGACATTGTTTGCTGTTTACGTATGCACTTTACAACTCCAGTACATATATTTTTGTCAAGAAAACCAAGACTAGATATGTATTGCTTTCAATTCTCGTATCCACATATATTTTGGTATGTTACTCAGTTTTTAATGCAAATTTACTTTTTACTTCAGTCGCTCAACCTCTCACGTGGTTTTACCATTAATCACGAATTACCTATGTACTGTATGCATTGCTGCTTTAGCCAACACTCCTACCTACAAGCCTGTATTACTATAAAGTACTGCCATCATCGCAATTACCACCACCATTATACCATTACTACTACAACTACACTATAACTACCGCTACTATCTTCTCCACTACTAATATCCTTGGGCAAGGCAATTTACTACAATTACCTTGGCACTAAATAACCTACTTGTGTTAATGTGCCGTAAAGCGCCAAACCAAACCAAAACCCCACTACCAATACCGCCAATAACAACACAACCACCACTAGCACAGCGTCTTTTTCTGTATAGATATTTACTGTCAAGAGGCTGAAGGAGTCTGACTTGGTTTTCCAGGAAACGTCCCTCCTCGCCGTCATTTACTTCTGTCAAATATCCGCCAAGCCGATTGCAAAGAAACTGAATTTTAAGAAGAATCTACACTGAATATGATTTCATAGTTAATATCAAAGATATATAAAAAGAAACTATTTTGGTCTGTAATAAGCACATATAAACCTTTATTTCCACTTAGTTTGAAAAAGGTCTGCGCTTTCTTACCGTTCAGATTATGAAAGTTATTGACTTCAACATCAAAATTAACACTGCATGCCTCTTGCTCATTTTTAACAATTAGTTTGCATGCACATGGATTGCTTTTGCATACATTTGATAATGACTGTTAACTTTAGATAGATAACCAAAATGTGAAGTGTAAAATTTGTCAAATTTAAGAATGAAGTGTATGTATTGAAAACACTCTGGTTTTCAGCTGAGCAACGAAGACTACTCAAGAAAACTTAAGTTTCGTTTATAATTTAAGAGAAAATATAGTAAATTTAATATTATATAGCAATCTATCTAAATTTTGATCAAGCTTATTAATTTTGTTGCACATTATGGAAGAATAAACTCCGGCAGTCATTTATCATCGAGATAAGAAATACAGATGCATACATACATACATACATACATACATACATACATACATACATACATACATACATACATACATACATACATACATACATACATACATACATACGTACATACATACATGCGTGAGTGGAGATTTTAATCCGATTCTGCATTATATTTTAGATATCTTTTGACCATCACGTGACGATAAAGGTTATCATGTTCCTAAAAACAAAAAAGTTTTCTTCACTTTAATAAGAGAGGAGATGAAAAATACTGGTCTGATATTAAGAAACTATTAGCTGCAGCGTCATCGGAAAAAAGGTCTTTTTTCCCTTCTAATATGCACACAGACACTTTGCAATTAATGCATGTATGATAGTGATTTTTCGCAGAGTCTACGAAACATTTGTTTTTAAAACAATAAAATTTAAAATCTTTTCTTGCACGTTCTTGCAACACTATGCACATTTTAAAATGTAATCTGACAGCTGACTATGACATTGAGGACTTCATTTGTTGATGTCTTTGTAGTAGAAGTAGCAGTAGTTCATGCTGTTGTTGCAGCACCAGTGACTTTTTTGGTGATGTTCTTTTTTGATGCTGGCAAAGTTCCTGCAAACAAAATGACAATGATATTTTCTCACAATTAACCCGAATATTTGTCTGAATGCTGTTCCAACCTTTCCATTTTTTCGTTTTTTCCTTGTGTTTTATTTATTTTTTTTATTTTATTTTTTTTTTCGGAAGGGGGGGGGGAGGGGGATGGCGGGTGCCGAAATTTGATCTTATGAAATTTTTTATACAACGTTGTTACTTAAAGGGATCATGTTGATTACTCACAATAATTTATTTCATATGTTCTTCATAATTTCTGAATCAAAAGTCAACACCTTGCATTCGTTAAATAATTCCAAAGGTAAAATATTATCAAACGTTTTATTTCCAGGGCATAATAAATGAAAATTGGTGATTTCAGATAATCTGAGTACTTCTGTTTATAATCTCCGGCAATGTAGTTTCTGAATTTATTCTCATACATATTTTTATAAGGGTACATCTTATCCCCTGATTGAAAGGATGTCAAGTTCTCAGCTCTTAACGCTCACGGGTCTCAATATATTCTTTTCTTAATGCCATCAATTTTGTTTTATGAACTGAAATCTTGTTGTATGTCCATCAACTCTTGCAAAGAGTACTGAATAATGAATGATATACACACAGAAGGAGAGACAGAAAACTGACATGTGTATAGTTACATTGATAGATGCAGTTCAATAATACAAGTATATGTCATCTGGTCTTCATTATCAAATTCACAACGTCAGCTCAGGTCAAGTAAGTCATATATAACCCCTCTTGTCCTTTATGCTCAGACATCAAGATTTACATTTAGATGACACTAAACGTGAAAGGGAATTAAATGCAGTGTTAGTTTGAGTGGGGACAATATAGTCTAACCTGTGTTAAGCAATTCACTCGGTGATTTAGAACAATAGCCTCTTAAGAAAGGCTGTTGCTTGATAACATTGCATTTCTTCTAAAGTTATTTCATCGGAACATTGAGACTAAAGCTGGTCATGACATGTGATTTCTTAATAGAGGTGACCTTTAAGGCATATTCGAACGCATATTTAACTAAACTCAGATTGTCTTAGTTTTTAGTTGTCAGTAAGTACAGCTAAAATAAAGAAACAACTAACGAACCCTCATCCTGGACTAAATTCATATATATGGATCATATCTAATATGTGTCCCCATTATCGTGTTCACAGGGTCCGCTAAGGTCACTGTGCCCACTTAACTTCTCACGTCATCAGCACCGTCTTAGTGGTAGACTGACAGGAATCAAACTCAGTCCCAATACGTATATGCACATGCTTTTCGGCGATAACTTTTTTTTTCGTCTTTGTCTGCAGTCTGATAGAAAAGTGCCACTGACAAAAGTTGTTGAGGATGACTGAAGCCAGCTTCTCAAGAATGCCCATCTTTGGTGGGCGTAAACTTAGATCGCTTAAACTCAGAAGTTATACTCGGTCCAATTTCATTTTTGCACATATTTTCGGCAATAACTTTTTGATTTGGAATCTGATAGAAAATTGCCAGTGGCAAAGTTTGTTCAGGTCGAATAAGGCCAGCTTCTCTATCAGGTCCCATCTTTAAAGAACGTAAACTTACATTACATTGCTATCAGATAGCGATTTTTTTAATAACTACGTTCAATACCTACGTAATTTTGAATAAATTAATATAAATTATAGCTTGACAAGCATTAAATGTCGTGGGCGTGTTTTGTAATATTCATAGCAGTTGGTTACAGTATCTCTCTGAGAGAGTGTCAGGGTTTACGAGCAAGATGTGGACCATACATTATTTGTGTATTCAATACTCATTTGCTCAGCAAATTTGGTTGAATACATGATAGTACGTGATTACGGAGAGAGATGGGGGGAGGAAGGGAGAGAGAGATGGAATCTTTTTGTTACTATGGCCGCCCACACTTTTGAAGATTAGAGATGGCCAAATTAGGTAGTCATAAGTATACACCAGCGACAAAGAGAATTTGTCAAGCTATACCCAGTGATGCAAGTAAGAGGCATGGTCAGGTACGCCGTACCAGAAAGACATTTATTGTCCGTACGGCCGTACCGGAAAGACGGGGTCTGTACCGTAGTGGTAACAGTTAAAATCTACTTGCACCACTGGCTATATACCTAACTTAGGTATTATTCGTCCATTAGAGATACCTGTGGAACTCATTCAATGACTGTCTTTGTTTTAGCACATGAACTCGTTTTTGTCTACGACATACAACTTAACACTTTTTCATAATAATTTTCACAATTTGTATGCACAGAAAGTTGAATAAAAATTGTTTGTGAGTAGATATATGTGGCTCTGTAGAGCCATACGGGTATTAACATTAGCCCATAGGCTTTCATGGAAATGACACTATAGAGCCAAACGGAAAATTCTATGTTAAAAGTGTTAACTTGAGGATTGTTATAGGCCGTTTCCATGTTGAAAAATTTATAGATCCGTATGGGAAATATAATGTTAAAATTTGCTGATATACAATCCAATACACACCCCTACTATATAACGAAAAGGGTAGGAGTGTTTATACACATGCTATACCCTCACACAAAGATACTATACTATCACACAAAGGTAGGAGTGTTTGTAGACGCGCTATACTTACATACATGCAAACATACTATTCAACGAAAAGGGTAGGGGTGTTGATACACACGCTATACTTACATATACACAAACGTACTATCACATAAGGGTAGGAGTGTTTATACACACGCTATACCCTCACACCACAAACATACTATAATATCACACAAGGGTAGGAGTGTTTATAGACGCGCTATACTTACATACATACAAACATACTATCACATAAGGGTAGGAGTATTTATAGAGAAGCACGCTAGACTATACTAGCGTACAAGCATACTATCATACAAAGGTAGGAATGTTTATATACACGCTATACTTACACAAATACAAATAGGTGTCTACGGTAAATGTAATGTTAAACTAATTAGATACTATCCCCGACACACTTTTTGATATACTATCTAAACACACACCCCTACTATCAAGCAACTGCTTTTTTATTTACAATCCAATACACCACATATACTATCCAGCACCCGTTGTTTTATTACAATCCAAATACACCCTCCTACAATCCAACGAAAAGGGTAGGAGCGTTTATACACACACTCTATACTTACATACATACAAACATACTATCACGCAAAAGGGGGTAGGATGTAAAAGAAGGGGACGAAATAGACACACACTCTCACACAAACATACAATACTATCATACACAAGTAGGCAAGGGTAGGAATGTTTAAAGACACTAATATACCCTCACACAAACATACTATTCAACCACACATAAGACAGGGGCAAGGGGTTTTACGTTTTAGTTGTAAACATAGACATAGATACAAACATACAAAACTTGGCAATGATTCAAGGTTGAGAACGTTGTAACGTAAGATTAGAGCTTCAGTCATTTAGTACAGTATCATTTTGCCATGGATGCACACTATGTTTATATGCTAAAGAAAATAGATAACCATAATGTTCACAAAACCACTTTTCTATTGACCTAAATCCTGATTCGTGGACTATTTTGACCTTCTATTGCGAGCACAGTGCACAGAAAGTAGCATCACTTGAACATTCTTTCACAATAATAAAGATAAACATTAATTTCAACACATTTACGTACTAAAGCGAGCAGTGGTTAAAATTAAGTGTTCCTCAAAGTACGCCGTTTCGGACTGATCGATCTAGCTTCACTACGTACTAAACTGTTATCAGGCCGTTCGGCACTGACTGACCTAGTTACATTATGTACTAAAGCAAACAGTGGTTAAAGTTATTTGTAAAACACGCCCTTTCGTACTGCCTGATCTATCTAAACCGCTAGCAGGCCGTTTCGCACTGATTGACCTAGCTAAAGTATGTACCAAAAGCGAGTAGTGGCTAAAGTTTACTGTCACTCGCACATGTTATTTCTTACTGATTGAACTAGCTATGCTACGTACTAAATCGCTATCAGGCCGTTTCGCACTGATTGACCTAGCTACATTATGTACTAAACGCGAGCAGCGGTTGAAGTTTACTGCTCCGCAAACACGCCGTTTCGTACTTATTGACCTAGCCACATGAACAGCATCTTTAGATACTGTGAGCATACTGCACACAATGAAATATTGTCACATGAACGCAGTACATGTTTTTTTCCAAAGCATATCGTTTGGCTCAAGCCATGCAGTAAAAAAATAATACCTATGAATCGCCAAGCCTTCTATTTCAAGTACACATTTTTGCTACGACAAATTTTAGAGTGGTATGTTACAATGGGGACATATATCATTATGATTTAAATATAAATCATTCTATAGGAAGTTCAAGTGTGTGTGTGCGGGGGGGGGGGGGTCCGTGAAACAGCGAGAGAGAGAGAGAAAAGTAGGAAGCCCTTTTTTCTATTATTTTGCGGCATTATAGGACAAGAAGAAATTAACATTAGGTTACCCTTTTTATGAGTTTCTGAAGACAAGGGTAAATTCTATGTTAGAAATGTTCAATGGCAATTTTTTTTCATTCATCAATTGAAAACAAAGTAGTGTTATATTTATTGTCGAATGACTGCAGTAACATTTGCTGTATGCCACAAATTTAAGATATCTTATGTTTTGCTGCACATGCCTTGAGACTATTACAAACAATGTTACAAAATTCCCTAAAACATAGACAGTAGAACAGTAAAAAAAAAAAAAAAAAAAAAAAAAAAAAAAAACGTCTTGATCTATTGGCAGTTTGAAGTCAAGTGACAAAAAATCACAGGGTCTCATATTGTTGCTTTAAATTTACCTATCAGTGATACATGTACTATATAAAACTACAAGGGAGGACACTTCTTTCCTTTCTCGCGTGACCTATTTCTGAATCGACGCTGATATTTCAAGCTACACTTCGCATAGCGTAATAAATTCGGTACTGATGTTTAGCTCAGGCATTCGACTTTTTATGCCTACACAAAGTTTGACTTACTACCACACCTTTAAGGAATTCCAGACCATTTTCCCACGCTACCGGTGGACATGGCCATGATCGCGACCGCTTAATATGCAGGTACAACGCCCTGAATGGAATTCTGTCCCCTTATTGGTTGACTGAAAATCAGATTAGCAGTAGGCGTAGTGCGTCGTTTTCGGTCGACCTATGAGAGGGCTGTATTCCATTCAGCTCGTTGCACATGCATATTAAGCGGTCACGATCATGGCCATGTCCACCGGTAGCGTGGGGAAATGGCCTGGAATTCCTTAAAGGTGTGGTAGTAAGTCAAACTTTGTGTAGGCATAAAAAGTCGAATGCCTGAGCTAAACAACAGTACCAAATTTATTACGCTATGCGAAGTGTAGCTTGAAATATCAGCGTCGATTCTTAAATAGGTCGCGCGAGAAAGGAGAGAAGTGTTCTCCCTTGTAGTTTTATACAGTACATGTATGACTGATAGGTAAATTGTAAGCAACAGTACGAGCCCCTGTGCAAAAAATTAGGTCATACATTGTTACATATTAACTTAGCCAATAAGAATCGTCTATTTTGTCCGAGTTTTTTTAAATCATCCCCCCCCCCCCCCGATTCAAGACATGCAGAGCAAATCATTACCTATGTATTGCCAAGCTAAAGATTTCTTGTACTGTAACATTTTTCCGTGGTTTTTTTGGAAAAGAGTAACATTAGGTAACCACACAGTTTTATTAATATCCAGCCATAACATAGACCTTACTCAACAGGCCATAACAAATCTATTATTATTATTTTTTTTTAATGACAAGAGCGAGAGATTTTGAAACAGAGAGAGTTAACATTACACCGGAGAGAGAGAGAGAATTAACATTGAACATTACGCCGGTAAGAGAGAGGGAGAGAGAGAGTTTCATATTTTATTCCTACACTAAACAAATCAAAACACAGATAAACTTATTTATTTTTATGGTATATATTCCCTTTAAATAAATTTACAATGAAATTTCAAGAATACACATCCCCCCCACCCAAAAAAAAAAAAAAATCACATCCATAGGAATTCCAATTTCTTTTTGTGTAAAATCTCATAGACTATAATATTTTTATTTTTTCAAACGTAGATGCAAAGTTCTCACAAAATATTACATCCAAACATTCAGTGATGTATTTTGACCTAAGGCTGACACAATTTCAATTGATCACAAATTGTACGATAGGCTGTGCGTTATTTATTTTTTTTTATTTTTTTTTTAATGCGACTAACGGTCAGGCGCAGAAAAACACGTCTAATTTTCTCACTGTGGAATAGCAACTGACACCAAGTCGAAGTTAAGGCGGTAGAAAATATTTGTTAGCCAGTGAGATCAATTATAATGAGTGACGAAGTGTTTTGTTCTAGATTCAAGACAGGCAGTGTGGCACAATAATGCCAATGATCTGACTTTTTACGATTGCAGTGCAGACAAACTATAGTGAATTTGCAATCATGTTAAGAATTCGTGTACTGTAACATTTTTCTCGCCACGCTAAATACTGAATTGTAACATTATTGGTTCGCGTTTTGAAACTGACAATTTGTTTGTTTTGTCACTTAGTAATTTTGACCTACACGCACTCATATGTAGAGAGAGAAAGAAGGGCTACAATATTTAGTGGCAGTTTTTTAAAACTAGTGAATTTGTGGGCTTGTATGAAGTTGAGATTTCTGGTAAAGTTGCAAGTATATGTTTTGGAAAACTGTAAACATCGGATAGAAATTTTTCTCGTTACACATGCAAAGTTGAGAGTCTGTGAAAGTTTCAAAACTCAAGTCACGTAGCTTTCTATTGCACGAAGACATTTCGACTTTAGCAAATTTTAAGTATAGCAAGTCATTATCACAAACATAGATAGAGACAGAGCTGTGACAATACTTGTTTGGATAAATTCAGTAAACTTTGTAGCACGTTTTCTGTCTTGTACTTTTGTTTTAGGTGAGGCCACTTTTTTAGCTGCAGCAGAGGTTGCAACAGTAGAAGAAGAAGACGTCGCCGGAAAAGTAGAAGTTCCTTTAGAAATGGGTTTCCATTATTTCATTAAATCAGGAAACACTGGTCTTAAATCAGGTTTGGCAGGTATCATCGTGAACGGCAAAGAATTATAACTGGCAGGAGGAGACACCGTCACCGAGCGGCGTGGTTTTCTGATGTAAGTGCGCGTTCTAGCGGCAGTACCTCTCTATCTGGCAGGAGATGTTATTTTCTTGGGACTTTTCTTCTTGGGGCTTTTCTTTTTCTTGTGAGAGTGTTAACTTGCTGCACCACTTCTCTTCTTTTTTGGTCTGCTGCCGTGTTTTTGTTTTGTTTTTTTTTTTTGCGGGGGGGGGGGGGGGGGTGGGTTGTGTTTTTTTTTTTTTTTTCTTTAGCTTTAGCATTAGGGTCCCATTTTAAAAGCGAACGAATAATGACAGCACTTAAAGAGCCACTTCCACCAGCTTTCAAAATGATTTGTTTTTTTGGTTTGTGTGTCGATTCTTGGATCAGCCAGTTGTGACAACACTACTTTATGTTTCTCAGAAAAGCGTTTGGTTTGATGGGGTATGTGAATGATACCTTGAAGTAATTGACGTGCTGTCAAAGTAAACCATCTTAATACTTCTTTGAGACTCGCTTATAAACAAATGTATACTGATTTGTACATTTTATTATTTTGTTTTAATATTTTGTTTAAAAAAAAATTTCCGTGACTGATGGCATACATTGCACGAATCAATTTCGTAGAAGGATGAGATTGAAAGAATGTCATCTTGAATACTGTTAGAAAGAAAAGAAGTGAAGGATGTTTTTATAGTTTTTCTTTTCAGACCGACACCTAAGGGGATGTGTAAATGACAGGACCTCCTTCCTTGCACCACTTGTGAAACAAATTGATACGCAATCTCAAATAATCGGGAGTAGTAGGTTTTTAATCGATGAGTACATGCGCATGAAGTTTTTGAGTGGCATCGTCATACTCATAATTCAGCCAAGGAGTTCCTAACTGTTTGGCTAACACTTGAACCTGAGATTTGTCTCTTGGACTTTTAAACAATACAACAAAATGGACATTGAGCCTGATGGTGCGCTGTGCTTTACTTTGTTGAAACAAATTTTGTGTAATGTAAATAATACTAGCTTTACTATGATGTCCTTTTCGTGTAAACCAAAGTTTAATTTCATCTTCGCCTTCTCCTAACATGTCATTGAAGATGACAAGATATGTTTGTCTCAAGTCAGGCACGATCCCATCGTCTTCGCAAGGAATGACTTCTACAAACGAGATGGATTCTCCTTGACTTTCTTGGAGAAATGTGTAAACCGATTGCCACTCTTTGTAACACTACACGATATGTTGTGGTGGACGATCAAACAATTGCGATTTGTGTTCGATCAAACGTTTGGCAAATTCGGTTTTGCCTGAACCATTCGGTCCAGCAATTAACATGTTAAAGGGATGGCGAAGTTACAATATCTCCCAACTTTGACGATCTAACTTTTCGTCAATCACTTTAAGAACGGAGGAGGATGCAGACTTAACCATGGTGTTTAGAATTCTGAGATTCTATCAATGACACAAGATATTTTATACACTTTATAGACGTTTAATATGTCATGGTATAACCAATGTACATTTCAGAAAACAAAAATTTATGCTACAACATATTAACATGTTACAAAAACAGCTCATGATTTCTTTCTTTCATGCTACAATCAATTCATATTTCAAAAAATACAGTTCATGGTGCAACATATTGTCATGTCATAAAATCAAACGTTCATGTACATTATATTCATATTTCATAAAACACAGTTCATGGTACGTGGAATGTACATTTAAAAAATTACAAGTTCATGCTACAACCAATTCACCTTTGAAAAGAAAACAATACTCAGGTACAACATATTTACATTTCACAAAAACAAATATCATGCTTCTTCTTTCATGGTGCAATCAAGGTACATTTTATTTTAAAAAAAGTTCCTGTTTTTCATTCTTTGTCTTTCTTTCATCCGTCACACACGATGTTTTGGCATGGTCAGCTACCTCTTGTGTCCAAGCATCGAATCCAAGACTTGGTGTATCCAACATGCTACACACACTTATTGGTAAGCATGAAGAGTACATCAAGTGCAACGATTGTCTTCTTCACTTGGAGGTGAAAGGTGTGTCATGTGAATAGTCGCTTTTCACTCGGTGATGTCAAACTCTTCTCTCATTTGTTGAGCGTCTTGAATTTTGTCCAAGAGTTTGGAAGAAGTTAATTCTGCATGTGTACTAAACCCGAGCCACACAGGAGATTTCAAACTGCTGTGAGACATCGATAGACTCAAAAGATCTTGATCTTTGACTTGACACTGTCGTTTAAGTTCCTCTAACAATGAGTCAAATAAGTACGTAATGAAACCTGCTGCTTTCTCTGCTGGAACCTCAGACGTGAAGTCTTTAAATTTCACTTTGTACGTATAAGCGGTGGTTCTAAATTTTCAGGAAGTCACTTTGTGAGTGATTTGGATGTGATAATAATCTTTAGGGACTACTGAATCATTTTCGTTCTTGGTCGAACTTTGCTCTGACGGTGTTGTGGAGGAAGAGGTAGATGGTGTTGGATATGGGTCTTTTTTCTGTGTGAAATTCATCCTTCTAGGTCAGCGTCTGTACTCAGAATGATATTTCTGTCTTGGCACTTTATTTATACTGGAGCTCAGCGTGTCCGTACGGTAAAGTGTCGTGGTCTGGAAGTCGCACAATTTGATAGACTTTTTTCTAAAGGTCGACTCACAATTTGGTGATTTTGAAACGCACAATTTTGTGTGGATCCAATGTTTTCAAGCGAAAGTCTTCACCTTGTCCTGGCTGTAAAGATTCTTTCAACACGTCAAAGTTGACTACTTGACTCTAACGATAGTTCAGTGTCAGTCCTCTGACTTTGCATTTGGTATGCACTTGTTTGTCCGTGTCGATTTCTGTATTGGTATCCGTAATTTCTGGGGCCATCGCTAACAAAACTCACAATAGTGTCTCCTGGGTGTTCGTCAGGGCGATCGATGTACATACAATTTTAAACAGGTATTGGTTGTCACGTACGCTGCAATGATGACATTTCCAAACTCATCAGGGGGTGCAAACTCTGTCACTTTTTCGTAATATACCAAGATCAAATCTTCACGGATGATTTCCACGTGTTTCGTTAGTTTTTCTTTGTCGTCCACCAGTTGAATGGAGCGACTTGGATCTGCCAAGTATTCCATCTTGGGTAATATTGGACGTTGTGCCAATTTTTCCCACAAACAATTTAACATGACTTTGGCAAACGATCGTCTTCCTTCGTTCTTTTCCACGTGTTCCAAAGTAATGCCTTCTAAGGATCTGTACCGTTACTTGAATGTATCTTTGTCTTTTCGAGTCTGACACGAAGATGGATAGCCGCTAGCTTCTTGTTTCAATTTTAGGAATTCGTTGACGTAGCAGGAAAAATTCCTTTATTTGAGTCGTCGTCCTTTTGGTATTGTTCTGTGGTAGGAAAGTGCCAAATTTCGTATACTTTTAACAAGCGGTATCCACGATTCAGAGCATGAAACTATTCGACACTCACCCACGTTCATGTCAAAGCGCGTTCTTCATCCTTGTGACAACAAGGTTGCTCTTAATTACATGTTTCAGCACACATACGGCATAAGGAAACATCAGTTTTCCTTGGCAATGCTGTCGTAAGACAGGATGGTACAAATTGGTTGGGGGTAAGACTATGCATTAGATCAACCCTTCGTATTGTCGAAAGTGCTTCGTATTGTCGAAAGTGTTCCACGCCAGTATGTTCTATCAGCATTTCAGGGTGACTAGTAGGAAATCGAGCATACTTGCACACCCAGGGATACAAAAAACACACATCGATGTATTTCATTTCTTCTCCTTTAGATTCGTCTACGCCGTACATCAAGCGTGTCCAAACAAACTGTCACGTGGATTCAAAAGTTTGATGTCTACCACATCGTAATTTTCCGCAATGCGTCTAAATTCTGGATCGGTTTTGAAACGTCGATAGTAATCGTGTTCCCATATTTCTACCACTTCGTATCCTTGACTTTCTAACCTCAGGCGTCATTGGAATATTTTCTCGTACAACTCTTCTATGGTGAACTCTGTGAAAGGACTTTTCGGGTTTCGTTGAGGAAAACAAGTAGGGCATCCGTGAAATAAACATCTTTAGAGTTCGTACACCGTCTGGCTGTTTTCTAAATCCCAACCATCCACAGAAAGAGTTCCAATTTTCTTTTCTCCACCGTTTCTAGCATGTTGTATCCATTTGTCTTCACTATCATACAAGTAATGGAGCCAGCGCAAAGCTTTGGCGGAATATCGACGGCTGACAGAGATAGGATTGAGGGGGTATATGGTAGATAGTTTGTTCTTGGGCATGAACTTATTTCGATAGACTAATCCACCCGCTTTAGCGATGGTAGAAGCTTCCTTCAAAGGATCGATACCTCCGTGATCCACTAAAACGGTGTAAAATGTCCACATCAGATCGGCAATATTTAAACATTTCTTCTTGAAAGTCAAACGGGTTTGAAGAGTAAGTTTGGTACCAGGTGTATAATGGTTCTGGTCTTGTTCTGTGTGCATACCGTCGGCCTGTAATAGCGAACGTTAGGCAAATGTGGAATCACAACGTGTTCATTAGCTTCGGTATTGAAAAAGTGTGGAAAATAACCTTTGGCCGCTTCTGTCATTCCAAACGTTTTAGGCATTCTACTCAAAGGTATGCCCAAGTAACTCATGGAATCTTTAAACTGTGCTTGTCCTACTTTCAAGTAGATGAGTTTGGCTCCATTCATGGTGACTGTGGGATATTCGGTGCCTTGTTCTGGATAATATTTCAAAAGAAATTGTCCGTCGTATCCCGGGAAATTGTGAGCCATGACTGTGGTATATCGATGGCAGTCCACGTAACGCTGGAAGTCCTCTTCGCTCCAAATGTTGCCGATAGGGTTTAAAATCCATTCCGCAAAATCGGGAAGAATGTGGGGTCCACGAAAGATTTTTTCTCGTCCTCCTGAAATCTTACTACAGTTGGGACAGTGAAAAAATATAGGTTATTGTATGCACTTCTCACAAGCACCATCAGCTACGCAGAAATTAGGGATGTGAATGCCAGTCTCTTGTGAACATTCAAAGTCAAAAAAAGATAAAATCCACTTGTTTCTTTTTGTTCTTGTGCTGGTCCTCATTTAAGTCTTCTGCCAGTTCATTCTCATATTTTTGATGTAACACTGATGCTCAAAGTCCACGATTTGGTAAAAAAAAACAGCATCTTTTCTTTCCTGGACAAACGTGTAGCTTTGGATTATTGGTTCGAATAAGATGTCCACAATTGAAGCGCAATCTCAATAATTCGCAAGTACTTTTCTGTTGGTTAACTTGTTTCATGCGATGTTGTTCGTACTAAGTGTGACTGACAAAGGTTCGCTTGCAAGAAGAGCAATGAATTCGTTATTTTCCTTCAGGAATGCATGATTTGATCGCTAAACACCCACGACGTCTCTCTCCTCAATTAATGTGTTGGTCCCGATTGGGAAATCCTTGGTCACATTTCTCGAAACAGCATCGGTATCCGAGAAATCCTGTGGAACAGGTAATAGCATAGAAATGCTCTTGATGATCATACACATAAATGTGTTTTCCGCCTGGGAAATCTGGTCCTCGAAACGCGAGCTCCGCGAACGACTAGAGGGTATACTTTCAAGATATAACGAGGAGCTAAGACGTCTTGAAATTTCTGTATTTCAGGAATGCCACACACTGTCTCTTTCGAAATGCCTGCTTGCTGCAAAAGGAGTTCTGCTTCTTTTCGTTGTGAGTGTCTGACCGATCGTCTAATGTTCATCCATGATTTTTTCCGTTCAGCGGTATCGTTTTTCTCGGCATACGTTCGCCCCACGACGATGGCACGAGCTAAGCACATCTGATCTTGTGAGTTGTCAATTTGGACGATACTGTGTTTGGTACTGCGAATTTCGGCCACCAATAGCACTTTTCTGCGTCCGCTACCTCTGGGAGGTGAAACGTGGGTTGTGTGAAGAATGGCTTTTCCATCGGTCATGTTAAACTCTTCATTGGATTGTTGGACGTGTTGAATTTTGTCAAAAATTGTGTATGCTGTTAATTCTGCCGGTGTACTAAACTCGATCAAAACGGGAGACTTCAAACTGTCGTGATTGATGGAGAGTCTCAATTGATCGTCATCTTTAGCTTGGCATTGTCGTTTCAATGTTTCCAACAATGAATCCCACACATCTGTAATGAAACCTGTTCCTTTCTCTGGTGGCACTTCAGACTTGAACTCTTTAAATTTCACCGTGTACGTGTAAGCGCTGGTTCGAAATTTTCTGGAAGTCACTTTGCGGGTCTCTCGAATGTGAAAATAATCTTCAGGAGCAACTGAACGGCTTTCTTTCTTGGTGGATCTTGACTCTCTTGGTCTTGTGTTAGAGGTAGAGGGTACTAGTTCAGACTCACTCATGTCGTCTTCAAAATCACTGGCATGAACTTGTGCTAACACTTCTCTGATCGTATTCGTCGACAAAGAACGTCGTCGTAGTCTCTTGGCTTCTTCTGGTTTCTTCTCAGCAAGGTGTGATCTTTTCATGATGATTGCTGATTGAAATATGATTTAACTCCGTTATTTCTCTCCATATATTCCCCTGTCTCTATCTATCTTTGTGATAATGACTTGCTATACATAAAATTTGCCAAAGTCGAAATGTCTAGGTGCAATAGAACGCTATGTGACTTTAGTTTTTAAACGTTCACAGATAGAATTAGATGTCATTTACCCACAATAACTGGTGTGCACTGCCATATTCCTTTCGGACGAACAGAATAAAATTGAAGTGTACACAATGTGATGCTTACGCTGAACTTTGTCTTATACTCTGAATATTTCGGCAAAGGTTTAAATACAGGCAACCATTATTTATTACAATCATCAATTATCAAATAAAAAAAAATGTATTCACGGATCCTATACAGAAAAGTTTTAATCGAACGAAAAAACTACTCAACCGGCAAGTGATGTAACTACAAAAGCTAAGAACAGGAATTACATGTAATCAAACTAAGAATGCGAATTTTGTGAATAGGACACACAGTAACAACTCGTTTTGATGTAATTTCGCTCGAGTCCTCTCTTAGTACTTTTTTGAAAGTACCAATGTTATACGCTGTGTAGTTAAGGATTTCCGATAAAACAAGCAAATATCCTGCAGCAATTAAATATATCTGGGATAAAATTCTTGATACGCTATGAGTACCATGACACTGACATTATTCTATAATGGCGGACGAGAAGCCCAATAAAATTTGGATAGAGTCAAAACGCTTAAATTTTGGAGGTAATTTCAGGGAAATATTAAAAATAATTGTAAAGAACAAATAAGTCCTTCCTATATTACACTTAAATTTAAAAACAACAACAGCACAAAAAAGAACTAATTAAAGCTCTGAGTTTCGCATCGCAGTGAGCTTTACTCACAGGGATTTGTTCCAGAAAGCCGTTATCAGGTAGTGGAGCGAAGAGTAAGGTACATCAAATTTCTTTTGCCTTTGGACTTTTACCTATCACTCAGGACGCGCGCTGTATCATAACAACACTGACATTGCTTCAACCAGCGTCCAATCAGATTTAATATATGACATATTCACTAGCTATCATGACACGCCTTCTGTACATTTAACCGAAATCAAATATTGGTGCCCTTGACCAATTGCAAGGATTGCTTTCAAAAATCTACTTAAAACAAAAGTATAACAGTATCACAATCATGATAGCAGAAGACAAGCCGTCGTGCATGACCAAATTGCCGAAAATGACGTTAATTCAAACTCGGTCAGTCATAACAGGAGACTTCATCCTACGTGACATCAACTGGATATTTGTAGCACCATTCCTGTTGCTGGAGATGTGTAGTAGTTTAAAACATTATACTACGAGGTCCTATTACCGCGTCATACCTATTATTGACTGATCATTTAATTTTGTGGGGTGGAACCTGTGATTTATTATTTTTTTAAAAATATTTGGCTCTCAAATAGCTTGAAAAAATATTCTTGTTCTGATTTATAGGGAAAAATAACCTGAATACATTAGTTTAACAAAATATATTATCTTGAGGTAAAGACAACAAACAAAATATCCGAGCTTGAAAGAAAATTCCAGCCCCCACCCCCCACTGAAAATTAAATGGTTGTACCCATACCGTGTCATTTGAGCATTTCCAATAACTGCTGATGTTATGCAAACAAACTTATGTAGAGTCTATCTTTCCCTGCATCAAGAACAAATTTGATTTCATGCAGTTATGAAATTTTCCAGTGTTCAAGTAATATTTTGGATAAAGTTAGTAGACTTCCTTTTGGTTATCTGTTCTAAGTACATGTAGTAACATGGTAATAGGACATACCGGCCTATAGTGAAAGAATTTACTCTTGAACAGATAAATAGATAACCTTTCAGATTCAGCAGTCCATATGATCTGATGATTATATCCCATCCATGACTTGTATAAAAACAGATCATCTGCCTTTCCATTGGAATGAGTGATCATGATATTCTGGCTATAAACACACTACTTAGACCAAGTCAAACTAAAAAACCTAAAAAGAAATGTGTTTAATTACAGGCTGAGGCTATTCGAATGGCAGCAGAGGAAGACTATTTGCAAGGCCACTGTATACCTCAGCCACTATTTCCACGGCCACAATGTACATAATTTACATAAAGCTATTCCTATGGTTGCATGTACCTGATAAGTGAAAGGGTATTTGCACAGCTGTGTAGCAACCACAGGAATAACTAGCCTAATCCACACAGCAGTCACATATTTTATATGATGGATATACATTTTTCACATTTTTTAATTGAAATTGTCAGAATTCAGTCTTTTCTTCCATAAAAATATATATTTTCACTCCTGAGTATCTTTAATGCCAATTTGCAAGTCTTTATAGTTAAAAATGGTACAGTGTTACACTCATTTATCTCACAGACACTCGTAACAAATGCAATTAAGAGTATCGGTTAATGGATGGAGGTGGAGGTGTCCAAAACTAACAATGTCCTTGCAGGTTTGGACGCCCCTTATCTATTAACCAATACTCTTAATTTCATTTGTAATCAGCCCCTGTGTTCACTGGATGATTAAGAGTAATTCGGACTCATCCCTAATGTATTCATCAGTCGTCATGCAGATAGTCTTTGCAACAGCGGGTACAATGTGGCCATATGAATAGTCTTTGTAAAATTCAGTACACAGCCGCCGTACTAATAGTCACTGCCTTAACTATAAGCAAGTGAAGTGAGATAAAATCAGGAGTGACTTCTCATTTCTTGGGGACAAATATCTAATATCTAATCCTGAGAATAAATCGGTGGAAGATAACTGAAATAGTTTTAAAGATGTCATCTTCCAAAAAAGAAAATCAAGAGTAAGTCAGATATACTATGATGAATAACACCAAGATTAAAAAGCTAATAAGGAAGTAAAAGAACAGATTTTACAAAAGGAGACAGAAGAACAATTCTGAAGAAAATGGGGGGAAAAATGTCAAGACCTTTGTCGCATAGTAAGGAATAAACTACATGCGTCTTGTTACAGCTATCTGAATAATGTACTGGATCCAGAATAGATACTAACTGAAAGAACTTGTAATCCAGAAAACAAGACACCATGAGTGTAGGAACTTTAAAATCAAGTGGAAGAAACTGCACAAGAAAAAGCAAATAATGTTAGATGAACAATGAACATCTGTTTTTACAATGGAGGATACACAAAACATCACAAGTTAAGGTGACTTCCCATATGAACCTATGCCAAAGGGTCATATTTCTATTAAAGGAATTAAATATTCATTGTAAGGTTAAACCCCAAAAAGGCAAGTGGTTCAAATAAGATTCCAATATTAGTCCTGAAAAAGAATGAGTATACAGCACCAGTCCTTGCATACATGTGCATCTGCTAGCAGTCTCATGACACATCAGAGGTACCATCTGACTGGAAAAATGCTAACATTGTGTCCATCTTCAAGAAAGGAGATGGATCCAAAACTTGGAGATTATTGCCCTTTATCACTAACTGCTGTTGCATCAAAAATGATGGAACACATCATAATCTCATATCTCTCATCATAGTCCACCTAGACAACAAGAACATCCTGCAAGATAACCAGATTTAGAACCAAAAGGTCCTGCAAAACACAGCATATTACCAAAAATAACATTGCCAGGAACTTGGATGAAGGCACTCAAGTCGATATGGCCATATTAAATTTCTCCAAAGCTTTTGACAAAGCTCTACACCAAAGATTGTCACACAAGTTATCATATTATGGAATCACAGGAGATGCCCGCTGGTGGATTGATTCATTCTTACAAGACCATTGTTCAAAATAAGAAGCCTGATTCATTAGCTAAGTGAAACATGACATGTACAGGTTCAAAATAGACAGAATATACATTAAATGATTTGTTTCAGCCCCCAAGCTGCTGGGGGACAACTTGTTTGGGAAATGTGTGTGGAAAAAACAGTCTTTTTGTGATTGGGGATGGGGTTTGGTAAGCTGTTTTCCACTGACACATCAGTATAACTGGTAGCATTTCCATATTAGGTACTCATACTCAATCTGGATTGTCATTGCCTGCGAAAATGTGACGGATTTAATCTGATTGGACATTGGTTGATGCAAGGCTGGTGTTGTTATGATACAGTGTATGTCTCGAGATATCAATCCAAGTCCAAAGGCAAATAAATTTGATGGGGGGAGGGGGGGGCACTGTGTGGTGCAGAAATGACCATAGAGGAAACTTGCTAGGACAGTGTTCCATTCCCCACTCATGTTCAGGCATTTATACCAAAAAGAATAAAAGGCTTGGCATGACTTACACAAATTGATTTGTCAGACATTTCACCACCATTCAGTAACTTTTGGATCTTGTCAACAAAGTTTACTTCTAGCTTGTTAATGATGAATTGACCTCCGATATGTAAGTTCCATCAAGCCCACACCTAATCTCTCCCCACATGTAATCTGGGCTATGTTTTGGCAGTCTAACCAAATAAGCCTGTTCTGTCCAAGATTTCATGATCAAAATATGTTCCTATTTACGCACAAAAACAGTTTTGCTCAAGCCAGACAGGAAAAAAATTACATTTTTTTCTAATAGAAACTCTTTCTATTTTGCATCTAAAAAATATATATTCTATTAACTTCATTTATTCATGTAATGTTTTAAATTTTCTTTGGCGACATGCAATGTGCTTTTGTACAGGAACACTCCTTATTCACCATCTTGTCACATTTTCATAATGATGGCAAGGCCCATAAAACTTTGGTGAGAACAGTGACATCACATGAATGCACAACCAAGTCATCAAAATAGCAGACCATGGATCAAAGTGAAACATATTCATGGTCAGCAATGCCAAAACAAGGCCCTGATTGGTCTGTTATCAAAGGTATTTCGCCATTTCATTTTGAATAACATTGAGAGCTAAGGAAAGACTGAAAAATTGAACAAATACAATAAAATATGTGATTTTAAGCCTTCGGCAGTTCTTAGCAGAAAAGATGGCAAAATACTTTTTTCATAAAATAACTGACCAATCATATTAGCTGTGGGTAGAACTTGCATGTGGACTTGATGGACCTTATATAGCGCATATAAACATTTGTAAAAGCTATATTCCCTCCCAGAACTAATTGTAACATATAATGAATGTGTTCTTTGCAGTTTCTAACTGTTTTAAAATAATGTCTTACCACCAAAATATACTCAGATCATTGAGTTCAGTTTGATTATTAATTCAATTATCTCTTACCTGCCACCCTTCTAGACAGTGGCGGGGGATTTTTGAGACTCAAAAAGTGGGTTTTGTTGTCCTAGTCTGGATTTGTGCATGTAACCCAAGTAAGTGATGTTGTACAATTGAAAATAAGTTGTCTGGTCATGCAAACTAGTATACAAATTACTGGAATTTCAAATCTGAATAAAGGAAAGTTAGACACCTATTTTTTTGAAAAATTTAATACATTTCCAAACAAAACTAGCTGGTAAACTTTTTGGCATTTTCATATCGTGATCACTCACACATACACAACAAAAATACATACACACAATAACTATCATAACCAAAATACATACACACAATAACTATCATAACCACACAGACATTAAGTAAAACTAAAAATCTGTTCATGGAACATGGATGCTCCACCACAGTACCTGAAATGACCTAAACACAAGGTTACAAGGAAAACATTGGCAGATCAGTGCAGATGGAGCTCCGGCTACAAGGAAAACATTGACAAATTAGTGCAGATGGAGTTCAGGTTAAAAGGAAAACATTGACAGACATCAGTGCAAATGGAGTTCAAGTTATTGACTGACAGATCAGTACAGATGGAGTTAAGGTTACAAAGAAAAAACATTCACAGACAAGCGCAGATGGAGTTCAAGTTACAAGGAAAACACTGACAGACAGATCTGTACAGATGGAACTTGGGTTACAAGGAAAACATTGACAGATGGATTGACATGACCAGTCACAATATATCTGTAAAAGTGATGATATAAAAATGTATACATTGTTATCCCAGTGTTGAAATCTACCAGAATCCGTGACTGTTATGGGGATAAAGTAAGTTTTAGTTAGTTTCTCTCAATGGTAATGTCATAAACAAAAGATCTTGGATGTTGCTGCTGTTGTTGTCTGATTGGAAAGTATTCAGTCATTATGGCAGTGATCAGGAGAAATTGTCACATACCTCAAGAATAACAATGCAAATCAAATAAAAACTTTCAAGAATTATTCTTGTAAGGCAACACAAAAGTTTGAATAAGTGATTTTTTTTCCTTTACAAAATATGAAAAACATAGTCAATTTCTTGTTGACTTACAAAAACACATGTATACTTAATTTTATCGAATAGGCAATCTGTAAATGAAATAAAACTGGTGAACGCAAGTCAGTGGGAAACTGGTTTTCAAACAAGGGTTACACTCATAATTTAAAAAAGAAAAAATGTGTATGATCTCGATTATTTTTTACCAGTACATTAGATTCAACATTTGCAATGAGACACACACAGACTCTCACACATTTTCTAGAGCCCACTTTGGTGGAAGTTAAACATAGTGATCAGTTTTGCCTCTGTGTGTACCAGCACATCCATCCATATGCCCATCCGCACCCTAGATTTACCTCGGTGCTAAAGTTTTTTGTTTTCCTTACATTTTAATATGATTTGATCCACTTTGGATTTGAAATATAGCTTCAGTATGCACATAGCCCTCATTATCAAAGCTTGGATGCAGGTTAGACGTGCAGGCCAATTGCCACCTTCTTGTTTAGACACATGTCAAAATCTCACTTCAGCCTCAAACATGGTCGGCTCAAACACCCAGGTCTTTGGATCATTTGAACTGGTGTTTAAACCTGGCAGAATGTATGTAAGTGATATAAAAATATAATCGACTCAAACTACCAATATCTTGAACTGATTCACTTTGATCTTTGCATGTAAGGTTATTGAGTTACCACTAAAGGAGGGTGGGGGTATTATTGCACTTTGAGTATGGGATTCCACATGTTCTGTTATCTTTTGTCTATGTCTCCCAACTCTTGACCACTATGTGCCCCTTTGTCATGCCTTTTTTTACCATTACTTCTATAGCAAACAATTATGTGTCTCTTTACAATTTTGTTTGTTCCTCAGATTTTGAGGATACAATATCCCTTGTGATCATAGGTGCAACACTTGAAGGGGGTGCAGTTTTTGTCTTAGCAAGAATAATAGTTTTCAGTTTAGTATTCACCCATGATTCGTGAACATTTTCAGTTGATGGAATTTAAATAATTCTTTGTTTTGTTTTTATTACAGATGAAACATCAACCTTATCCTCAGTAGAGTGCATTGAAGTGAGGGCAGAGTCACAAAGAAATGATGTTCTGAACCTAATAAAAGAGGAGTTTAACATTGATGTAGATCATAAAGTGTTAAAGGTAATCTGGTAATGAAAGCACTCAATTAGGACATCTATCTATAAGAACTGGCATCAAAAAGTGAAGATGTCGTTAGTGTATGCTAATGATTTTTATGACTATCATGCAGACTTGGGGATTTAAGTCTTTTTTATGTTTTTAATTATAATAAGTTTATTGGACAATCAGTTTTTGTTTAGGGGGTTAAGTTTAGTGCTACTAAAGTAGCATTGGATTGCTTCTTTGAGGTTTTACAATGGTAATTAATTGCCATTTATGCAGTATCATTCTTCTTAGACTGGCTCTATACATATTGCTGGATTGCAAGCAAGTTTAGAATTTTATTATGAAGTTAATGAGAATTAAACCACCAGTCTGTGACGCAGCAAATGTGGCAGTCGATTATGAAAGTAAACCTCATAGTGACTGTCAATTGTTATTTTGGTTGCTCTAAACTTATGATCTGCACATTTTAACTTAACGAATTGATAATGATAACTTGCAGTACAGCTCATGCAATTTTTAGATTCCCCACGTTTTGCAGTGGGGGACTTAATCCCCTCCATGTTCAATCCATGATAAAGTTCCGCAGTGAAGGGTTAAATACCTACAAATCACCACCGCACCTCGGCAGGCATGCCATTTGTAACTCCACCATGGAGGGGCTGGTCGACATTACAGATTGACATTTGAACAGCCAATGAATGAAGACCACCCATGGAAAGACTGAGACATCAAGAGTGATTTACAACTGGATACCATTTGAAGAATCAGCCATGTTTATTTTAATCATATATTTGGACAATACAAAAATAATTTCTTGTATATCCAATACATGTATATTTAAAAGAGGTTGGTGAACTTCTTTTGCAATAATTTTATGCTTTTACTTTATTCAAAGAAATCTGAACAAGCTTATGCACTGACTTGACGAGAGGCACACCTTGTTGAGCTTCTCTTGAACAGCATAAATGTATCCTGTTGTTACAAAGGAAAAGTAATCCTCTGAGATATGGACAATTAAATTTGAAATGACACCACTTCTGTTTTAAAAAAAAAAAAAAAAAAAATGAATTAACAACAAAGGAAAAGTAATCCTCTGAGATATGGACAATTAAATTTGAAATGACAACCACTTCCGTTTAAAAAAAAAAAAAAAAAAAATTATACTGAAATGCAAACCATCTGCTTAGTCCTTAAAGCAGTAATGGCACAGTCACAAGGCTGAATATACACAACTTTGAACTAGTTCAGTTCAGACTGCATGTGTACTGTAAGGACTGTCCATTTAATATATGAGGCTAGAATGTTCTTTCCAACCAGGATATTTTGTTATCTTTCATCACAAGATAAATTTGTTTCAAGTAAAATAAGGAATGGAATAATGTCTCTTATTATACTACAAATCAAAGCAAGGCAATTGTTTTCAAGCATTTAACTCCCTCCCCCTCTTGTAGAAAATTAAATGATCTCTCCCAAATAAAGACTTGACTTCAGCAGATGTTCTACAGAAATCAAGGCAGCAACCATTGTCAACACTGTTATAAAATATTGACAAGGGTTAGCATCAAAAGATAATGTCCATTTCAGCTTGGGAAAGGTGTGTTTCTATCACATGAAGCCATCTGATGTGGCACGTTGTATTTAACAGCCCCAATTATGGTCCTGCCATTAACAACGGAAGTTTGATAATTGTTCATAATTAATCTGAACTCAAGTTATTGCTGAAGTGAATAATAATGTGGGAAATTATAAAATCTCAGATGTTCAGAGATTTAAATTTACGACAATTTTTGGGCATTCTGCATAGATGTATGGTCTCCACATGTATCCTATTAATTGCTCATTTTTTAAAAAGGAAAATATAAAAACATTATAGAACAAATAGTAAATCATATGGAAATGATATGTCAATAACCTAATCATAATATAGATCTATTTCTTATAATAATTATTTTGATGCATATATTAAAATACGCAATTTCCTGTTTTTATGACTCTTGGAACATTTGGTTATTGATACAAATAAAATGTAAACTAATTTCTTTGAATAGTATTTGGCATGTTTCTGTACATGGCCTTATTGCTTTACAGCTACAGTTACTGTAGCTGAGTGGATAAAGTGTGTGACTTAGACACACACACACATTTGACTTTGAAGCACGAATGCACCTGCTTTCAGGAAAATTTCTTTCTTTCTTTTTCCTCCATGACCTGATAATGTCTATTACGATATTACTATTCTTACAACTTATAAACTTTTCCATATTTTTGTAGATTTATAATTGGTTGATTTTTAATATTTTAATTCTGAAGAAGATTGCTTAAAAATGTTGACATGTCAAGCATCAAAAAAGTAAAATTTGGTTAACGTTAATAAACATTTTAGCATTTTTAAAACTCACATTGGTGAAAAATTCTTCAAAACATCCGCAGAATCACGAAAAATATTCATGCCAGGAACATCTGTTTGATTTGGTGTGAATAATGATGAAAGCTAGGCAATCAGGGATTACTTAAACTGTTACTGAAGCACATACAAAAAAAATGTTTCTGATGTAAAGTGCAACTGATAACAATAACTTGCGCAGTAGTGATTTGGATTCCATATTTTATGAGAGAGAGAGAGAGGGGGGGGGGAACGTTTCTAACGACAGATAATGATTCCAGAAATGCTTCAGAACAGGTTCATCTCATTTTTCTGTATTATACATACTGAGTAGTATGCAATAGGTAAACAAACAGAAAAAGAAAAAAGTAAAATGTTAATTTCATCTGATGTTCAAGTTTTCTTGATGATATAGATATACATGTATATAATAGACATACAATATTTACATACAACAAATGAGTATATGTTTATTCCGGTTCAGGCAAGTTTTGAGATTTTGTATAGATTTGTTACTTATAATATCAGTTGACAATGTGTTCCACAGTTGAACTGTAAAAGGCAGGAATTAATTTTGATACAAGGTAGTTCTACAGAAAGGGAGCCAAATGAATGAGTGCTGTTGGTCTCATTGTTAATAACAAAAGGTCAAATTACATCTTTGTAAGTATTACGGAACAAGACCATTGTCCATTTTAAAAAACAACTAATCTTATTTTGAGCTCTCTCTCTCCTCATTAACAAATAATCTTTACTTAGGTGATCTGACTGACACAAGGAATGGAAGACAATAAACAGATACATGCACAAATTTGATACTAGTTGTATTGATTAGTTTACAAGTTCATTTTTCTATCACTACTTTTTCTTTTACGAGAATCAAATGATGGAATAGCCTGTGGTTATACAGTATGATTCAACAAAATGCTCATTCAATAAAATAAACATTGTTCACTTATCCCCAAGTACGTTGTATATTGTCAACATAATTGCAAAGAAAACAAACCTGCAGAAGAGCTGCTGTTGTGCTTTTAGGTTATCAGTTCACAGATGAAATTGACATGTCAATGGCAAAGAAAACGAACCATGTTGATGGCTTCTGTTGTGCTAGGTTATCAGTTTGCACATGAGCATTTATCTTCAGAAAGTGTACGTGTGAACCTACATGTATTTAGGATGATTTTTGCAACTATTTGTGATTTTTTTTAAAAAAAAAACACTTCTTTGATAATTAATACAGAATAGAACAGTTTCAATTAAAGTAAAGATACAAAATTTTAATAATGCTGTCTCTCTCTCTCTCTCTCTCTCTCTTTCTCACCCTCTGACACGTATGTCTGAGACTAACATTCATGTATGCAGTGCCCTTGCCCATGCACACAGATCTGTTACTGCATGCAGAAATGCGTCTTCTTTCTTTACAACGTATAAAAATTCAGTATGAGAATGAACTTAACTTCATTATCGTCTTTATATTTCTGGAACAGTACATGGTCAGTTAGCTTTTAGCAATAATTTTTGTTTTTGTATGTTCATGCAGCAACTGCCAGAACTGTGCTTTCTCAAGTTTTAATTACCCCTCTATAATGCTGTGATTGGGTGTCAAAAGAAATCGTACATTATGTTAATGAGAACTCATGCACGTGGTAACCATCATAACTTTTGTAATCTTGTTTCACTTCAGTCAGGTATGAATGCGACTTTGTTATTAATTTGTTTGACGTTTATTGTTCCTTTCACTGCAGTGAGTACAATATCACTGACTTTCATATGATCGTTAAAAAAGTATATTGCACAAACTGCAACAGAAATAAGGACATGAATGCATCTGTAGATTCTGATAACATAGTATTTGAAGGGGAAAAAAATAGATTCATTGTGTAAAATGTAATATTAATAAAGTTTGCAAGTCATTGTCATTACGTTAATATTATCTTAAATTTGATTTGGCATTATATATCATACCTTATCTTTATTAGAACTGGCAATGTTTATAATAAACTGAATTATAACATTTTTTTCAGTATCAAAAGTAAGCAAATTGCTCCCAAAAGAGATAACAATGTAGATATATCGGTGCCTCTCTCTCTCTCGCTCTCTCTGAACCTCTTTAGAGCATGCTTGCAGGGGTCACAAACAGTAAACCACGGCCATTTTATCAAGACCACGTCCACTCCACAGTGGTCATCGGATGCGACTCCACCAGAAAGCGTGGTGTGCAGAGCTGTTCTCCTCAAGAAACCATGGCAACTCCATCAGGACGCAGAGATGGTAGAGGTTTTTTTTTTCTTAATCCTCTCCATTCTATTTCCACTCCCACCGCAAAGCATGGTAAATCGAAAAATCACGTGAGCTGTACTGTATTTGATCAATGAATGTCTTGTTTATTATGCAAACATTACCATATAAATGAAATTACAACAGAAAAGCACTGGATTAGCTAATTTTAATCGTACTGTATTTAATTCAAAATGTGAGGACGAAAATAATATAGCCAGATCCTTTTTTTTATCATGCCAGTCCTGTAAAGAGCAGGAATTTGATCAAGCTTTTTGTAGCTGATGGCAAATTGACGTAGGAATCACTTTTCTAGCAGCAATAGAAGCAGTGAAGGCACTGTAGTTAATGTTAACATTCTTTATTTACAGTGAACAGCAGTTTACTATGAACAAGCAGTTCCTGATGCAATCATAATATCACAACACTGGCAGGCAACTGACATTCACTCCCAAGGCTTAAACATGCTATAATCTGTTCAAAAATTTACCCATCACTGGCTTGCAGTATCCACAAGCTCACTTTAAACTTCCATTTAAAAGAGTGAAAATGATGGTACCAAAAACAAAATTAGAGTTGTTGTTTTTAAAGCTCAGCAATCGGTTATAGTAACTGTTTAAAACTGAATATATTGAGCTTACACTAATCGAATGGATCTTGATCAAGAGACAGTGTCTAGATACCATGCTTACATAATAATTTTTCACAGCATTTTGCCTTTAGCTATATAAAGTATTGGCATAACATTTTTGAAAGTCAGATACAGTGGGGATGAATCATGTTATGATGAGCAGGAGAGACACCATATTTCTAGGAACCCTTGTGTAAAAAGTTATGATTGTTAATGATAGCTTTTTTATTATCGTGCTTTAATAGATGCATGTAAAAAATAATTTGTTTTAATGCACTGGACAGTATTTTCTCCAGGCTGCGCATTTTAGGACAGTAAAATTCAAAAGGGTTCACATAGACATCTGCAGCACTTCATAAAAGGCAAAGACACCAACAAAAAACAAAAAATACCTACACTGTATAATGTTCGCAAGCTTGTGCTTTATGTGCCAACTATTAGGCAGGTCCGAAAAGTCATGAAGAGACTTTATTTTAACCCTCAGACCATGCGGCAGGGTTTTCATCGATCAGTATTATCTCTTGCTTTGACAGACCTCTGAACGAGTGAATAATAAGAAGTGAAAGAATAAAAGACATTGTCATGCAGAATACTTTTGTTAGTAAAGGTGATAAAAACTGATACTCTGATATAAATTCAGTTACTGTATATTTATTGACTGTAGGTAAAAGACTGTACAGCAGTTATGGACAGTGACAATGGGGCTTTGTCTCTGCATCTGATACTGACATCAGGAGCAATAGCTCAGCCAGTATTGTGTAAATAATGCATAAGAAGACACTGCTGCTAATCCCAAATAAAATGGTTGACTCAGAAATTACTAAAATGAAAAATCATTTCCATTAGCAGAAAATAGCAGTGGTCTGAGGTCTGGGACCAGGTAATTTCCAGTATGAATCCTTATTTCAGTTCTAATTTTTAAGCATTCTTATCTTGAAAAAGAACATGAGAAAATTCACAATAATCTAGCATGAAAGAGAAATACTTGTATGAAATTAATGCAGTATTTTAAAGGAATTTTATCATTTAATATAAATATTTATAATTGTGGTGTTGAAAGAAGCAAATAATGTTCATAGAAACTGATGAAATAATAGGCAGGGCCCCCTTAAAGTGAGAAGGGTCCCATAAATTTGACCCAGAGTGACCCTAATGGCCCATTTTCCTGGAAAGCTGGAGACAACACTGACTGGAAAAAATGCTAAATGGTTGTGAGATACTTTGTAACTGTATGTACTTCCACAAAAGTCTGATTTCTTTCATAATTATGCAGTATTAGTTTTCGTTTAAGAGCAGGGGTCAGCAACCTATGGCTTGCGAGCCAAATGTGTTCAGTAAAGAACAAAATATGACTCTTTTGTCATCCTAAAATACATGAACTTTTCTTAATTAAAATCAATATTAACTTTAAAAAATAAAAAATACTTAATTACTCACATCAATTCAGTCTTTTTGTCACTTTCTTTTCTTCTCATATTATTAATCAACATGTTTAATATCAATAATGTTAAATTGTATCCTGTCAGTTACTAATGGGCTTTCCTATACTGGCTCTTTGCTGATCTCTTGCTCCGAATTGTGACATAGTTTGGCTTTCTAAGCTGACCCCAGGTTTAAGAGACTAATGCACTGTTTAAGAACAGAAGTTCCATGCTTAAACAAATGAATATCCTAATTGTTCATGTAAAACACATTTCCATCTGTGAAGAATATAGACCAGATCTCAGTGCATTATTGAACAGCAGATGTACCAGTGGATTATGGGACAGCAGATCTGCCAGTGTACTATGGAACAGCAGATCTGCCACTGCAATACGGGACAGCAGATTTGCCAGTGCATTATGAGACAGCTTTATCAGTGCATTATTGGACAGATGTGCCAATGTATTACGGTACAGCACATCTGCCAATGCATTTTTGGACAGCAGATCTACACATGCATTATGCACTGGCAGGTCTGCAGATCCATAGTGCATTGGCAGATCTGCAGATCCAAGCAAGGGTCACGCTACCAGGTGAAATGGGTGACTACATCACCGAAAAAATTTAAACTTTGCCCTTTTCTGTTAGGAAAGCGAAAACGACTTTGCTCTGTGCTTTTTTTTAGATGTACATTGAGTGACAATAGTTGATGACTTTTGAGATGCTCTCTTAACCCAGCCATGTGTTTTAATGGCTGATTGACCATTAACTCTTTCCCCGCAAGTTACTGTTTATTCTCACTGCCTGATTCCTGCAAGTTGTGTGTTTTGAAATTTAAAATGTCAATATGTAAATAACAATTTGTGTTTTAAGAACAGAATTGGTGAAAAGCACTTTCTAAATATTATTTTTTTAAGATCTTAATTGCCATGTTTGCATTATTTTCTTCATTAAATGAGTTTGAAACCGTAAGTGAACCTGTCAGGGGGTAAAAATGGTGGACATCACTGTGTCTAAAAGTAGCTCTTCATTAGACTGTTTTTGTAATTCATTAGGCACATAAATAAAGGAAATATATACAATTCATAGAAAGCATAGTCTAAATGCATGTATTATGTAATAGAAGATTTAGCCTAAAAATAAAAATGTATAGGTCAGAAACGTATGGGACAAAGCCATGTTGTGGAATTCAAGAAATGCTGCAAGGTCAGGGCTGTTTTTTTGCATCACTCATATTTGTGAAAATACGAAAAAAGCAGTGAAGTAAGTATTATCTAACCAATACACAACATTATTACAAGTACGTAGTCAAATATTAACTCCACAAATTTGCAATCCTATCTACAGATTGTTATAACTGTTATGTATGATGTTTATATAATATTATAAATATTTTAGGAAATTATGAATGTTTCTTCACTTTAATATTTGCTTAAATCTTAATGTTATCAGGAAAAACATGTTTAACTAGTGTCCTTGAATTAGGTTGTTTTGATCAATATAATGTTTTCTCAATTTGAAGGTCAAGGTTGATTTTTGTTTACAAGTAAAATTCCATTAAGATGACACACATTCTAGAACATTCTGTCATGTGACCAATCTTTATATATACCATGTTTGGTGGACATTTTTCAGTTTTGACATTACCATCAGTCTTGTAAAGAGCTATTACAGTTGTGAAAATTCATTCCAAATTCTAAGAGAGGAATTATTTTAAATATTCATTGGATTATAACAGTGCTCACAAACTTTTGGATTTGGATTTTTAATTGATGATTTTGGAATTTATGTGAACTTATTCAGAGATTTTGGAATACTTCATTTTGACATCAGCACATCAAGATTTCTAGTACATCAGGACTTTGGAGACCATTGGCACATAATAACATTCAAGGACACAGCCGTGAATTCTAAACATTCTATATTTAGGACTTGTGATTAGAACAATCATTCTTATTGGATTATTAGGATTTCAAAACACATTACCGTAAGTGACTTTTTGATTTTTCATTTTAATTATCTAGTAATAAATTGCTTGTTGATTTTTTACTTGATTTGTTGGTTTCACTTTCTTTCTGTTACATTTTTCTTAGACCATAGAGTCGTAACATAACAAAGTTAGAAAGTGAGTGGTCATATTTAGAAAACCCCTGTTTCTAAAAATAGATGCACCCACATGGCATGCATGGCGCCATATTTGTTCTTGGCTGTGTACCAATTCAGTTAGAAAGAAGGATCAAGTTCATTCATATATATGAACTTTAATGTTTCAGTTTATCATTGATGAGTAGCTACAGTAAAGTTTTATCGGCAACAATGAAATTAAATGTAAAAGTTTTGAGGTTATTATTCGGTCCAAAAGGAGAAGTCACTTCTCCCTAAAATTTAAGTCTAGTTTGACCCTTGCAGACCAATAGTGCACTGGCAAATCTACTGTCCCATAATGCACTGGCAGATCTTGGTCAACACTTTTCACTTGCAGTCATAAGTAGAAGAAACAACATTGGCCCTGATATGCCAACACATTATGTGACAGAAAATCAGGCTTGATATTGTTCACAAATGATGGATCACCAGAGCAGAGATAGCTCCAACTCCTCATTAGCATAGCAGTTTAGGTAAAACTCAAAGTGTGTATTATGGCAACAAATTTTCTTTAAAGTGTAATGGAATCTTGTATACTAAGAATTACAAAAAATTTGGATGATAAATTTTAAAGTTAAATGACAATTTGAATTTGTATGTTACATTGTGGTAATCAAAAGGTGTTGGAATTGCTCCAACAAGCCAGACATGCCTTCAGCGATGTTGCTATTAAGTAATAAGATTGTTTGATGTTAAAAGCTGTTTGTTACCAATAAATTTCCATACATATACGTGTGTTCTGCGATCCATAGTTTGTTTTCTTTAAAGACAGGAATTCTTATTTTTATAGCAAGGTTTGTATTAGGGGGACTACTGTCACAATTGTCCCATAGATTTAACAACCTCACATATACTTTATATACTCGCGTATAAGCCGATACCAACTGCAAACGGCATAGACCCAGATCTGCTGTCGCATAATGCACCAGCAGATCTGTATCTATGCAGTTTGTAAGAACTAATCAGTAGAACAAACAACATAGACCCTTATCTGCCAGCGCATTATGCGATGGCAGATCAGGGTCTATGTTGTTTGCATTTGGATCTGCATTATACGCGAGTATATACGGTATGTATTGTTATTTGTTATAGCATATATTATGAAGACCTGGGATTACAGATATTTTTTATTAGTGAAATGTATCAGAGATTTTTAGTCATAAGTGAAAAACAAATGTATAACTAATGTATGATTGAATTCTTGCCAAGCTGCATGTACTTTTATCCTGTCTAATGAGTTCTAATTTTCTGATTTATAGTTACGGAATCACAGAGGATCATTAGTACCTATTAATGGAAATGTTCCAGTCAACTCAAAATCCATGTAAGTTTATAAAAAGTATGTACATTTACCAAAAATATTGAATAGAAATCTGTGGAATGGTTTACATTCCTAAATATTTTTTTTAGCTTTTTAAGAATATTCATTAGCAGAACATTGACTTTAGATTGTCCATAACATTTTACCATTGGGTTTTAGACCCATTTTGAGTATGTTAACTCATTAACCCCTAGTGTCACGTTTACTTGTCATGAGTTTGTGCCCTACTTCCGAGCTCTGTAACGTCAGCATGATTTATGATACACTAAAGTGGATGGTACTGCAAAAAAATAGACAGATGTAGCTCTACAATGATACCAAATAATGTCGACTTTCTACTCGCATTAAAAAATATGTAAAAAAATGAAATTTTTGAGACCCTTTTTTTTTTTTTTTTTTTAGGTCGAAAATTGCCAGTTTCTGAACCGGAGTTTGTGTCCGGATTTTAGACTTTATGGCCTTAGATCTAAACCAAACTGGTCTGAACTGCATGCGGACAGATGAACCTTTGCAAAATGTAGGATAAGTTTGAGATTTGGAGTAAAAAGGGGCCAGGACAAAAAAATTGAGGGTCCAATATGGAAAAAAACCCAACAAAAAGTCCAACTTTTACCCTTCTGCACATGCACGAGCGTAATAACCAATCAAAAATAATGTTTCTGATGCACCTAAGCATCAGGCTAAACAAAAAACTTTCTTAAGCAGATGTGTTTTGCTGCATTCAGAAGTAATCCAAAAAATGCGTTTCCTACCCCCATTTCAGGCAAAAATGAAAAGAATTTCCAGGGGTTAATGAGTTAAACATGAAATGTACCAGGTTTTTGTCTTGCCTTTGAATAGTGAGACATGTATGTTGGTATCACTTTCCCACAAGTGACAGCAATAGGGTTGTTGGTGGCTTTAACAATTTTAAAGGGCTGCATTTAAGTTTTTTAAAGTCAAATATCTTATATATACCATATACTCAAGTATAAGCTAATACCAACTGCAAACTGCATAGACCCAGATCTGCTGTTGCATAATGTGCTGGCAAATCTGGGTCTATGCAGTTTGTAAGGACTAATCAGTAGAACAAACAACATAGACCCTGATCTGCTGGCATATTATGTGACGGCAGATCAGGGTCTATGTTGTTTGCATTTGGACCCGGCTTATACTTGAATATATACAGTAAAACACAAATTTCACGTTATGAGACTTTATATTTATTTTAGTATTGCCACCAGTAGGCATTTACTAACATTTGCATTGATATTTCATCATATATTGTGTTATTTATGGAGAAAATAATTTTACAAATATGAATAATTATTAAAAGTTATTAAATTTTATGATGATGATTCAAAATTTCCCTGCACTAATTGCTGTTTTCTACAATAAAACAGGTGATGTACTATATATACTTACTTATAAGTTGAGTCCATATGCAAACAACATAGACACTGAGGATGTATGTTGTTTGTTCCACTGATTGCCCCTAAAAGCACTGCAGAGACTAGTGCTGGGATGATATATCGCTGCATCGATGTATCATGATTTAAAATCCACTGATTGGCATATCGATACATACAACTAGTTTCGATTTCTGTCAAAAACCAGGTGTTTGGTAGGAAGTTTAGTCTAATCCTAAAGTTGGCCTCCATTGTGAAGAGTATTTAAAGTGTAATGTAAGATGTAAAATGATTGGAGAATTGATCTTTTGCAAGTATATGTTGACCAATCAGTAAATGCCTTGCAAAAGCAACAATTTGCACGTGAGTAAACATGGGTGAGGAAGAAGAAATTGTCTATATTTCCAGTCCGACAGGGTCAAAATCCTCCTTGTGGGAACATTTTGGACAACCATTATATGTGCAGAATGGAGTCCGAAATACAGCAAAAATGAAAACAATATGTAAAGTCTGTAGAGCTGTTCTTAACCATGCTAGTAACACAACATATATGTGAACCCATCTTACTTGACATAACCCACTATTTCCAATTCGAAAGCTAAAATACAAAGTGAAATTAAATCTGAACAATTTAGAAAAGCAGTTGGATATGGTCAGCTGAAATGTTTGGAAGGCAAAATAAATATTCAGCAAACTCCCAATGAGCTCAGGTAATTACACACCAGACAGTAATTTTCATTGCTTCTGAAATGAGGCCTCTGTCAATAGTTTAATGCACTTCTGTAAGCACTACTTATGAGTTCAAGGGTATGTAGTTGTGACGTGTCTAAGTGGTCTGAACTAATTAAATATTAAGCTGATAGTCACATTCTTACTCTGCATTAAACACTTGTAATTTTTTTTTCTTTCCTCCATTGATTCATTGCTATTTAAATTTGATGATATTTTTGATCTAATAGTTATGTGTTCAACATTTTCTAGTCAGTAATCAGTGATTGAATTCCACTAGATTTCACTAGGGGAATCATTTTCTAGTCAGTAATCAGTGATTGAATTCCACTAGATTTCACTTGGGGAATCATTTTCTAGTCAGTAATCAGTGATTGAATTCCACTAGATTTCACTGGGGGAATCATTTTCTAGTCAGTAATCAGTGATTGAATTCCACTAGATTTCACTGGGGGAATCATTTTCTAGTCAGTAATCAGTGATTGAATTCCACTAGATTTCACTTGGGGAATCATTTTCTAGTCAGTAATCAGTGATTGAATTCCACTAGATTTCACTGGGGGAATCATTTTCTAGTCAGTAATCAGTGATTGAATTCCACTAGATTTCACTAGGGAAATAATTTTCTAGTCAGTAATCAGTGATTGAATTCCACTAGATTTCACTGGGGGAATCATTTTCTAGTCAGTAATCAGTGATTGAATTCCACTAGATTTCACTAGGGAAATAATTTTCTAGTCAGTAATCAGTGATTGAATTCCACTAGATTTCACTAGGGAAATAATTTTCTAGTCAGTAATCAGTGATTGAATTCCACTAGATTTCACTAGGGGAATCATTTTCTAGTCAGTAATCAGTGATTGAATTCCACTAGATTTCACTGGGGGAATCATCTTTGAATTAGCATTTATTGATTTTTTTACATTTTTACTAACCAGATGTTTCACAATGTTATTGGGATATTTTTGTCATGAGTCTAAACCCCTATAGTTAATTGTCTATGTCTTAGAAAAAGAAATTTTCTTTCTTATAAAAATGGATAACATAAAACTTTATGTATTCATTCTTTATTCATTAATTTTTACATTTTAATATAATGACACAGATTTACAGAAAATACCAGAGTACAAGTGCTTGTATGACCAAATACTTGCTTTGAAATATAGGAAATAATATTGTGATATGTGTCATATCGTAACATCTATATCGTGATACGTATTGTATCACCTCATACACGTATCATCCCAGCCCTAGCAGAGACCCAGGTCTGCTAGCACATTATATGACGGCAAGTCTGGGTCTGTACAGTTTGCAGTTGGACTTGACTTATGAGCGAGTATAGATGGTATATCATACTTTATTTACCAATTTAGATTGCAACTTTTTTCATATTAAGTAAATAGGAGGCTTTTCTTTTGCCCTTTCTGTACAAAAAAATGGGATCTACACCAGCCTCCTCATTATAAGTGGGTTCACTAGTTATCCAGGTGCACTAAAATGAGGGAGCAGTGTAAATGCATTCATGTGTAGTATAAGAACAATAAAAGCACAGTGGCTTTCCTGTATTTTTGTATCAAAAATAAGTGCATATGTGTGTGTGTGTGTGTGTGTGTCAAACAAAAAAAGTTAATGTTGTAAAATTGTATCTTTTGACAATTGATCTGTTCCAGTGTAAGCAACTACACTGATCTTGCATCTACATAATTTGTTCTAATTCTACCTTTTCCTTCTTGTTATATTTCCTTTCTATAGTCAACGACACATATTTTCAAGCTGCTACATTTGAATTTTTTGCTGCACATTAATCTAGAAAATTTCAAAGCAGTTTTGTCATTATACATTTCACTATCGATAAGTGCATATCAACAATAAGTGCATATGATCTTCACTAATTTCAAACACTGTTACACAGTGTAAACATAATCATACCTCTGTGCAGAGTCACAATACTGCAATCTGTGGAACCATTATTGTTTACATTGTTGTAATAGTTCTCCAAAATCTGTTAAAATAAAACCAAAAGCAAACCTAAGCTTTCATAGAAGTAGTTCTTACCAGCATGATGCAGTGCTGAAAAAGATAATATTATTGTTCAGCCTGCCTTAGTGGAAACTGAACACGGCAATGACATTGACATCTGTGTGGCTTTCCCCTTAGTGGAAACTGAACATGGCAATGACATTGGCATCCATGTGGCTTTCCCATTAGTGGAAACTGAACAAGGCAATGACATTGGCATCTGTGTTGCTTTCCATCCATGTGTCCATCCACTCTCTAGATTAACCTCAATGTTAAAGATTTTAACTTGCTCTCATTATCTAAGATTGGGGGCATTCTTGACATTTAGGCCATGGCCATCTCATTATCTAACATCAGGGGCAGGCTTGACATTTAGGCCATGGCCATCTCATTATCTAAGATCGGTGACAGGCTTGACATGTAGGCCATGGCCATGTCATTATCTAAGATCAGGGACAGGCTTGACATGTAGGCCATGGACATCTCATTATCTAAGATCGGGGGCAGGCTTGACATGTAGGCCATGGCCATCTCATTATTTAAGATCAGGGGGAAGCTTGACATGTAGGTCATTGCCATCTCATTATCTAAGATTGGGGGCAGGCTTGACATGTAGGCCATGGCCATCTTCTTGTTACTGTATGAGAAGTTTGGGAAATTTGCATACTTTATTATGGTAGATCTGTAATAATATGCTATATACCATTTATACTTACTTATAAGTCAAGTCCAACTGCAGACAACATAGACCCCAATCTGCTATCGCATATTGTGCTGGCAGATCAAGGTCTGTATTGTTTGTTCTATTGATTACTCCTAACAAACTGCATAGACCCAGATCTACCAGCGCATTATGCAATGGCAGATCTGGGCCTGTGCAGTTTGTAGTTGGACTTGACATATAAGTGAGTATATATGGTATATTGTTATAGTTTGTGATTATTTAATAAATCTATGTACCCATATGCTTCTTTGAAAGAAATATAATTAATTATATCATTTTTTTGTCTCATCCGCATAAACATGGTGAGATACAGTAGTCTTCTCCAGGAGGAACCGAAGCTGCAGTGTCAGTAATGTTGAAGTTTTGTTCTGAAGTTTTTGAAAGTTATAAATCTTCTACAGCAGTTGCTGCATTCAAGTGAAACTTTAGGATAATATTACTTTGGGTTTAAAGTTTATATGCTGATATACTAGCAGTTCCTGTCCTGCTTATGGTGGCACTCTACAGTTTCATATTTTGCATAGGGTTAGATTTTTGAAGAAACTGGTTATCCTGGCTATTTAAAAAAGACCTTGAACATCTTAGGTATTATTAAAAGAACTTTTAATTCTCTTTATTTTGGTGTATGATTGATGGGTGCAATTTGGATTATAGAGTATACAGCTTGGCCTTACTTCAGATGTGCACCTATCAAAAAACTACTAGCTCTGCTTGGTCATTTTCACTTCCTGGACTTGAAAGGTAATTGTAAAAAAAGAGCCAATAACTGTTTCTACTTTTTATATATTTTGTGATTCATTCATTGTACTTTCAGAAGCTGGTATTGCCTACTCTGGCAAAATTTGTTTTCCTATTTTAATAATTGCTAAAAATAGTGTACTTTGGACTAATTCAGGCTATATTTTCGAGCACATGTGAGCGGCTATTTTTTGTCAGCTGTGTGCTTAGATCATGTACAGTTTCCCCAAGTACAATATGTAAAGAAATTTCAGCCACAGTACATGAAAGCAGCATAGAGGTATGCCAACATTCTCTTCATGGTGCATGTTGCAAATTCAAACAACTTCACCTTACACCTGTCACTCTTTCAGAAGTACATAATATCTGTAGAGCACCTCCTATCTTACCTGATATACTAGCATTTCCTGTCCTATTTGTTTTGCCTGATATACTAGCATTTCCTGTCCTATTTGTCTTACCTGATATACTAGCATTTCATATCCTGCTTGTCTTGCCTGATATACTAGCATTTCCTGTCCTACTTATCTTGCCTGATATACTAGCATTTCCTGTCCTATTTGTCTTGCCTGATATACTAGCATTTCCTGTCATGCTTGTATTGCCTGATATACTAGCATTTCCTGTCCTGCTTGTCTTGCCTGATATACTATCATTTCCTGTCCTGCTTGTCTTGCCTACTTAAACATAAAGTTTGGCTCATTATTTTGAACAATGGTAAAGATTTCTCCTAAAGTTTTTGAAAGTCACATATCTTCTACATGTATTGCTGTATTCAGGTGAAACTTAGGTATTATATATAATAAGAAGATTAAAGTTTTTATACACAGATATGTGAGGAGTTGTCTTGCCTATCTTGCCTTCTTAAGCTTTATGGTAAATAGTGGTAAGTTTGATCAAAAAGCTCATGAAAGTCTAGTGCAAGGATTACACTGATAAGCATATGGATGCAGGTGAGACACCAAGGTCTGCAGAACACTTGTTAAGTTATTTATACATTTATGACTTTATTTAATTGACAGGCCATACATTCTTGAAATTACAAGCAGGCACCAGAATGGTATGTACACCTGTTTAATCAGTATAACATTCATTATCTAAAATTATCATGACTATTTAATCTACTGTATATACTCGCGTATGAGCCGGGTCCAAATGCAAACAACATAGACCCTGATCTGCCGTCGCATAATGCGCCGGCAGATCAGGGTCTATGTTGTTTGTTCTACTGATTAGGCCTTACAAACTGCATAGACCCTGATCTGCCGGCACATTATGCAACAGCAGATCTGGGTCTATGCAGTTTGCAGTTGGTATCAGATTATACACGAGTATAAACGGTAATTACCTTCCCTAGGACAAAAAATTTGGCTGCTTTTAGCCTTTGCTTTTTATCCGTTAAAGAATCAGACCCTTACACAAGGCAAGCATCCGTGTTTTTTGTTTGAGGTACCAAAAATTGTAACAAGTTCATAAAAACAGGTGAAACAATTGCAATATTTGGCGTTGGTAAGTGACAGCATGTGACAGTAATTATAGACAGTAGTGTGTTGTTTCACAGTCAAGGGATGAAAATAGAACAAATTAATTTTTTAAAGAAATAATGGGGAAAATGGAGGAAATCATTTAGTCTGGTTGGATAGGAAAGATGATTTTTATGTGAGCTAATGGTTACTGGATTGCATAGAGTAATTTTATCAACAGACAATTGTTTTGAATAAAAATTATTATGCACAAGATGAATGTACATTTTTAAGCTTTGCAAAAGGGATCAGTTAAATACAAAACTTTGTCTCATCTGCGAAGCATAGGCGAAATAGGATTATCTCTTCTGAACATTATGAGAGATATTGATTCTTTGTAAAATGTTAGCAACAATACAGACTTGATATCATATATCTTTCCAAGTTGACATCAACTTTTTTATATGGATATCTTAAAGAAGGCAAAATATATAGATGCAGGGAAAAAAATCATTTTTGAAGCATGACAGAATTGACATAGTGATATTCAGTAACGTTTCAGAACAAATAAAGTCTTACCCGGCTTTCTGTTTTTGTGCTGAAATATTTGTGTTTGGCCCCTATGAAAGCTTGATAAAATAAAATAATTTGTAAGGTCCCCTCAGTATTATTGTTTAGAAGTTAAAACATAGCAATCTTTTTTGATATTGGTAGTATAATTTATTTCTCTTCTGCAGTAATCCCAAAGCCAAAATCTGTGAAGTTGATATCATATGATGAAACAATGAAGAAGAAGATTCAAGATATTATTGATCGTGTAAGTAAATAAGTAATTAATAAGCTCAGTTAAGTTTAGTTCTTGAGATAATTTATATGTAAAAAGTTATGTTGAATAAAGATCCATCTAGATCATTGTTGATCATTTTGGTTTTGGTTCTTTTACTTGACACAAATTGTAATTTCAGCAAGCTATTCATTTATCTGTTAAGATAACAAGCTGGTTGTTTCAGCATGGTGCTTTGTTTTGCCAGGTAGTAATCCATCTTTTGTTTTACAAGAGCAATCCAAATGAATTAAATGTTTTACACCTGCGAATATCTCTAGATAGGAGGGGACTTTGTCAGGTGGCAGTACCCCCTTTGTTATGAATCCAAACCAATTATCTGTTTTAAAATCTGAAAGGGGTTGAGTGGGACAATCTGTAGTTCATGATTCACTAGAAAATTGGCACAAAAAACAATAGATAATGGATCGACCAATCATAGGCAGTTGAGTAACATAAGCAAACTTGATTATCAAGTAAAAATAATATTTGCACAATTAGCCAAGTATGCATGTCAGTACTTAAGGTCACAAATGTCAAAACAAACTACCACTATACTGTTGTTTAAAATAATTTCTTAGCATTAGTTCTGTGACTTCTTTATTGTTTTTGTAGACATGAAATAAATTAAACGCAGTGGAGCCTGTGATTCAAAGCATGGAGGTGTACTTCATTCAGTTTGAGTGACAAATATTCATTTACACGTGGCAGTGCCATGATGTAAACAACGTCACTCAGTGCAAGCAATGAACCATGCCAGGGCATATTATCATCATTGTAATATCAGTAACACATTTTATTTAGTTAGGTATTTAAATTTTCATGGCAAAAATGTAATTTCTGGTGACTAGTGACAGTTTTGATGTAATAATATGTAGAGTAACAGTAGTAAACTAGCCCAGCAGAAAAAAAGGGAGAAGTTATTGTTTATGTGGTACAGTATTGAATAATGCTAAATGCTTGTTATATAAAATGAATGATACATATATGAAACAGAAACTAAAAGAAAACAGATGAAAATTAAATATATTTATTGATTTCTCAAACAGTTTGTATCAGTCTAATTTGTAACAATCCCATCTGTTGAGTAATGGGAGTAGTAACTTAACAATTGGTAAATCAGTAACTCTGATGTTACAATCAATATACACCAATTGGCAAGTTGAGGAACAAAAGTTTTCAGGTGTCCCAAAACCTACAGTACATGAAAAAATTACTATGATTTCATGTCCCAACTTTTATAGAGCATAAAAAATTATTTTTGACAATGATTAAAGGTATACAAACTTTTATAGACTAACATTAAGAAGCTTACCACAACTAGGATAGTCTTCCTTACCTTGAATTCTTGGATTTCAATCAAATTTGGTGTGCGGCTTTATATTGACAATATCTTGGATGAAGTCGTTTATCAGCATATATGTCACCATTTGGTGAAGTTATAGCCCCTGACTGTCCTACACACATAATAATTATTGGATTTCAACCAAATTTTATAAGTAGCTTTGCATTCACAAAGTCTCAGATAATTATAATAATCAGCAGTCTACATCATTTAATGGAGTTATGATCCTTGATAGTCTCATGCTGACTCTCATGTTCAAACACAATAATTCAAATTTGGTATGCTGCTTATTTTTACTTACAAGATCCTAGGTGAGATCTATTGTCAGCATTATAAGTCATCATTTTGTGGAGTTATGGCCCCTAATTGTTCAACACACCAACAATTGTTTCTATGCAATAACTCTTTTGATTTTTGCCCTAACAGTCAAATTTTTGTGGGTTGTATCCTTCGCAATGGCACCCATAGATAACAGGTTTTAGACTAGATGATCATGAACAAGAGTTATAATAACATTAAGTCTTGATCTGCACTCATAGTATTGTACCCTGACTGAGCTGTTCAGAATATATGATCAGTGTCTTTGTCCCTTAGAATGGTTAGATATGGAGATATGGCAAATTCTGAAGGACACAGCCAGTTTCTGGTTGGCAAGTGTCTCCTGGGCTCACTGCAGGTGGAACAATGATTGATGATCTATGATCTACTGTAAAATCTTTATATGTGCATACATGAAAATAAACATATGTTGAAAAAGGTGCAGATGGGCCTTCAGTATTTTTACTGCAAAAATAAGTGCATACCTGTGTGCCAAACATGAAGACTTTCTGGTAAACTTTGCTCCTCTGATGCTCTTTTGTTCCTTGCTAGGTTATTAGTAGAATTATTTATCTATTTATCTCATTCTGACTTTGCCTTCTTACTATCAGGGTGCCGCAGTAGCTCATTTGGTACATTGTCGAACTCATAATCCAAGGGTTGTGGGTTCAGTACCCAACCAGGCCAGCCCAGTTCAGCTGCCTCTGTGTATTCTTGGGAAAGGCTAAAGCTCCCATTTCCTCAGCATGATAAAGTCAGTAATGTGTTAAAAGGTCCATTAAAACCAACAAAACTAAACCTTCTTGCTATCAGTCTTTTTTTAATGTGTATGTTTGTATGTGTGTATGTATTAGGGTTTAATGACACATCAGCACAATAATGGCTATATGGTGCCAATTAAAGCTGTTCTAAAATTGTACAAATAAAGAATTGCAGAAAAACAAAACACTTTATGAACATAAATTCTTCCACATAAACATAAACATGAAGTACTACAAAATAAAAGATAAAAGGTAATTATGTGACTATAAAGAATTGCAAAAAGTTTTGGAAGATAAACCATTCGAAATAAACTTTAACATGAAGTACTACAAGATAAAAGATAAATGGTAAAGATGTTAAAATTCTGTAAAATGTATATAAAATTAAAGATAATGGTAAAATATATAAAATCCTTAAAATATAGCTAAGTGTAAATATAAAACTTTAGAAATAATTTTTTCAGAACAATTCCAATAACAATAAGCACATATCAAAAATAGGTGTATGCATTTTTCACTGATTTAAAAAATAGGCTTATATACTTACAGTACAGCTCACACGATTTTTCGAAACCCCATGCTTTGTGATGGGGGAATTAATCCCCTCCACTTTCACTCCTTGATGGAGGGATAAATACCTACAAATCACCACCGCACCTTGGCAGGCACACCAATGGCAACTGCACCATGGAGGGGCTGGTTGACATTACTGATTGACATTTGAACAGCCGATGAATAAAGACCACTAAAGGAAAGACTGAGACATCAAGAGGGATTTACAACCATATACCATTTGAAGAATCGGTCATCTTTATTTTGATCATATATTTGGACAGTAAAATTTTCAAAAGGCTTGTATATTCATTACATGTGTATTTAGAAAAGATTGATCGACTTCTTTTGCAATAATTGTACGCTTTTACTTTACTCAAAGAAATCAGAACAAACTTACGCACTGACTTGATGAGAGGCACACCTTGTTGAGCTTCTCTTGAACATCATAAATTTATCCTATTGTTCCAAAGGAAAAGTAATCCTCTGAGATATGGACAATTAAATTCCAAATTGACAGCCACTTCTGTTTTAAAATAAACAACCAAACAAACAGAAAACATTGAATTTACACTGAAATGCAAACCACACGCTTAGTCCTTAAGCAGTAATGGCACAGTCACGAGAGTGAATATACACAACTTTGAACTAGTTCAATTCTGACTGCATGAGTACTGTAAGGGACTGACCATTTAATTTATGGGGCAAGAATGTTCTTTCCGACTGGGATATTTTTTTTCCTTTCATCACAAGATAAGTTTGTTTCAAGAAAAATAAGGAATGAAATAATGCCTTTTTTTACACTACAAATCAGAACAAGGCAATTGTTTTCAAGCATTTAACTCCCCCCCCCCCCCTTTTAGAAAATGTAATGGTCTCTCCTAATAAAGACTTGACTTAAGCGGATGTTTACAGAAATCAAGGCAGTGACCATTGTCAACACTGTTATAAAATATTGACAAGGGTGTCTAAAGATGATGTAAATTTCAGCTTGGGAAACATGTTTTTATTGTACAAAGCCATCTGTCTTGGCGCGTTTACTTAACAGCTCCAGTTATAGTCCCACCATTAACAATGGAAGTTTGAAATGAATAATAATGTGGAAAATTATCAAATCTCAGATGTTCAGAGATTTTAATTTCCAACAAATTTAGGGCATTCTGCATGTATGTATTGTCTCCGCATGTATCCTATTATTTGCTCATTTTTGTAACAGGAAAATATAAAAACAATTTTTTTATCATCACAGAAAAAATAGTACATCATATGGAAATGATATATCAATAACATCATCATAATATTGATCTGTTTCATATAATTATTTCAATGCAGATATTAAAGTTTGCCGTTTCCTGTTTGTGACTGTTGGAGCATTTGGTTATTGAGATATAAAAAAAAGTAAACTAATTTCTTTGAATAGTGTTTGGCATGTTTCTGTATGTGGTATATTGCTTTACAGCTACAGTTACTGTAGCCGAGTGGATAAAATCTGTTACTTAGACACACATACACATGCACTTTTGACTTTGGAGCATGAGGTCATGAGTTCACGCCCACTGGCAGGAAAGTTTCTTGTTTTTTCCTCCATGACGCTATAATGTCTAGTATAGTATTATTATTCTTATTACTTAACAAACCTTTCCAGATTTCAGTTTCTGTACTATGTAGATTTATAATCAGTCGATTTTTAATATTTTAATTTTGAAGATTGGATAAAAATGTTGACATGTCAAGCATCAAAAAAGTAAAATTTGGTTAACTTGTATCAGCATTTTAGTGTTAATTTTGAAACTCACAAGGGTGAAAAATTTTTCAAAACATATGCAGAAGCATGGAACATGGCAGGAACATCTTTTTAACTTGGTGTGAGCGATGAGGCCACTAATTGAAGAAAGCTAGGCAATCAGGGAATACTTATACTGCTACTGAAGCATGCACACAGAAAAAATGTTTCTAATATTAAGCATAACTGATTACGATCACTTGCGCAGTAGTGATTTGGATTCCACATTTTATGAGAGAGATAGAGGAACTTTACTAAAAACAGTTAATGATCTAGAAATGCTTTCGAACAGGTTCATCTCATTTTTCTGTATTATGCATAGTATGCAATAGGAAAACAAACAGAAAAATAAAAACATAAAACATTAATTTCATATGATGCTCAAGTTTACTTGGTGATATAAATATACAAATATATAATTGATGTATAGTATTTACATGCAACAAATGGGTATATGTTTATTCCAATTCAAGTCAGTTTTGAGATTTTGTATATATGAGTTACTTATAATTTCTGTTGGTAAATTGTAAAAGGCAGGAATTCATTTTGATACAAGGTGGTTATACAGAAAGGGAGCCAAATGATTGAGTGTTGTAGGCCTCATTGTTAATAACAAAAGATCGAATTACATCTTTGTAAGTAGTTTATAGCAAGACCATTTTCCATTTTAAACAACTAATCTGACTGACACAAGGAATAGAAGACAATAAACAGATAAATGCAAAAATTTCATACTAACTATATTGATTAGTTCACAAATTTTTCTTTCTATCATTTCTTTACGAGAATCAGTGGAATAGCCTGTATTTATACAGTATGATTCACTTATCCCCAAGTACTTTCTTTATTGTCAACTCAATGGCAAAGAAAACAAACCTGCAGAAGAGCTGCTGTTGTGCTTTTAGGCTATCAGTTCGCACATGAAATTAACACATTAATAGCAAAGAAAACAAACTGTGTTGATGGGTTCTCTTGTACTAGGTTATTAGTTTGCACACGAGCATTTATCTTTGAAAAGTGTATGTCAGCCTACATGTATCCGGATGATTTTTGTGACCATTTGTGATTTTTAAAAAAAAATGCTACTTTGATAATTAATAAAAAAAATAGTACAGTTTAAATTACAATAAAGATATGAAATCTAAATAATGCTTTTTTTGGCAATAATATTTGCTTTTGCATGTTCATGCAGCAACCACCAGAACTATGCTTTCTCAGGTTTCAAATTACCCCTCTATAATGCTGTGATTTAATGTCGGAAGAAATCATACATTATGTTAATGAGAACTCGTGCATGGGGTAACCATTGGAACTTGTGCGATTTTGTTTCACTTCAGTCAGGTATGAATGCAATTTTATTAATAATTTGTTCGATGTTTATCGTTCTTTTCACTGCAGGGAGTATAATATCACTGCCTTCATATGATCATTAAAAAAGTATATTGCATGAAATGCAACAGAAATAAGGATATGAATGCATCTGTTGATTCCAATAATGTAGTATTTAGAAAAACAAATTTAGATTCATTGCACAAAATGTAGTATTACAGTGGTCCCCCTCTTATAAGGCCACACCTTCTGCAGCAGGAAGTGGCCTTATAAGAGGGGTGGCCTTTCTAGAGGGGGATCACACAGTTGTGAGTAATAACTACATATAAAGTATAAAAGGTGTAACTAATTTTTATATATTTAATTTTTTCATTTAAAAGTCACAGAAATATTATCTGGTTATGGCCTTAATGTGATAAAACTAATATCAATGTTATTTTCTTTTTAGAAATATGAATAATCATGAATCATGGTGCAAAACCACATCTGTAAATTCTGGGCACAAACATTTGGTTGTAACTATCCCTGTACATCCATCGATTCCATCTTCCCACTCACTGCACTTAAATGTATATTGACGATGTTTATTTGAATCTTTCTGACATAAAATTTCTCAGTATTGATCAAAGGACTCTCTTTTCATTTGGTCTAATTGATTTCACTTTTCGTTCTAAACTGTGAATGTCTGATGACATTTTGCAACAACTTATTCCTTCGTGGGCAGTATGCAGTTATCACACGAGATGCAGTTTTTACAAAGAAAGTGAGTTTTTCACGTGATCAACTTTTTTTTTCTCCTCCAGTCTGGTACCCAGTTAAGTACATTTTATAATCTATGAGAGGGAAGCCAGAAAGGCTAACATACCATTTTAATATCTGGCAGCCAAATGTCACACTGACTTGAGCACAACAATACTCTGCTTCTTAGCAGTTAGCTTTTGTCATCTTGATAATTATCGGTAATAATAGCCAGTAATTATCAAAGTGACAAAAGCTAACATCTAAGGATTACATGTCAGTAAGGATAATCTGATTACTTACCTCATTGTATGGATTAAAGTTACCTTATCGGCATTTAATCTGCAAACAACCATTATGTGGCCACTTGCAAGGGGTAAATTTGACCATTTTTGCACGAAAATGCCGGCTTCTGGTTGCATTAGAGGGGTGGACATCCTTGAGGGGTACTTTTGAACACAAACTCGTCGGTGCAAAGAGATTGGCCATATAAAGTGGGTGGCTGCTGGTCAGGGAAACCGTTCAAGAGGGGGACCACTGTAATACAGTTTTTGAGGCATTGTCATTATGTTAATATTATCTCAAATTTGATTTGGCAATATGTATCATACATTACCTTCATTAGAACTAGGAAATGTTTATAATTAACTGAATGATCACATTTTTTTCAGTATAAAAAAGTAGTAAGCAAATTGCTTACGAAAGAGATAATGATGTGGATAAATCAATGCCTCTCTCTCTTATCACACGAGATGCAGTTTTTACAAAGAAATATGCCTCTCTCTCTCTCTTTTTGAACCTCTTTAGAGCATGCTTGCAGGGGTAATAAACAGTAAACCATGCCCATATTATCAAGACCACGTCCACGCTGCAGTGGTCATCTGATGCGACTCTGCAAGAAAGCATAGTGTGCAGAGCTATTCTACACAAATTGCCGCTGCAACTTCTTCAGGGCATGTGGAGATATGGTGGAGGTTTTTTTTTCTTAATCCTCTCCACTCTCTCTCCACCCCCACTGTGAAGCTGTACTGTATTATTGAGATTTTCTCATATATTAAATGACCTTGAAAAAATCTAACACTTAATGCGTACACGTTTTTGACTGACTCAGTATCAGTACATACCAGGTCACCTACAAACCATGTAACTAATAATCTAACTATAGTCTAATGCAGGCAAAACAAGAAGGAACCAGTCTTTTAATTCATATGCACAAAAATCACAATTATCAGTACAGTACAACTTTTATAATAAATCAATCACATGACTGCTTGCCATCACTCGAGTCACTCTCAGTCCCAGTGTAATTTTTTGAGCACTTGTTTGTCTAGAACCCCAGAAAACACAAAACAACAAATAACTTGAACCAAAAATGTGGGACCCCAGTGCTTCATGTTTTTTAAGTTCTACTGGATTTGATTAATCAATGTTAAATTTATTCTATTAATGAAGTTATTGATTATAGTAGGTGTATTTATTTTGTTTAAGATTGAGAGGCTGGAGTCAGCAGCACTGCAATTAACTGAGAAGAGAAACAGCAGAATTGAAAAGGTTTGGATAAATAGGAAACATTATTACAGAAATATTTCTGAAATATTAAAACATGTTTAAATTAGAATTGTAAGAAACTGTAGGCTACAAAAAATGATGAACATATTTCTTTTCATAAATATTTTCATTCTTTTTAAGTCTTCAGTGTTAAAGTGGAACTGATGATGTACCATATATACTTGCGTATAAGCAAAGTCCAAATGCAAACAACATAGACCCTGATCTGCCGGCGCATTTGTTTATGTTGTTTATTCTAGTGATTAGTCTTTACAAACTGCATAGACCCAGATCTGCTGGCACATATTGTGATAGCAGATCTAGGTCTATGCAGTTTGCAGTTGGTATCAGCTTATACGCGAGTATATACGGTACTAGTTGAGAGAAAGACTTGCAATTTAAAATTGCTGAATTGACTGATTGCCATTTTTTACTCTAATATGCTATCATTACTTTTATTGCAGTTCAAAGTTTTTCTTGGTAGCAGTTTGGGAGGAAAACAGGCATCTCCATCATAAAACATTACTTAGCATTTCGAGTAAGAAAGTTACTGTACATGATAGGTAGCAACTTAAATTAGGAAATCTGGCCTTGCAGTGTAACAATTTCCTCAAAATGTATAACCTTACATAGCTTGAAGCTTGAAATATGTATATCTAAACAAGAATAGACAGATATTTCAATCGTTGATTCACTGATATGTTTTGAAGTAACTGATATAACTGCATCTTATTGTAACCTTTTCATGCTTTTCTAATGCTGCAAACAGCCTGAAATTACAAGCATCAAATAATGTGTGCATTAGACCTCTCACTCTTGTGGTTGGATAAAACTTTAAGAAGCAGAACTAAATTTCTTTTCTGTAGCAAGATTAAAGTTGTATTTCAAGTGTATGGCATGTTTATTGGGTTTAATGTAGGAAGTTATGAATGAAATTGAACAAATAATTACGATAATATTAGATAGGAAGTATAGATTTATATATCTGGTGAATTCTTCTTATTTATTATTGTTTGTTTAAGAACGGAAGGACAAGGGAGATAACTCCTCTAAATTAAAGGCATGCACTTTGCAAGGACACATTCATGACCATGAGAATATGGCTAGAAATGAATGTGGTTGTTGTAATGAGAGTTGGCTGTACAACATGTACTGAAGTTACTATTAACATTGTTTTGGCATACACCTTTGTAGGGAGTGATTACATGTAATTTTCAATTATCTGAACCCATAGTCACAAAACACCTTTTAAAAAAACAATTTCTGACCCAAGATGAAAAACTTAAATTGTAAGTGGTGTCCTAATACAAAATTATTCTAAAATGATATAAATGGTCTCATTTTTGGTATTTAGTATATTTTCGTACATAAAAAAGTTAAGTTGTACTGATAGACTCATGAGATAGCCTTTGGAATACTGGTTTTGCACATGAGTTAGGGGATAACAGACATGTATTGGAGTATTTGAGAAAGTATTCTCATCTCTTCAAAAAGAAGTTTGTTATCACCATTATGACAAATTTAGCAAGTTTTGGGCAGAAATTGTTATAATTAGCCAATCTGTGTAGTTTGTAAACATATGGAGTGTAGTGATGGCACAGTGGTACTAGTGCTGCTTATGATTTGTCATATATTTATTCCTACAAAGTTTGACATTCAGTTAATCAGATAGTGTGCTACATTTGCATATGTGTTATAATTTAAATTTGTTTTTATAATTTTGTGACTGTAGGGTTTAACTTATCATATATACAGTCAATCCTGTCTACAGCGGCCACCCATGGGAAAAGGCCTTTGTAGACATGTGACCTCTGAAGGCAGGTTCAGCTCTCAAACTTGGGTCATGACAAATGCATTTACTATGCACTGAATAGCATTAGCATTATTATTAGTAGTAGTAGTATGCTATCAAGATACATATATTTAGTTTAGCTATTTAGCAAAAAGAAAAATAACAAAATAATAAAATAAAAAGTTCCATTGAATCATCTCATATCGGCAGAAATGGTGTCTAAATAAAATTAATAATTTACAGCTTACCTGTGATTGTCAAACACAGGAGTGACTTTTTGTTAGGCCAGCTGGTATAATTAGACATGAAAACAGGTTTTCAGACTTCAAACAATTGATGGATTAAGCAGTTGCTCAAACTCAACGAGATCAAAAGACAGTTGGCTTTTGTCAGAGACATTTGATGATTAGGGAATGAAAAGAAGCTTCCTGTTGTTAGTAGCATATAAACTGTAAGGGATATCACAAGTGCAGTGTACATGTATCTCTACTCATTTGGCGTGATTGTACATAATCTCTTACACTCCGGATTAATGTTGTTCTTAAAATTGGCCACAATATCTCGCTTACGCTGAATAATCCGTTGGATCTGAGTTCACCCGACTCCCATTTCTGCTGCAACCACATGACTACTTTGTCCACTCTCCAGCAAAAAATTGCTTTGATTCTCTCATGTAAGGACAAAACCGCCTTGCTTTCAACGCTGACATGTTGACACCTTTGAGTGTGACTGACAGCATAACTGAACTATGGTAAGTACAATCAAGATATGAAATGCCTGGAGCTGTCACTGCTGATACACTCCAATGACCGCTTAAGGCAGGGTGAAACAAGTGTTTGGTTAGGAAGCATCTGGCCGCTGACCCCTGAAAGCAGGTGACCATTAAATACAGGGCATTTATATAAGAAATTTGACAGAGGGGAAATTAGAATGACCGTAGTGACCAGGTGACCATTAGGACAGGTTTGACTGTACTTGCTTATAAGTTGGGTCCAGCAACAGACTGCATTGACCCAGATCTGGCATGGCATATACATTTTGTTAGGAGTAATTAGTAGAACAACCAAATATGTATTATGTGACAGCAGATCAGGGTCTTAGTTGTTTGCTTTTGAACCCAACTTGTAAACAAGTATATACTGTATCTGGAGACCTGGATTTTGCTGAGATAAATGACTTATTTACTATAGTGATACATCAGCATCAAATGGAATTGGTCTGGATTTCAATCCATTCATAGGATTGTTAGATAGTTAAGTAAACCAGCATATGGAAAATTGGTCTTGCACCAAGGATTGCAAGGGAAGGGGACATTATCTCCCCCCAGTCTACACATCTGGGGGACACAGAAAATTTCAAATGGATGAAGAAAAATACTAGAAAATACTACAGGCACTAATTGTGGTAAACTAAATGGGATAATCTCTTTTGCTTTGGCAATTGCACCATCTTAATGTTGTCACATGCACTACATTGCCATCATTTCTGTGGATGCTTACTTCATTGTAATAAAACTTTTATCTAGCACTTGAGTAAGCCACAAAAACACTGACATGATTGTATATCTGGTTCACCTGAAATGAGTTGAAATTTCCATTCAAAATCTTGCTCTCATTGAACTTTACTTTTTATCCATTACCTACCAGTGTTTTTAGTTATTTTTCTTTTTGAAACTAAGCATTTATTGCTTAAATGCTAAATTATGTATTTCTTCAAATTTTTATTTCAGAAATGTAGTCCCTATTGTCAATAAAGTACACTAAACCATCAGTCAGTGACTTTGCACTAAACCTCTGCAGACAACTGAACAAACATTTCATCTCTTTTGCCAGATTTGTTGCTTTAATTGAAATGAATCACCACCTGCAAATAAGAACCAATTTTGACAATCGCTAATGCCAACATAGATATGGAATTTGATGTGAACATGTATTTTGCGTAATGGATGTGCGCCAAAGAAAAATTTTCAGCATATTAAGTCTTTCACTAAAGTAGATGAACATACATGATGATGAAAAAGTGCACCCAGATGCACACAGGTGTCAAGGTTTGAGGGACAAGGGACTAAAATATGCTGGAAACCTTCAATCCCAATCAAAAGATGTAATATTGATAATTGGCTTTTTCTTCTCTGTTTGCCTCATATGCAGTAGCAAATAGCAAGGTGCCAATATCACTTTTCTTACAATGATGGCAATGGTGACAGTGCCACAAACAATCTTAAGATACTGTGTTTTAGTTTTTGTAACGTATCTGATGTACATGCTGTTCACAGGCAAGACAAGGTGTTCTGCTTAACACATCATTTTTAGCTTACAATGATTTGAATTATGGCATAGTGTCTATTCTCTTTTACGAAATATAGTTTGCAGTACTAATTATAGTAACAAACTTTATGGTTTGACTAAAAATTGTAACTAAATATAGATCCACTGGCCTTTCAGGTCAGTTTAAATCTAATTTGGGATAATGGTTAGACATGACTGGAGTTATCTCCCTTTGATATTGTCCCAGTGATGGTAAAACTTGAAACAATTGTAGAAAATGTTCAAAAGGAAATCACCACACTAATTCCTCAAATAATGTTTCAAATGTTAATATAAATTCTGTGGTGACTTAAAAAGAAAAGAAAAGATAAATATTATAAAGATTCTTTATAGCAATATGTTTATAATAGTAAAAAGGACCACGAATAGCAGCACCTCTGGTGTTATGTTCTTCCATCTTATCTGATATAAATTAGTATCACTTCATTCCTCCAAGCCATCAGTATTCCCAATACTTTGATTTTCAGCAGGAAATGAAAGAATTGGACGGCATGTTGGAGTTCCTTAACAAAAGATTAACAGAAGCCAATGGCACAAAATGGAAGGGCATGTTCAAGAAGAATCCTCTCTGGTGAAGCTAATGGAGTTGTTTACAGATACCCAGCCTAGATTCTGTTGAAGCCATTACAGTTTCTGAAATACCAGTGGCTGTGGTGCTCTGTAGAATGACCTTCTACTAGTAAAAGATATTACCCATGGGTTGAGAAAGTGTCAAGAGAATCCACCCTTACTCTGTTTTACTTACTTACTGGCTTAATCTTCAAAAATTGAGGAGCAGGAAGTTCTTGAAGAACCCTTGTTTAAAATGCCTATACCAAATTTGGAGCTTGCTAAAGGAATCTCTTGAAGTTGATATGGGTAGCAGAATGTTGTCCAAGTTTAAATGGATCTCCTCTGTGTGTTACTTCTGTGAAAATCAATATTCATCAGTTTACATTTAAGTTTGTTGCACAAAAGAATTGTTTATTGTAAATGATCGGTTTACTACCTATTTTAACTCCTAGCATGTACAAAAATACATACATTGTATGTAATTATTATAATTTTTGGCTCATTTTTTAAAAATTGAGTATTTACCTACATTTTAACTTATTTTGCAAATATATGCATACAATTAAAATTAGTAAAGCAGACATATCATAACAGCTGTCAATAAAGGCATGTCAGCTCCATGTGTCAATTGCAATATGCAAGAGTTGTCTACCTTAACAGTCGGTTGCAATATTGAAAGTTTATCTTGAACCTGATATTACACCTTGTGTATTGGAAGGGCATTATTACAGTGAATCCTATGAAAACAGAAGCATAAAAGTTAATTGAATAGGTTTGCAATTTTCATATTACCATTAGCATTTATGTTTTCAAGGTATTTTTTATTTGTTGATGATGTGACACTACATTTCACAGGCAATGGTGTCGGACATTGTTGATTTTAGTGGTTTGATGTATGTGATTTTGCCATGTCAGCCATTCTCTAACATTGGAATTTATGCTGCTTGAGTGTATGCATTTTCATGTTGAAAAATACTTTTTTTTGTTTTTTGCTAATACTGTGAATCACTTTAAATTCATGGGGACCCAATTTTTGTGGTTTTCGTGCACAAGCTCATGAATTTAAAGTCACAATGAAATATGAACCAAGCTGATAATTAAAGCATGCAATATGTGGAACAATTGAAATTTGTTGATTATGATTTAATCTGCATGCAAAATATTTTGAACTTGAAAGATCAAAACTAAGCTCCTTCTTTACTTCATAAAGCACATGTTATATTCATTTATAATAATGAATACTTGATAAAACTTTATGCAATCTAATGAAATTTGCAAACATATGAGAAAAAATGAAAGCATTAAAGTTCAAGAAAATATAGATCACAGTTTGTGACTTTTTTTCAGTACACATATCCTTGAATAATATTAATAGCTGTTTATTCGTGAAATATCCAACATATGGATCATAAATTCATTGTATTATCTACAGTTAGACACTGATTCAAATATTAGTCATTTCATGAATAAAATAAGTTCTTACTACATTTTTAATACTTTTGATGACAAGTACTATTCAATAATCCATTGAGCAAACAGAATGCAAGAGTACATTGTTATTACTAATTACATTTTATGCATGTAATTAGTAATAACAATGTAACTACTGAATCAACAATCAACAGATCAGTCCCACTTTTTGGAAGCACATTTTATTCACATCTGTCTGAACCAATACTTTGTCATGTGTGGAGATAATCCACTTTGCATTAATTGGCTTAAGGGTAGATATTTGTCATATCGATCGAGACCTTATCTGATTGAACATCCCCACTGTCCTCCCATTTATTTAATTGGGCAATCACCTGGGACAAATACCACTCATGAAAGCATGATTTGAGTTCTTCTTGGGAAATTGTTTCGAGGTAAATCTGGGGATGGGGGTGGATTTGTGCATGCAGCCATTTCCTTTAAATTGAGACAGCAGCCTCTCCCTGTGATGTGCTTTCAAAATGTCAGGGATTACTACTACCGCCTTTTATTCACACAGACTAATTAAGCAATGGTATTATGTTTGATATTAAATCTGTGCAAAGAAAATCTCGGCATCTTCTTTGATTCTGATCACTGCATTTATGCATAGTGTTAGTAATGAATAACTTACCTAATTAATTCAGTTACTGTAGTAGGGATTAAACCTGCTTGCTTGGTAATGCATTGAAGTAAATGATGGTATATTCTTTTAGATTGGCCTATATATCATCACTCAATATTTAATCACATTGTTTGTTGTTTTTTATGTGTTTTTTTTCTTCTTCAAATGACAAATTAAGTACCCAATAATATGGATTTTTTTTAACCACGCCACTAAATTTGATACCCTTGAATTTATACTGATTCACATATGTCTGTCTCTGAATGTATGAATGTATGTATGTATGTATGTATGTTTGTTCAGGGTTGAACAGCATATCAGTACATTTCTGGCTATATAGTTCTGAGTAGGTTTAAGTATCCCCCCAAACCACATGCAAAACAAAGATAAAGTAAAAAAAAAGTTGCATCCTTAAAACAAAAGTCAGGTTTTTAATATAAATCACATTCTTTTAAAAAGTCAAAGACCTTCTCTGCTGGAACATCATCACAGGATGCAAAAAGGTTGCCTCCAGTCGTCACCTCTTACAACAAGTAGGATGGCACATCAGGCCTATTCATTATTCCCAAACCTATACTAATATTAGCATATAATGTATGTACGTAGCAATTGATCATGTAAAAATAATGATTATATAATGTTTTCTGTGTGCAGACATATGCCAGAGTTCTTGGAAAAGGTTTGGAATCCTTTGGTTCTAACTCTCCACACATGCTTAAGTAAATGTTTGTACAAATCAAACTGTATGGTTTCTATATAGCTACTGATATGTAATAATCATATCTGATTGTACAGCATCACACCTATGGTGTCTTTGGTCTTTTTCTGTAATTTGATTGGATAAAATAGTCCGAATATATCTTCTTTTTTTTCTCTGTCACAGAATCACCAGTGCATGGAGTTAATTTTATATATTTGATATATTTTTCAAATACATCTTGCATTACTTATGTGACAGCGACTTCAGGAGTCCAGTTCCTTTGCATGTGTTGTCCTCTAAGTGTATTCCTTTGCATGTGTTGTCCTCTAAGTGTATTTATGTGTTCGTCTTTTTGTTTTTGACAAGTTATTTTTTATCATTGATTCTGATCTTACTGTCATTGTGTTATATATTGTATATCTCTGGCCAATTTCGAAGTTAAAACCAGGGTTTGTGGCAATTGAGTAAGAAGCTGGTATCTTCCATAATTTTTCATCTGACAGCAATTCATAGTTTTTTTTTCCTCTCCCTCCCTCTCTCTCTCTCTCTCTCTCTCTCTCTCTCTCTCTCTCTCTCTCTCTCTCTCTCCCCTCTGGCTCTCTCTCAAAATTGAATACATATTGTTTATCAAAAACCTCCTATTTCCTATTTTGACTCATTCATTTCTACTGATAACATTGCTATGGAGTCTTGCAATGACATGTTCTGTCTTGTCCGTGTGTGAATGTCCTAAATGAAAGCTGCTAGAGGATGACAGGAAATTGGCATAGCTTTAATACCCCAAAAATTTGGAACACAAATAGAAAATGGAAGTTGAGCAATGAATTTTCACACAGTCATATTTACTGGAGAAATAATTAGAGTGCCAACTTTCTATGTTACACTTTTTTGCACTGTAAGCTGAGACACTGATTGTAAGTGGGTCACTAGGTTGGTACACTTGAATGCTTAGTCATGTTGCCATTTTTTAATGTGGTTATGTATGATAGAATTTCTTACTATTAAAGAAATATATATATATAGTATCATCAGTTCATAGTCATATATATATATATATATTTTTTTTTTTTTTTTTTGAAGCAAAAACTATGAATATATGCTAGAATTATAGATGATAGAATACATTTCCAAAGAAAATGGTATCTGACCAAAAGATAATGAACTAAAAACTTTTGAGAATATTCTGTACTTTCTTAAGCTGCATCAATCCCAGTAACCTACAGTATATATTCATGTGTAAGTAGAGTCCAACTGCAAACAACATAAGACCCGATCTGTGGTTGCATGATGCACCAGAAGATCAGGATCTATGTTGTTTGTTCGACTGATTACTCCTAGCAAACTAAAGAGACCCAGATGTGCTGGAAGATCTGGGTCTCAGTAGTTTGCAGTTGGACTCGACTTATAATCGAGTATATACAGTAACATTTTGTTTTAGACCACTACGTGCCTAATGGGATGAGAGAAAGTAACCAATCATGGGCAAGAACATGAATGTCAATTGATTCTGACACCCCAAAACCCTACCCTATAAAATTTCTGTATCTCACACCTGTGTATATAAATATTTAATATTTTGACCACTTATGTTAGAACATGATCTATCAGCTTAATGATTTTCAGTTATTATTTACAGGTTTTTAATATATTTTTCACCTACCTACATGTTTATTCTTTTGTAGGTTCTTACCTTTTTACCTGCAATATTTATTTAAAAGAAATTAGGCTGGATGTGTACAAGTTACTGGGACACATTTTGTCCTTTTGGTCTTATCACCCACAATATCTTACCATGTATTGCATTAATTTAGATGAAAAGACAAACGCTTATAAGTTTTAAAGATAAATTGGAAAACTTTTTCTTCTAAATGCTAGTTTTATTGCCAATTTTGTCTAAACACATTCCTTTTTTTAAGTCTACTGGTCAAGACCAAAAGAGCTTGTGTGATGGGCCTGTATTTTTCATCCATACATTAGCAGTTGTTTGTTATTGCTACTCTATCAAAACTACTTGGAGGAAAGTCAAGAAACTTGGCATACAGTTTCATCCTGAAGTCTAGTTGGTCCCAAGTGAAAATGGTGCCCTTTGAACATCCAACATGCTCACCATGGCAGCCATCTTGAAAATCTTGTTATTGCTATTCTTCCTGGATGGATGGTTATATTGATGCTGGATTTTCACCATGATGGTCATCTTGAAAATCATGTTATTGTTACTTCTCCAGAATGGATGGTCATATCAGCACAAGGTTTTCACTAAAAGACTTTTTATGACATGTAGATTGTCCTAAATGAAAATGGTGCCAATATGACATCCAACATGGCCACCATAGAGGCCATCTTAAAAGTCTTGTCTTGTTATTGCTACTGGTGAATGGATGGTCATATTGACATGGGGTTTTCACTAAAAGACTTTTTATGACTTGTAGATGGTCCAAAATGAAAATAGTGCTGATCTGACATCCAACTTGGTCACCATCTGGAAAATCTTGTTATTGCTACTCCTTCTGAACTGATGGTCAATCAACAGGGGGTTTTCACTAAAAGACTTCTTATATGTGGTTGGTCCTGAATGAAAACTGTTCAGATATGATTTCCCAATACAGCTGCCACAATCTTGTTATGATTACTCATCCTGAACAGATTGTCAAATCAACATGGGGTTTCACTAAAACACTTCTTGCAAAGATTGTCATATCAACATGGGGTTTCACTAAAACACTTCTTGGAATATATAGTCGGTCTTATATAAAAATTATGCTGATTTTATTATTTCCATATGGCAGCCATCATGAAAATCTTATGGCTATTTGTTCTGAATGGATGGTTTTATTGACTTGGATTTTCACTTAAACACTGTAAAGTATGCAGCAGGTCCTGAATGAAAATGGTGCTGATCTGACTGCCAACATGGAAACTATAGTGGCTATCACAAATCACTACTCCTCTTCATGTATTATTGACTTTGCCATTGGGTTTTCTTACACAATGTAATTAGTCCTGATTGAAAATGATGCAGATCTGACCACCGACACGTGTCTGCCCTGTTGTGAACAGTTTTAATGATCAGACCTACTTGTCCACGGGGTAATGTCAGAGATCACTGCTTGCATTTTTGTACTTCATTGAGCTTATGAACACTGTAACTTCTACATCAACAAATGAAAATTTTGACCAGACTTTGTATTTTGTCTATTTTTTTTCAAGAAACAAACTGATAGCATTCTGACATTGATTTCAACATCATGAGTCATGACTTGGGTTTTTATAAGTGATGGTATGTGAGGATGATAACACAAACAAGTATGACTAGATTTTGATCAAGCTTAGTTTGTGGATATATGTGAAAAATACCTTCAATGATGCCAGTTCAGTAAAAACAAATATTATGAAGTACACCAAACTTTGCAAGTGGGTATGTCTTGACAGTATCCAAGATGTCTTGAGACAGTGTCTGAGATGTCTTGACAGTATCCAAGACAAGTTTAGTGATCTTGATCTTTTATACATGATATCAGATTCGGGTTCAAAGGTCAGAATAAAGACTTTGTTACCAAATTTGGAATGTTTGATTTCTCAAAAATATCTTTGATGAGTTTAATATTCAGAAATTAAAAAAGATAAACAGAGGGAAACATCAGTCATTGCAAGGACTCATGTCAGTTTAATGTACATTTTTATTGTTTACCAAAATTTGGCAATATCTTTTTTACCTATTTTTACAGTTGCTGCTTTTTTAAAGTTCTTTAATATTCATATATATTAATTTGATGTTACTTGCAATATATGTTTTTCTTTATGTTAGTGAAAGTACTGATTTTTGTCTCATTATTGGTGATATTATCTAAATTTATTGTGCATCAAAATAGATATTTTATTAGTTGTGATAAATTAACCTAAAGAAATAAAAATTTAAAACGTTTTTTTAACTTTAGTTTTATTTTCATTCTGATGTACAATTATAGACCTTTGTTGCCATGAATATGAAGATTTTTGAAACAGTAAACTTAATATTGACTGATGCAAAGCAGAGGTCAGTATAATAATGGTTTACATGTTTGTGAAATTATAAGTTAATGAATGAAATTGCTAACTTTGTGCATTTTTTTTATATATTGATGCTTTTTGTTTTTAATTCGCAAATACTAAAGTCAAATATGTGCCAGCCACTTTTACTATTAAATTACTCGATAACAAGATCTTACGCTCTCAAAACTATTATTAAAAAATTAATAAAAAGAAAGTGTCTTGATTTATGTGCATATCTCACTGCTCTAGACCATGGCCATAATGCAGATATTAGTAAAGGGAGATAATAGAGATGCTTATTAACTTACTTTCACTTTGGGTCATGCCTGATTAAGGATCAAACTACAATTTCTTGTGTGAATTCTTATTATTTTCTTGATGTATGTTTGTTCGAGTATTTCATTTCCAAAATGTCTCTCCAATAAAGACTGTATTTTTGTAGTACAGTCTTTTATTTGGAGAGAAATTTTTTATATTATGATAGGGTATATGTCCATTATTGCATAGTTTCGAAAATGCTTGCATGAAATTATATGTCAAAGACATTATAATAAGTTAATAATAGTTTAATTTAGTGGGTTTTTAAAAATAATTGTTTCATGGTTATCAGTCGTGTTACAAGGGTTTGCATACAAGGGTTTTGCATATTCAAATAGCACTCCTTAGGGGAGTTAAACCCACATATTTATTGAAGGTTGAAATATAACTCGTAAGGGAGTTAAACCACAGCACCTAAACAGGAAAAAGACTTCCATTAAACATCATTTAAAGCACTATCTCATTTTGTGAACATTTTTTTTAATACAAAATCTTCTTTGAGTGAATCAACTGTGTAACTCAAGTGATCATTACAAAGTTGACTTCCAATAATCAGATAATATATGGATGAATGCACATTCTGCAGTCAAAGGAAATAGCCTACGGGAGGTTTACAGATATATTCTTTTGATTGTCAGAGGTAATTATAGCTTTTGAGTTTGTTTTAAGACTTGAGACATGCACAAGTATAGAACAAAGGCTTTCTACATGAACTATTGGATGAGACTTTATTTTTTTAAAATACACATTTTTATTAGGATTAAAAAGTATTTAAAAAAACAAACAATTTATGCAAAAAACTGACACATTGTGAACTGTGATTAAAACCAGGGAAATTTCCATGAAAATTTGAAACTATTACATGTATGCCAATGATAAAAAATTTCATAAGTCAGTTAGTAAAGGAAATGGCTTCTTGGCCATAAACCTAATTCTGTCCATGGCACTTGGATTGCTCGTGGCCAAAAAGTCCACAAGAGTGACATTTAAAAACACGATCTGCTGGAAAGTGTTGAAATTAACACAGCACAGTTCATTGGAAATTAAACTGATCTGGAGAAATATTTTAGAGGCAACATTGAATAACAAGTGATGATGGTAGTGGTTGTGGTAAATGTATCACAGAGTCATTTGTAGACAATGTAAACAAAAAGGCATGACAAATATTGCCAACAATCTGTTCGGGTCATCCAAACAGTTATTAGCAGCGATGCCTGGAATTATAGGGAATGTGAATGCCTGGCTTTTGAAAACAGCTGGATGGATTGTGACATTTGAAGCTGATCATATCATTTTGCTTATTATAACATTAGGTGGGTTGTTGTTTGTAGTTTTGGATTGGAGGTGTAGACACAGCAGCAAGGAGGACAAAAGAAGTATGACGTATTTCGAAAAGTAAATTAAGTCAGCTCTTGCAATATCAGTGTGATTTTAACGATTGTTTGTTTCATTATCTTTTTTATGGGTAGATTCGACTGGAAAACTATTTCCATATTAATCCATCCTCTACATATGGTTCTTACTCACTTTCCATTCTTTTATTTTGTTGTCTGTCTTTTGACGAATTGTTAATGACTGCTTATCTGATGCTGAAATCATAATTTTTGCTACCTCAGCATTTAATAGCAGTGTTCAACCACAGTCTAAAGCTATCAGACAACGTTTTCAAGTCCTTGTTGTTGTAACCCAAAAATAACCCGTTTTCATCACTAAATCATTCGGTAATAAAAAAAATATACCATCACCACCAACGGCATAGTCAAGTCTCATTTTTGAATCTGAAATATATTGCTGAAAAATTATCGTAATATTTTAACCTTAATTTCTCGAATATCAGTTTCATAATATCTTGAACAGTTGAAACAGACTGTGTACTAGATGTTCTATTTTGAACTTGAGCACCTAAGATACAGATTGCTCCTGATACTTTGGTTCAGTCTTGCTATTTCCTATTCCATGAGACCGTTACTGTCCTATACAAGGAAATATGCTCACCCTTTTCCTCACATGCAGTAATCATCTTATTGTAGAAATCATTCAACGTTTTCATCGTAAATTCACAAATAACTCAACCAGATCTCTTAAGTCAGATTTGTGACTCTCATCACTAGCTAATTCCGATGTTATTGGAACCCAATAAGCCCTGTCATCATAAAACAAACAGCACACAAACAACTACGAGGAGCATTAACAGTCAAAGGAATCAACATCCCCCAGGCCCCCCACATATTGTAGACAAGAGATATTTGTTAATTGGGGACTCTCTTGTGAAGGGTATAAATGATAAGGGTCTTAGAAAAGGTATCCACTGTTGTGGTATCCCTGGAACGTCAATTGAGACCATCAATCAACATATCAAGCTCTTTAACCTGGCAAGCTTTTCATCTATAATTATCTCTGTTGGAGGCAATGATGCCTCTAGTGGAACAGACTTCAAATATTTTCAGGAGAAGCTATATCAGCTCATCTTACACATCAGAAATGCTAATTTACAATGTGAGACAATTGTCTGTGGTGTATGCCCCCGCAGAGACTGTGATGTTTCAGAGTACAATCACATCATCTCTAATCTTTGCAAAGACTATGACATGACTTATTTGAACATGGATGATATTTTTTACCAGAAAGACGGAAACCCGATACTCCGCTACTTTGGAAGGGACAAAATCCACCTCTCACCTTCAGGGTTAAAAAGATTTCTAGATGTTATTGAAAAAGCTGCCCAAATGTAAAGCTGGTGGAAAATTTCCATTTGTGTGTTTTCACAAGAAGGATGGACCAAAGACAACAACATTATACTACTCAGTGGGAAAGCATTACCAGCTGTGCCTAAAGTGTGGTGAAACAAATCACTCTACCTTCGACTGTCGACATAAAGAGCAACTTAAATGTCACTCTTGTGGACTTTTTGGCCACGAGCAATCCAAGTGCCATGGACAGAATTAGGTTTATGGCCAAGAAGCCATTTCCTTTACTACAGTCAATAAATATGCATTCCTGCTTAATATATGTGAAAATTGCAATTCCATGAGGAATAAATGTGCATGTCCAAAGACAAATGTCAGAAACCCTCTTGCAAATGAGACACTGTTAGATTATCATTGCATAAGCGGTGTATATGATGGATCCACATTAGTCAATGTAAGCAGTAATGACAATATGGAAAAAGCTTATAAAAATAGTACTCTACTAAATGATGATGATTTACTTGACTCATGTGTATCCGATTCATATTTATCTCCCTTGATGACCCAAAATACTTGCAGTGTGTTGCACCTAGGCTTAAGAGGTAAAGGTATGCATATTGGTCACCTCAACATTAGAGGAATAAGAACAGCAGGTAAACTTGATTAAATTAAACTTATGTTACTATCGAAAGAAAATAATATTGCAATGCTTGGTTTGAGTGAAAGCAAACTTGGGACTGATCAGCCAGACAATGCTTTTCAAATTGAACACTTTCAGTTTTTTTAGTAAGGACAAAATGGATGGATCTGGTGGTTTGGTGATCTATGTGCGTGAGGGTATTGTATGTAAACGCAGTGATGATTTGGAAGTTAATGATTTCGAAAGCATGTGGTTCGAAGTTTCACCTAAGAATAGCACATCTTTTCTTGTTGGTTACCTCTATAGGAATCCAAATTCTACTGTAAAATGGAATTAAATATTTGAAGATCAGATTGAAACATTCTAAATGACAAAAAGGAATTATTCCTCTTGGGTGACATTAACAAGGACCTACTAAGTCCAAAAATAAAAAACTACTGCCTCAATTACATGACCTCATTTGGATTGGTTCAGCATGTACCGGAACCTACTAGAGTTGTCACTGGAAAAAGTCAAACTCTAATTGACCATATGTATTCCAATTCCTCAAGTAATGTCCTTTTTATTGATGTCCCCTACATTGGCCTGAGTGACCATTACCCCACATTTCTAACTCGCAAGACCAACGCTTTCACCCCCAAGTCATTTCACCATACAATTTCATATAGATCTTTTAAGAATTTTAATAAGAAGAAGTTACAAGAGGAACTGAAGTATGTTCCATGGGATATTATAATAATGTTTGAGGATGTCGATGATGCTTTAGATTCTTGGTATTCACTCGTTACAGATGTTATTGATAGGCACACTCCTTTGAAAAAGCACAGAGTTAAACATGTTATCCAACCAAACTGGATTACACCTGAAATCATACAAGCAATAAAAACACGTGATCAATATAAAGCAAAAGGAAACACTGACCAATAAAAATATGAGAAATGAAGTTGCAAGGCTCATAAGATTATCAAAAAAATCTCATTACCAACAGCTGATTGATGAGTAAAAACAGTAACCAGGAAACATTTGGAAAAATTTTTGAGAACTTGGAGCTGGTAAAGGTCATTCTCATTTATATTCTAACACTTGTTGCACCTTAAGAAAAGATGGTGTATGGATCAATAACAATGAAGACATTGCCAATGAGTTCAATAACTTTTTTGTTACTGTTGCTGATAATATTAAAGAACCAATTACTCCCTATGATCATGTGGAACTTTCACACCTTTGTAAGGAAAAAATCCCCGGGATTACTTTTAATGAATACCCTTCATAACCGAGAATAAAGTACTGAAATATCTGCAAAATTTAGAAGTAACAAAGTTTACAGCTGCTGACTTCATTGGACCACGATTATTACGGACAGCAGCACCTTTCATTTCAGAAAGTATAACATATATATGTAATCTTAGTATAAAAACAAATACATTTCCTGACAAATGGAAGGAGGCGAAAGTGAGACCTTTTAATAAGTCTGGTCCTCACGAAGAAATAAATAATTTCAGACCAATCTCAATCCTTCCTGTCTTATCACAAATTCTTGATAAACATTGTCATGCCTCCCTAACGACTTTTTTTTTGGAACACAAGCTGTTGTATGATAGACAATCAGGTTTTCGCCAATATCATTCATGTGAAACTGCTCTTGCTAGTATGGTTGAAAAATGGCTCAAATCTTTAGATAATGGAGATCTAGTGGGAGTTGTGCTGGTTGATTTTAAGAAAGCTTTTGATTTAGTTGATCATGATATTTTACTTGAAAAATTAAGACTCTGTAAGCTAAACAACACCTCTTTAAATTGGTTTAAGTCATATCTGAAAGGAAGAAAACAAAAAGTTGCCATAAACGGTGTCACATCGGAGGACAAACTTGTGACTTGCAGAGTACCTCAAGGATCTATTTTAGGGCCACTACTATTTATTATGTTTATAAACGATCTATATTTGCATACAGTAAATATTGAGACTGATCTCTTTGCTGATGACACCACTTTATATGATAGTAGTTCATCAAAAATTACTGTCGAAAGAAACTTACATAATGCTCTTTTAGAACTCTCCAAATGGTGTAAACATAATGGAATGGCCATTAATTTAGACAAAACTAAAGTGATGCTGATAACCACTCGTCAGAGACATAACAGAATTAGAGATAATATTCTTCACATTAATTTTCATGATGTGGAAGTGAAAAATGTTACGCAAAGAAAAACTTTTAGGAGTTCAAGTTGATAACAATATGTTATGGTCAGAGCATATCAGTATCGTTACCAAAAATATGTATAAGAATATCTGGTTACTATAAAAAATCAAAGAATTCCTAACCTTAAACCACAGAATAATATTTTATAAAAGTTATATTCAACCTCATCTGGACTACTGCAATATCATATAGGGTAATGCTTCTAAAACAAATTTGTTAAAAGTGGATATATATATATATATATATATATATATCTGTGTGTGTGTGCAAACGATATCGTTTCAATTATGCATGTTTGAGTGCTAAATCCATACTCTGTTGCTCTTGTGTACACTATTCCACAATACCTTGTTTGTATGATGTTTGTTTCCCAGCTGTATTTTATATATTTACCTGTACATTTGTAAATAATTGAGGGCTACAAGGGAGATTAGTTTTTGTACTAATTGCGTTACCCTCAGAAAATAAAGACTTTATTTATTTTTTTATTTTTTTTATTATATAATACTGATCTGTTTTTCCCCATGATGTATCTCCCAATCATAAATCGGTTAACATTAATTATGGTAAATTGTTTCAGATATATGCTGTTATTGTTTGCATTAATAGCTTGTTCACCTGGTAAAGTACTGGGCATTCAGATAACAGTTTTCCTTTTTTAAAAGTAGACATGAACCCTGTCTACCAATTTCACTAAATCAGGAACATTTGGATCTGCTAAATTACAGTGGATAATCACACAACCAGCTGTAGCCATCCATAACGCCAGTTTAATTGATTCTGGCAAAATTTCATATCACACTGTGCTCTGAAACGGTTACAGGAGTCACCACTCAAATTTTAAAGTGTTTAAGGTGTATATATATATATATATATATATGTGTGTGTGTGTGTGTGTGTGTGTGTGTGTGTGTGTGTGTGCAAGAGGTGTTTTGTGTAATAGATTTTTAATTCACGAAAAACGTGTTTTATCCCTTGATTTACGAAGCATTAAACATTGTTGTCGGACATGAATATGGTGCGGTGCTTGTTAATTTCTTAAATCTAAATCCATTATTATTTATCACAAATTTCTATACGTCAACTAAATTACCTAACACTAATGAAAGACACTAAGAAACATACATAAACAAATTACCAAATTCACACGAGAAACTGCAGTTTTTTCCGTATTCGTGCAAAATCAAAAGGGGAAGTAAATTGTATAGGCTGTCTTTTTATTTCTCCCTTTGTCTATTATCTGTGTTGTGGCTATAATCCCGAGTAGTCAAATATGTACTTAAATCCAGACACTTTCTTTTCATCAAAAAGATGTTTATATTTCTGAGGGTGCAAGCCCCTCGTTATAAATGAATTCAATAGTAAAAGAAAGTGGCCGGCTTTAAGCACATATTGTACTACTTAATTAGTTCTTGCTGAGTAACCACTCTAGTGAGATATTGTTCATGTTTGGTTGTGTTCTTTGTTGTTGCTTTTTTTCTTCAGGAAAAATGAACAGATTCATAACTTTAGAAGCAGACATCAATCCATGGGAAAGTGATTTCAGTTTATTTTTTAAACATTTCAATATATGTTTAATTACGTTTTAGTACCTATCTTATCTACTCAACATGCTACCTTATCCAAGTCAATTAGTACGCAGGTAGAATATCCAGGCAATAGATAAGATACTTCCGTGCACTCATAATAACACAGCGTAATTTCAGTATTTTAAAAAATACTCAATTTTCTAATAAATATATATTTAAATATTTTTAACCCTCAAAAAATACCCACCCACCCCCCACCCCCCCCCCCAAAAAAAAAAAAAAAAAAAAAACATTCATGGGCAAATCCTTAAGGACGTTCAACCTGGTTTAATACAAGTTAAAGTAAATGTTATATTAAGATAAGACAGTTTACCATACAATTTTTAAAGCATCCTACTTTATAAAATGGTGGAAAAAGTTAGATTTGGAAGTTCAGAATTCTTTGTTTGATACTTGATGCAGGTGTTTGCAAGTCTTCCTCCATTCATAGTTAATTGTTTTTCTCATGGCACTGTCCTTGTTTTTGCTACATGTAAATGTTCCAGTACCACAGTAAAATTTTCAGCATTTTAAGGCAGGTTTGGTATTGTTTTTCGTGTCTAGAGAGGATGTCCGTTAAATACTTTCCCAGCTCTTTTTCAAAAAACTAAACTTGTAGATGCGCGCTTAAGCCACGCGTGTATTTTAACGTAACAATTGATACCAGTAATTATAGTATCTTGAGGTATGCCAGACTCATAGCATACAAGAAATTGACAAATGTACGAATGCAGTAATCATGTTTCTTTCCTTTTCTTCTTTTTTTCCGCAATAAATTTAGCTGCTAATTGCATCTGACGTTTGGCAGACTACATGAATACCAGAGAAAACTCTGTACATTTTTTATCAGCCTTGATTACGTTTGCAAGCACCATTCATAGCATTCATTACACGAACCTATTTTACCATAGCATTTTTGCCATGACATGTCTTTTTATGACGTACAAAAGGAAAAATATTCCTCTCTACTTCTCAATGAATTGCATTGCATATTGCTGAGGCCAATATTTATACATTTTTTGTTACATGAACTGTATGTTTCAATTAATAGCTCACTTTCTAGAGAAGAAATCGTTAATTTACATGATGTTATCGACAAATTGTACTTTTGAATCTTCACCAGCAGCCAGGACACCGATGAAGACGGGGAGTAAAAGATGCATATTTACGAAAGGAGTCATCTCCTCAAACGTCCTACATAATTATAATCGACAATATAAACCTTTTACGCCACCGGCCCCCACCCCCTTCGTCTGGTATGCGGTCGAGTTTACAGTCAGTTGCAAATCTGGGTGTCCTTCGTGATCGAAAGTGAACACACACAAAAAACAACAAAAATCTGTTAGAAGGCAGAAATAGTCGCTTGCTATAACCTTGAGGGGAAAAAAATGGTGAAAATAACAGTTACAGTAGCGTGTATGTAGGTTATAGTGCTTAACTTTAGTACCACTGTGTAGCATTGTTGACGACGTATGTTCATACCATGTTTCGTGACAAAATAGCCAAGAATGTTGGAAATAGGAGTCTTTTGGAACGCAAATCTTAACATTGCTGCTAACAACAACGATGTAAGCAATAACAAAAACAACAATAATTACCTCGACTACTACTACTAATAGTACTGGAAGCCGCGGTATCTCAGTTGGTTGAGTGTCGGACTGGTAATCCAAGTCAATGCCTCTATGTGTCCTTGGGAAAGGCACCTAGCTCCCATTTCCACATCATGATATTGCCATTAATGTGCTAAAATGCCATTGAAATTAATCATGCAACCAACTACAACTACTACTACTGCAAACAGGGCATAAACCTACCAGACACTTTCGTGCAGGTCGGGTAAAAATAGGGAATGCGCTTTATGAATTTAGAAAGAATATTTCAACAATACTCAGCTACGGACAGGCCCGCCAATAGAAATTCCGGGCGACTGGACAGAGCAGTCATGGGGCCCAAAACTGGTTTAATTTTTTGCATATAAAAACCTATGTACAGTTTTGCATATAAAACCTGTAGTAATCTACCATAACTTAGACTCTTGCAAGGAACAAATTTTAACATTTTACTGCAAAGATTAATTTATTTTGTATAACTGAGTTGATGGAGAGCCACTAGAAATCGCCGGGAAATCCCCCTGCCACCCCAACCCCCTCTTGGCGGTCCTGGTTACGGATACAGGGTGGGGGACTCTGGGACTTGCGTCTCTCGATTTAGCTGTCAGATATTTCATTTTTGTATTTTATTTCAATCATATTCGTACTGAAAACCAATACTTCGAAATCTTGAGCTCCATCAGCCATAGTCAGTCTGGATCGCTGTTGATAGGTTTATACAGTATGCGTTAGTTAAAGAGACACATCTAGGGATATGTAGCTAAATGTAGGGGTATGCATTTCGAAAATAATTGTTACGAACTGAAGTTGTAGCTTGTCTTATTTATAAATTGTATGTGTATTAAACACCGTTGTCTTTTTGTTTTCATTCATATTTACGCAAGTTTTACGGCTTACACTCATTTTTCGGTGATATTTTGTCGTTGCTGATAAACGATCAATACATGGAAATATAATGTCTGCTTCACAATGTTTTTTCTTTGCAATCTGACAGAAAATGTTTTTAACAACATCTATTCAGAATAACTTGCCTCGATCTTCTCAAAAGGGCCCCATCTTGAGAAGGCCTACAGTACGTGGCTGATAAAATACAACGATTCAGGGTAATGGTGACAGCGGTTGCCTTTGTCAAACTAAAGGTTTACAACTTCAGGCGACTCTCTTCGGGTACCGGCTGAGTATAGCGCGTTTCAAATGGACATAATTCTTTAAGCTGCCGGTTGATGAGAACAAGAGACAGGTGCCTAAGTTTAAAATAACTGACTGGCCTGCATGTCATGAATATGTTGTCGTCACTGACAAACGACCAATAAATGGGAATATAATGTCTGGTTCATAATCGCGATTTTGCCTAAAATGTAGGAACGGTCCTGAAATATAGGAGACGACTCCCAGTACATTTTAGTTACTTACCTAGCTTCGAAAACAGACTTTAGCAAACGAGCGCACTGTTGATGTTTTAGAAAAGCAGTGTTTTGCTTCTGTTATGCATAAACAAACGTTACGCTCAATCCGAATCGGAGTCAGGGAATGGTGTGCACCAAGCTACTACTGAATTCTATTTTCATGTAAATACAGTACGAGTTCTGTTGACCGCTTGGTTATTACGCGGACCATTGTGTATATTTTAGTTCTGTTGAATTAATTATACTAATTATGATCCCTGCAGTTTTGCTCACTTATTTGACAAATTCATTGTGGCTGGTGCGAGCTGTCAGCAGTCATTTCTAATAAGGCTGCAACGTTTAAAAGTGTAAAAGGCTTCGTTTAGTTTCTTGCCTGTAAACGTTTAGAACATCGTTAACCGTATCAACAAAGGCGCACGTGATTGTCAGTGACGCAGGAACTACCCGTTCCAATTAAATGACATATTTTAACATCTCTGCTTGAGACGACTGTTAAGCAAGATTTGTCTGTAATTTATATATATATATAATATGGATGACTTTCATATCGAATGTGGCACGTCTAGGAAAAAGTCGACGTTGACGAGAATTGGTTGTACTGCACATTAGATAACATTACACATCAAGTTGATTTACTGATCTTGATGACCAAAATATCTTGAAACTACATTATTTACCTCTAAGACAATACATGTTCGTAGCCAGAACCTTTGATAAATAACATTTAATTTTTAAGGAACACCGTTTCGAGTTTGTAAGCACTTCAGTTTTAGTCATTGTACAACCCTATCCCATGCATATGTCCATACGTCCGGTTGCATTATCGATATTGTCATCATATGAATGTGTCTAGCAGTACTAAACAATATCACGACGATCCTAAGGATGTTTTACCTAAATTTTCAAATATATTATACAAAGACAAGTCTTAAAAACTTAATCCTGTCAAGGTAAGAGGCAAACATCAAATGAAACAAATGCAAGCTGAGTTCAGCATGCACATTGCCAATGGTTGACATATAGATAGCCGTCAGCTGTAAGCCTAATGTGCAGATGGGGGGGGGGGGGGGGGGGGGTTGAGTTTCGAATTTGATAAAAGTTGCAGCCTTAATTTCAGATTCACTTACCTTCTTTGGGCTGCCGACTTTACCGAATGTCTCTCATTCGTGTTTTATGCTTACGATGAATATATAATAATTCTTTTTTAATATAGACACCAAGCGTTAAGCATTGTCCGGATGCTGTCTCCTTGATGGCAGCTTGTGTATTTCAGCCGTAGATGCATGTAGTAATCAATTCTGTTTCTCTTTCTATCATTCGTGTTTGGTAGATGGAGTATTTCGTTTTGCAAGATGATTCGGTAGTTTTCTAGATTAACATTATATCTGTAAAATTTTGCATTGCATAATGCTTTTATTGATTAAATAGTGGATATTTTCTACTTATTGAGTCATCTGTTTATTCTAATTGACGAGCTGGTATAAATTATGAATGTTGAATATAGTAAATGATGAGAATGGTTCCAGTTTCTTGTAATCTCACATAATTATTCTTTTCGTAGATAGATTTCATCTACGAACTTAGTTTTCATGTAATCCTAAGCAGTTATTGTTAACGTAGTTTTGTATTTGCATTTTCATGTAATCCTAAGCAGTTATTGTTAACGTAGTTTTGTATTTGCATCATACTGTGCTAAAGATTGAAGACAATGTATTACATGTCTGACAGGGGAATGATGCGGTCGTAATCAATAGAAGATGACTTGCTGTTTGAAAGCTTTGCTGACATAGCTCAACGCCGAGTAGATTGATGATACGCCAATACAATTATTGGGATTGATAGTTCTTCTGCAGATTGGAAGGAATGCCATATTTTGTTCTCTTCTTTGCTTTCACATCCTATAAAAATTAAAAAGGACATTTGCTTACACCTGTTATGTGTACATGATAACTTCACACCTTTTATGTGTAGAGGATAATTTCACACCTGTGAAATATATTGAGATATTAAAATATATTAAAACATATAGTACAGGTTAACTTCATACTTGTTATGTGTACATGATAACGTCACACTTATTATGTGTACAGGATGACTTTACACTTGTTATGTGTACAGGATAATTTCATACTTGTTATGTGTACATGATGACTTTATACTTGTTATGTGTACAGGATCACTTTACACTTGTTATGTGTACAGGATAACTTCCTACTTGTTATGTGTACATGATAACGTCACACTTGTTATGTGTACATGATAACGTCACACTTGTTATGTGTACAGGATGACTTTACACTTGTTATGTGTACAGGATGACTTTATACTTGTTATGTGTACAGGATGACTTTACACTTGTTATGTGTACAGGATGACTTTACACTTGTTATGTGTACAGGATAACTTTACACTTGTTATGTGTACAGGATGACTTTACACTTGTTATGTGTACAGGACGACTTTATACTTGTTATGTGTACAGGATGACTTTATACTTGTTATGTGTACAGGATAACTTTACACTTGTTATGTGTACAGGATGACTTTATACTTGTTATGTGTACAGGATGACTTTACACTTGTTATGTGTACAGGATAACTTTACACCTTGGACATGACTAGGACATTTCGTTCTCTTGTTGAGTAGGCAAAGCGTAGTCATTTTTATTATATGAACATAATAAATTCAGCAATTGCATGTGGATAATTTCCAAGTACTTTTTTAATTGAAATCTTATTCCATCATTCGAGTAGCAGCATCTTGTGCATAAGTAAGTCATTACTAGGTAAATATGCATTCTGACTTAAATTGTGTGCAAGATCAACATGTTGTATTTTTTTCAAATCTCAAGATTGTGTCGATGCAAAATAAAAGGTGTAAGAAATTACATGATAGTATAGATCTGTATTTTCTTTTCTTTTTTTTTTCTTCATTTGTTTTTAAATAAATTTGTTATGATGATAACTGGCCTTCGACCCTTTCAGTAATCCAAGTAAGCTCGGTCTGTCTGTGACAGTTGGTACAGTAAAAACTTGGTAAAATCTGACAATTAAGCTATAAAAACAGCATAGGTTCATAACCGCTCTCAATACGTACATCAAAAAGTCATAAAGGCTTTTCTCACGTGTAAGATTACCTATGTAACAAATCAAGCTAGAAAATTACGAACTATTTCAACAAGATGCTGTGTATTTCCGCATTCTAGATTATTTCCAAAAATGAACATTTCCCGTTCCGTGTGTGTTTTGTATTCAGCGGTCAAACTGTACAAGTAGCGTAGACCCCGGTACATGTATGGTAGCATAGCAGTGTTATATTTCAGCAGTTCCGAGCTGCAAAATCCACGGGAAAAAAACATCTTTATAAATAGGCAGAGACAGCTGGTATCTGTGCAACAATTAATAGATACAAAGAAAGCGTCGTAACCTCTGTTACTCCAATACATCGTCAGGATCCATTCGCACTTAAATGTATCACTTGTTTTTCGCGAGAAACATAAGTGTCTTATATTATTAGGCAATAGTGAACGAATTAATGGCGTCGGCCATAACACATACCAAAAGCATCGGCCATGACATATATTGAAACATGCCTTAGAAAACATCTCAATATAAGAATATAAGCTTAGTAAGAAGATAATAATAATAATAATAATAATAATAATAATAATAATAATAATATAAATAATAATAATATAAATAATAATAATAATAACAACAACAACAAACAATAATAATAATAACAACAACAATAACAAACAATATTATTATTATTATTATTATTATTATTATTATTATTATTATTATTATTATTTAGTTACGGCAACATATTTGGTACATGCCAATCTTTTAATTGGCCTTTAGAAGAAAAAGAGTTAATACACATGGATGTAAGAATGTACGCTAAAGTAATATTTCATAAGCTATTAATCCACATTATTCAGTTGTGTCGAACACAGCTTCGAATATTACCAATTGCTATTCACAACCACATTTAAACACACACACACACCATGAATAATGGACACCGGCGCATATAATAAACAAAATTGTGTGGTCCTTTAAATGTCTTTAATATTCAGATTTGCTTTAAAACATGCACTATTTACAGCATCACAACAAACCTTTACAAATAAGGTAAGGAAAGAAAGGAAAATTATTTTCTTTGGAAAAGTAAATAAATGAGTAAAATATTACAAGTCAGATGACCACAGTGATTAAACAGAGGTAGGGTAATTAATGTGAAACGAATGTTACTTAGAATATTATATGCAAAATCGTGCGTTTCGGTCTTTCGTAGTACAAATTGCCATAGTCTAAAAAGGAAAGAGCCGATCATGGAGTAATATTTTTTTGTTGTTTTTTTTTTTTTGTTTGTTCAGTCAGCTGTTTTGATGGTTTCACCTTGAACTGGCGGTTGTTAGCAGGCCATGAACATAATGACACATAGATATATGTCAAGAAGCTTGTAACAAATACGCATCTTGTTTGCTTTCAATACACATAAATGTAGAAAATGTGAACCCTCCAATACGGAGAAGATAACCTGTTGACTCCGCAATCGTATTTATTTATTTATTTATTTAGTTAGTTAGTTAGTTAGTTAGTTATAGAATTTACACATGACGAATGAATTGTATTTCTGCTCATTTCAAGTTTTACATCAATTCACAACAAGAGCTAGCAACATCCCAGATAGCACATCCATGTTTGGCCAACTTTGTACTAACGTTGTCTCCAACATCGGTCCATCGTGGCTAAATGGCGTTGGCTCAACGTCATTTTGCTTATCGACCTTCAGTTGGGCCAACGTATTAGGCCATTGTGTCGGGTCAACGCTGGCCCAACGGTGAGCATTGTTGAACCAACGTCGGTCCAACGTCACAATGTTATGATGGTTCAACAGAGGACTAATGAGCAAAATGACGTTAGGCCAATGTCGTTGAGCCACTTTGGGCTAACGTCGTAGATGACATCAGTATCCACTGAGCCAATTCTAGCCTGATAGAGGGCAAATGAGCAAAATGATGTTTTACAGCATTGTGTGATGTCACCTGACATTTTACATGAATCGCTGTGTATAATATTCAATACAAAGGTTCTATCCCGGCTGATTTAACCCTCAAAAGAAACAACAATTATGTATATAAAAAACAATCTTCGTTGAATCTAATTTTAAAACTATTATATCAACGGTCAAGTATATCTAAATATACCAATCCCAAATTCATGAAAACAAATCTACGTACATGATACAATATCAAAAAGATTCCAATACCTGTAGAGTAAAATTTCAATTAAAAAAAAACAACGATCACGTACTGAACTGTTACAACAAGTACTCTGCTTACCGTATGGACTCTACAGATCTAGTTTCAGGTGGAGTCACGTGATTTATTTGATAGGTATACAATAATAAACTTGGAGAAAACTTAGCCCAACTTTGGGCCAACGCATATATTCCTACGTCAGCATAACAATCACAGAACAACGTTAACCCAACTAGTGTTTTTCCAATGTCGAAATTACAACCGCTGAACAACGTTGGTCCGACTAGTGCTTTTCAAACGTCATATATCCAACGCCGACATACCATTATCTGCCACGTTGGCCCAATGTAGGTGTGCTATCTGGAATATGCCACGAACTTAGACGGGGATTGGACCCAGGACTATATATACATCTCTGCAAATCGAGAATGTCACTGATGCGTTACCCACGTACAACTGACCATTATAATACACTAAATGATATAGTACCAATACTGGTTCCGTAGGTCATGTTTTCCTGTTTTGTATTTTTACATACATACATACATACATACATACATACATACATACATACATACATACATACATACATACATACTCTACTGGATTCTCGGTATGCTTTGTAGATATGCCAGGTATGAATAATTGTCATTTGATCTCTCCACAATAATCTTGACACGCACACAAAGTCTCTATTAAGTTTCAAATAATAACGTCTGAGATTCCATACGTTTCGGCTAATTTGCCTTCAGTGTGTGTGTCTGTGTCTGTGTGTCTGTGTATGTGTGTATGTGTCTGTCTGTGTATGTGTCTGTCTGTGTATGTGTGTGATACCTGGAGAGCTCCCAGACGTATCATATTGCATATTGTCAACTTTTTGTGCTATGCAAATTGAGAGTCTACTGAAAATAATGCACTCTGTACAAATTTCAAACTTATGCTGGTTCACCAGTGTACTCTTTATGAAAGATGTCAGTACTGTCATGAAACATTTTAACTTGAAAGACGAATTAAATGTAACTTCGAAAATAGAAAGAAGGACTCACTCTCTCTCTCTCTCTCTCTCTCTCTCTCTCTCTCTCTCTCTCTCCCTCTCTCTGTCACATATATATATATATATATATATATATATATATATATATATATATATATATATATATATATGTATATATACACACATGATGTCTTCCAAAGAAATCACATGATGTCTTCCTAAGAAATTCGTTCAGTTTCCGTCGAAACCGAAAACTATCAAGTCTGTAGGATTAGATGCCAGCAAAGAATGAAAAACAATCATCTTTAGATAGGTAAGTATTCAATTTCCTGCCAAGCAGCTGTAAGCATAAAAGAATTCATAGCTGTGCGCATTCTTTACAGTTATATCTCCATCTCACTCTTGAGAATGGGCATCATAAGAAAGGATCTGACGCGTTCATTAATAACAACGGTTACGAGATCCTCAATCCCAGTCTTATTTCCATCTTATGTAGTCTTGACTAAATTGCTGTAATCCATTGTAACTTGTGGCTCTTGTCTTTCTTTTTTAAGCCCGTAATGCTATCGTTGGTCACCACTGGAATCATCAATGGAACTAGATAGAGGCGGGGAGTCCAAAACCACTTTAAATTGTTTAAAATCAAAATTTAAAATCTCGTACCCGTTATACGAGAAAATCTCTGGACCACTCATTTTTTTTAAATACGCAATGTTCCTAGACCATAAATTAATAACTGCTCAAAAAGCGCTCTACTTTCTAGACTATATTTTACTTTCTTCGTTGTGCACTGAGTAGAGCGTAAACGGACTAAGATATATGGCCTCCAACAGAAAATCAACAAACATCGCCGGAAGATTTGGCTGTATTCCAAAGTCATGCAAACTCCAACAGAATCAATCATTTGCTGCTGTTTCATACAGAACTAGAAACATGCATTACTAAAAAGTAAAACGTGTGACGAAAAGCCCATCAGTGAAATTTATTTCATTTATTTAGCGTGGTAACATTATATTAAAAATAAATGCATAACAACTTTACTACATTATATTTCAAACGTCCTGCTGACAATAAATGCAGGTTTTAAAGTACAGACAGGTACTACATCATATGCTGACAGAAAAGTAATAAATGAATGGCAACTTAAAGCAGAAGGCGTACAGAAGGATTACACCAGCATCACGCGATACTACATTGTTGTCTCTCATCGTTTTAAGGGCGCGCTCTGTACCCTAGTCTCTAAGTACAGCGCCTCTGCTATCTGGCGATCCACTATACAACATTTTTGTATATTATCCCTACGCGAACTACCTCGACGAACACACATGTATGTTAAGAAACCAACAAAATAGTTCCAAATACTTGATCTCTTTAAGTTGTTTGTGTTGCTATGAATTTCTAAAGTCATACAGATATATGTCTTGATTGTATTTTGAACTATTCTTCATAAAAATATGTTAGCATGTGATTTTGTATAACATACAATTGCCTGTGCTCATTGGCGCACTTCCGTTGTCAAACTCTTCAATTTCGGAGGTACGTATTGTTATGTATGATGTTTATATAATATTATAGATATTTTAGGAAATTATAAATGTTTCTTGACTTTAATATTTGCTTTAATCTTAACGTTGTTTATCAGGAAAAATATGTTTAACTGTTGTCCTTGAATTAGGTTGTTTACTTCAGATTTGAGCTAAAGGATAGTTTTGATAAACAAAATGTTTACTGAATATGAGGTCAAGGTTGATTTTGTTTACAGATAAAACTGGAAAATCCTTAGAGTTATGTGTAAAAAGTCATGTCCATACAAGTAAAATTCCATTAAGATGACACATATTCTAGAACATTCTGTCATGTGACCAGTCTTTATATATACCATGTTCAGTGGACAGTTTTTCAGTTTCGACATTACTATCAGTCTTGTAAAGAGCTATTACAGTTGTGGAAAGTCATTCCAAATTCTAAGAGAGGAATTATTTAAAATATTCATTGGATTATAACAGTGCACATAAACTTTTGGATTTTGGATTTTTAATTGATTATTTTGGAATTTATGTGAACTTATTCAGAGATATTTTGGAGTACTTCATTTTGACATCAGCACATTAAAGACTACTAGTACATCAGGACTTTGAAGACCATTGACACATCATAACATTGAAGGATACAGCCGTTAATTCTGATCATTCTATATTTAGGACTTGTGATTAGGACACTAATTCTTATTGGATTATTTGGATTTACATACACATTACTGTAAGTGTCTTTTTTGATTTTTCATTTTAATTATCAAGAAATAAATTGCTTGTTGATTTTTACTTGATTTGTTGGTTTCACTTTCTTTCTGTTACATTTTTTTCTAGACCATAGAGTCGTAACAGTATATATCGAAAGTTCACAAACTCTTCAATTTCAGAGGTAAGTAGTTCTTGCAATTAGTCCGCAATCCCATAATGTCTTAATAGAAGTGATCGGTTTTGGAAAACACCGGAACTTTTGAAGTTTGTTCAGCTCAATGAAGTACAACAAATCCTGGACTGTGATGAGACATGTCAAATAATGTCATGCTTGATAATGCATGTCACTATCCAACTTTAACAGCTGAACATTCGCTGCCATTGCACTTTAATTAAGTGATTGATAAAAGGCGAGGAATGTCCTATCTTTACCACTTAAGTAAAACACATCGGCATGTATCATACACACCACAGAAAGCAACATTCACACGAGGCTATTTATTTATTTATTTTTTTTCCTTTTTTTTTATTTATTTTGATCGATTACGTCTTTAAAAAAAATGAAAAGAAATATTGCCTCTTAATATATTTGCAGGGCTATTAAGTTGTGGAAAACCCATTAGGATTTTTATAACATTTCTGCTCTTAATATATTTGCAGGGCTATTAAGTTGTGGAAAACCCATTAGGATTTTTATAACATTTCTGCTCTTAATATATTTGCAGGGCTATTAAGTTGCGGAAAACCCATTAGGATTTTTATAACATTTCTGCTCTTAATATATTTGCAGGGCTATTAAGTTGTGGAAAACCCATTCGGATTTTTATAACATTTCTGCTCTTAATATATTTGCAGGGCTATTAAGTTGTGGAAAACCCATTAGGATTTTTATAACATTTCTGCTCTGTTATTAAACTTTTTCTGAACCCTAGATACAAGTATATATACCTGTCTATGTTTGGCGCTAATTTAAATTAAGTTTCCTACTCTCAATTTTCACAATTTCCATTCATCAGACCTTGGTACAATCTCGTCTTTTAAATTTTGTATTGTTCTTTTTATTTTATTTTAAGGTGCTATTATTTTCAGCAAAAATGGAAATAGTTCTGATAAGAAGATATCTCTATTTTAAATATTGCAAACCATGTTTTGATCCAGTTTGCTCTATCTAGATAAAATTGTAATTTGTCTTCTTTTCGGGGGGGGGGGGGTGCTAAAGAAACAAAACAACCAGCAAATGTACGCCTATTAATTGACAGCAAAAGCAAATGTTCAATGATACACCGCGGCTTAGATATATAAATGTTCAATGATACACCGCGGCTTAGATATATAAATGATCCGCATAAGTATCAACACATTTCATTTTTAACATAGGCCACCAGAAATCAAAAGAGTTTACTGGTTTTAGAAATTAACTTTCGTATCAGTTGCGAAGTTTATAATGCTTCGAAAGAGAATTCAATGCGCTTTGCTGAATGGCTTGTATGCGTCTGTCTGTCTTTCTTTCTTTCTGTCTCTCTGTATGTATGTATGTATGTATGTATGTATGTATGTATGTATGTATGTATGTATATATGTATGTTAACTATATGCTCATGATTAACAGAAAGGTTTTGATGGCGAACATGTTTAGAGTTCTAAACACGCATGCGCAGAAAACTTTCAGGTTTAAAGATCGTTAATTGAAAACGCAAATGTTTATCTAAGGATAAAGCAAGATTCTTGATATGAGCGATTCAATCATCGTAAATACTTTTTAACAGTTTCTTATGAAAAAAGTAACTATTAAAACTTTGTGATATAGCTGTTACGATTCTGAGAACCAAAGGTTTTAACCTCTGGGCTGCAGATTGAACTTGGCACATATGTCACCGAGCTGACCGGGGCTGCAAGTTTCGGCACCTTGATATGAACACTGGCTCGGAGAGTTGTACCCAGGTTTGTGGGACAGAAAGTCGGGTATCCATAGCCGTCCTTCTTTGCAAAAGTCAACTTCTTCTCTAGTTGACTGATAGCCTGCAATAAAAGAAAACTGATCATTGAAGATAACAAGGACGCCAACAGTAATGAGCGTATTAAAACTAGAATAAGTAAGAAGAAATGACGAGAAATTACATAATAATATGTGAGCAGACGAAGTGACATGCTCGGAGCTCTGACTTCTACTGCTGGCCCAGCTGTAAATCAATATCAGATTTTGCTTTGGCTGGCATGATCGAAGATGGAATTGGGGCATTTTACATTATATGAACATAATGGTACAGTAAAATTATGTGCCACGAGTTGTTTCATGCGTTGAAATTGTGATAAGTTCCGTGTTTCAAAATAACCATGTACTGAAAAACTTTAATTAAAAACAAAAAAAAAATAATAATGTATTTTTACACTCATCAAACATCGTCAGAGTCGTAGTCTTCATTCATAGTCTTGTTCGTCGTCAAAGTCATCATCTTCCTAATCAGTAGCAACATTATCAGCAATGACATCATCAGCATCACCATAATCATCTTCATTACCGGGGAGCCGCTGTGGTTCAGTTGTTTGCGTACTAGACTCGCGACTAGCAAGGTGTGGGTTTGAATTCTGCTCAGACCGCGCCTGGTCGTCCTCCATGGTTTGTGCCTAAGTAAGGCACTTTACTCCACTTACCACGTAACAATATAACCTTTCAAGTCTTGACGTGCCGCTAAACACCAATAAATCTTCACTGTTATCGTCACATACAGTTACAAACCTCTTATTGACCTGAGCCAAGTTCCCTCCTTTCTGAATGGAAATGAACCGAAAATGATCTTGTTCGTAAATACAGACAAGGAAAATCTTATTCACATTACGAAAATTCATCTTTCCCTCTGGCCAGAAACTGAAACGGCCAGCATCCCCGAGGAGTCTACAGTAAAAATTAAATAATTAATGAAGAAAAAGACGGAGGCTGTGAGTATGCAAAATGAGATAACCTATTGTCGAGTAACTGCTAGATAAAACTTCATTCTTTCAAGAGAGTACACGAAGCCTTTCTAGGAGCCGTATTACAGGACTGCTAGAGTACATCGTCAGCATCACAGTTAACAGTGACTGAACATAAATTTCCAAGATTTTGTCATACAAATGAATCAAAATCTCCACGTGTTAAACGTGTATTCAAATTTGTTTTTCATGTTTTTGTTTGGGCAAAATCAAATGAGTTGCACTTACTAGTTATTTCTAATAATGGAATTTCCACACAGTTCAAAGTAGTACCTCAACGTTGTTTTCCAACAAGTCCCTAATCGGTAGAAAGAAAAAAAAAACTGTAATTGCCGTGATATTGTGTGAAAAATCTTCCAACTTACATTCCGGATACGTCGATATCTGATTTCTTGATATCGCACAGAACATATGAACTCGTAGGAACGAACAAGTACCAAAAAAAATCATATTTGAAACAAGTGTTATATGAGAAAATATGATCGCACTGCCCACGTGTCATCATCCTCGAACAAGAAGTGATCCTTTTTATCTTTCTTTTTTTTTTTTTTTTTTTTTTGATTGTTTTGTTTTTTTATTATTTGTTGTTGTTTTCTTTGGACATTTAATTCCGTTCCTGTTTAACTAACGGTTACTTAGATGTATATGTCAATGCTTTAACAGTTGTCTTCGAGAATTTACGGTTCGTTTTGTCCATTGGAAGCTATCTAACCAAGGACTATTAAAACAGAAAAAACAGAAATATAATTGTAAGGAACAGTAATTGTTTCTTTAATTTTTGTTAGACCTATGAGCAAATAATTGCTCTAGATCTGCATTTGAACCTTACTGTAATATTAGGAGAGAGAGAGAGAGAGACTTTGGTTTGGTTTGGTGTTTTACGGCACAGCAACACAAGTAGGTTATTAAGTGCTGAGGCAATTGGAATCAAATGTCTAGAAGACATCACGGTAGCCAACCCAGGTTGATCTGATGGTAGGACTCGAACCCGCACCCTTTCGGTTTCAAGTCCAGCACGCTAACCTCTGCGTCACCGTGGCTCATGCCTCGAATAGTCACCTCTTACGACATGCAAGAGAGTGAACGGGGACTATTATACATCACCGAGTCAGCAGAGACAGAACTCATTCGACTTTCTGCCATTCTTCTGATTTCATGATTACCAAACATTCATGTTCAGTGAACAAGGCATTTACAGTCATGTGACTTTCTCAACGACGAGATTTTACGTATTTATACGCGATTATCACATGAAGAAATCGTTCTTTACCTCAGTGGACTTGATGATTGGCGGAACGAGCAACTTTCATGCTGCGCCCCACTCGAACGAGTGTAGAAATAATCATCTCCCCCAAAGGGTCAAGGTCACCTAAAGAGTGGTAGGTGATGTTGCCAAAGTTTTGTTGAGTTAGACACTAAACAAAGTATGCGCTTTATATTTACTCCAAAGTGATAATTTCATATTGAAAATGTACATCAAATTTTATTCTAATCTAGGTCTTGCTTTGGATCTAAATTCACATTGAATATATAATTCTTAAAATCCGGTACTTCTCTGAAAAGAGAATCATCCTAAACTTGTTGCCGATGCTCGTGCAAGGTTTCCTGAAAGCACCGAAAACACTCAAAATAGAAACTTCAAGAACAAAAACTGAAATCTTTTAGAATAAGAAAACACGGATCCGTTTTATTGCTTCTTTCAACAATTACCCTCATGGGAAAATAAATTAAGATGACCGCAATGTGGCGGTGTGTGATTACCACCAAAGATCGGCTTATTTGGAATAAAACCATTACCGCTTTTTTATACAGAAAATTAAGTTTTCTCGTCTGTGAATTTTAACACACTCTTCGAAACCATTTTTCAAGATTATTAACGGATTTTAGAGAGGCATTTTTTTCCACTCTGCAACGTCGTCTTTACAAAAAAGGTCAAAAACATTTCCTCTTGATGCATGAGAAAGTAATAAAATCTTTCATTTTTATAGAAAAAAGGAAACAAGAAAAAATAGAGGAATAAAAGACAAGTTATATTGCTTTACTGTTTCATCTCGCTTGCACGTGCATTTTGTTTAAGAAAATGCGATCACTTATATCTTATGGTAATCTTTGATTTACAGTATCGTATAGTCCAACCCCGCAGTCCAAACGTAGACATCCTGAATTACTGAATAATAATAATAATAATAATAATAATAATAATAATAATACCAAAATCGATTATTTATTTATTTGGGCTAATATTACATGGAATAGAATATAAATATACTATTTATAAACTTCAATAGTTTACAAATTACATATTGCATCCATGTTATTGTAGATTGGAGAATGAAATAGATCCTTAGTGTGATCATTACATAAATTAAGTACTATAACACGTCAGGAGTCTTCACTACCGAGCGAATCAAACAACACCTGCATGAGGCTGGCTTGAGGTTGATGTTTCCCCTGCTTCCAAGGACCGTGAGACAATAGTTGTAGTCAACTGAAGGGTTCTTAAATGAGCTAATACCACAAATAATTTTCCTCTAATCAGCTAACGACCAAACATTCACGAGATACTAATTTCACACATGCATGTGCTTTTGGTTTTTTGCATTAAATTAGTATGATTTATCAGAACGCCTTTCTAAGATGCATATCGTTACTTTATGCCAAACACTACAAACCATGACCCAATCACCTAATACACAGCATTATTCCTATCTCAAATTACTAAACACGTATACGTGAAAATATTATGAGAATTCTTAAATCTAAGAGAGGGTCCATATTACGAAATTAATCTATGCTACCATAAAGTCTCGTCAATACTGTACATTTGCTCTTGTAATTGGCTAATTACTTGCTCTTGTAGTTTGCTAATTACTTGGTTTGAGAAATATCTTCCCAAAATTGACATCCCATAATCAGAGAAATAATCACTAAAGTCTAACAAGCTATAAACGGAGACGTAAATACAAATAGCATATACCCTAGGTTTTGTTACAATACTGAACTATCGATTTCACCCCATGCCTAAAACAATTAAATTACTAATTCAACGCAGATGGATACCTGTTACTTTAGTTAGATAAAGTGGTAATAAATTAGTTTGTATTTCCATTTCCATACATGCGAGTGCCCGAAACCAACTGCTCGATAATGACTATAATATACAGAAGGCTATTTCCTATGCATGTATGTACCAATGTATCTGTGATACATATAATCGTTTCTAATCAAGATAACTTTCATTTCATGACCAAACGATTTACTCCGGTGGGTTGTTTTATGTGTAAACTCACGCATGTTTCCTGCGAAGCAACATGTTCCTGTGTGTTTATTCAGGACTTCTTTGATCACCCAATTAGAACGTCCCCATCCCCGTAGAATGCCAGACTCCTCCATGGATCGAAACTCTAAAGGATTTAGTACACGATCTTATTACGTGATATCCTCAAGTTATTCCTGACAACGTGAAAGGAGTTACGCGACATTATGCACGTACACACGTACGTGCATGCAGGCACGCAAGCAGTAGGCTAGTCACACATTTTTCTTTGAAGACGTGACACAATCAGGAAAAGTTTATCAGGTAGAGGTCTGATAAAAAATCTTCTTGAATGTTATAAATTTGACTCATACCTCTTCAGACCAACCTTTGAATACATAACGCATTTTACATTTTCACTGAACTTCTTTTTGGGATGATATTTCGATGTTCAAATATGATGATACCTAAATATTCAAGAGCTAATTCGTAATTTGTTATTCTCAATTGGTAAGTGCGATGATTTTGCAACTTCGTGTACTAAGTTCGATACTTGAGTCTGAGTTAAACAATGGCAACTTATTTAGAGCCCATTGATTCTTCGACAATACCAGTTTACTCGATCTTCAAAGAGAATTCGTGACGACACCAGCGTATACATTTTAGAAAGACCCTAAAAAATGCTGATAAAATCTAATGCAATTAAAAATGGGAAAAAAAATGTATACCCGTTACAAGCAAGTGTCTCTGGGTGAAATGAAGGTGCATACAAATTTTCAACGTTAATTCCTTGTGGATAACCAGGACATGATAGAAATTCTCTTTTGTTTAAACGTATTTCTTTCTTAATTTGTATAAATAACATTTGTAATCAGTGCAAAATGAGAAATTAGGGATTTGAACGGAAGCCAATCACTTATATGGTTATATTCCTTTAAAAATATAATCAATTAAATATAGAAACATAGAAGCAGATTAAACTGTCTCGTTTTTTTCCAGTCCCTTCTTTGAAACACGCGCAAAAAGTTGTAGAATGGATTATAAGAAAATTATCTCTCCTAATATGCATGGTGAAAATTTTGCTGATTCTTTAATGCTGAAATACTTTCTTTGGAAACGAATCATGTGTGTAAACATCGCTAATAGCACGTTAATCAAAAATCCAAAATACACGAGTACGCAATCTCTCTATTTGGAAAATGGGGGGGGGGGGGGGGGACCCTGCAATGACAACGAAAGAGACAAAAAGTATTAAAACTAAAATTACAACCAAGGCAAACTCTGAATTATCTCATTGAATTACTCCCTCCCCCAGCGTCCGAACAAAAACATTATAACCTTCGACGTTCAAATAATAGTCACTTGCAATTTCAGACTAAATTCTACTAAATCATCTTTTATACCCTCAACAGTGGCTTTGTGGCACAATCTTGAAAAGGATACCCAATGTAGCATGTCTTACAGTGCTTTGAAAAAGTGTTTATGTCCAAATATCGAATCCAGTAAAATGCCTTGTTTTAGTCATCTAGCCTTAGATTTTATACACACTAGATTGCGACATAATGTAATCTCATTAAAAGCTAATCTTTACCGCCGTTCAACTTGTTGACACCCTTTTTTGATCCTGTGATTAGATAGAAACCACCATGCATTTTTTCATGTTCTGTCCCAAGTACAGTCAGCAACGACCGAGTTGATGAGAAAATTACTCTCAGTGCCATATCCAAAGTTAGCCTAGATTAACAGCTTTGAGGAAAGGGCGATGCAAATGAAAAATATAGAATTCTAAAACATGTATGCAAATATATAACTGATACCTGACGATTTCAATAACTTATTCAAATAACGAATGCTGTCATAGTGTTCCCTCTCTCTCTCTCTCTCTCTCTCTCTGTTCAGTCATTTTTCATTATTAGTTTTTGCTACACTGTTGTCATGTTGAAATATGTTGCAAGTATTGTATCAAGTAGGGAGAGTGCTAATTATGTTGTCAGAAATTGTGCCCAATCCCATTGTATCATATCGTCACAATAAGATGTTTAAACTAAAAACAATAATTTAAAAAATCCAACAAATGTCCTCTGCTATCAATGAATATTTGTAAAACGTTTCTTTCTTTGTCTTAAATATACACAGAAACAGAGAGGGATTCAACTTTATATACGTTTGACTGCAACGATTCGTTCTTTTCGCTAGTAGCTGGAAGAGGAAAAATCATCTTCTATTAACGATATTTAATAATTAAATCTACTGTTTGTGGTCAGTGTAACGTGTATAGTCCATTTGCTGTCCTCTGACTAGCCATACAATTCAATTTTCTCCAAATTTGTCCCGACAGCTATGATCCCAATCAATTTTAAAGTTATTCTTGGACATACTTCTATATAATTTTTCAATATTTTTAAGGTATTGGTAAAACTTGACCTTATGCTAGTGACTGGGCGTATTTTCTGAACATCTAGCTGTCCCTGCATGATTTTCCAAATCGCAGCTTTATTTGAACCCAGCTGCTTGCCAAGGGCATATTCTCCCTAATGCGAATTACGATTGGCTTAAAGCTGGATATTGTGCTGACGTGCCATTAAACCCTACAACAACTACTACTTAAGGCTGGGTACTGTGTTGACGTGTTATTCAACTCTACAACGACTACTACTTAAAGCTGGATATTATGCTGACATGCCTTTAAACCCTGCAACGACTACTACTTAAGACTGGATATTGTGATGACGTGCCATTCAACTCTACAACGACTAGTACTTAAGGCTGGGTACTGTGTTGACGTGCCATTCAACTCTACAACGACTAGTACTTAAGGCTGGGTATTGTGTTGACGTGCCATTCAACTCTACAATGACTACTACTTAAGGCTGGATATTGTGATGACGTGCCACTCAACTCTACAACGACTACTACTTAAGGCTGGATATTGTGTTGACGTGCCATTAAACCCTACAGCGACTACTACTTAAGGCTGGATATTGTGATGACGTGCCATTCAACTCTCCAACAACTACTACTTAAGGCTGGGTATTGTGTTTACGTGCCATTCAACTCTACAACGACTACTACTTAAAGTTGGGTATTGTGCTGACGTGCCATTAAACCCTACAACGACTACTACTTAAAGCTGGATATTGTGTTGACGTGCCATTCAACTCTACAGCGACTAGTACTTAAGGCTGGATATTGTGTTGACGTGCCATTAAACCCTACAACGACTACTACTTAAGGATGGGTATTGTGTTGACGTGCCATTCAACTCTACAGCGACTAGTACTTAAGGCTGGGTATTGTGTTGACGTGCCATTCAACTCTACAGCGACTAGTACTTAAGGCTGGATATTGTGATGACGTGCCATTAAACCCTACAACGACTACTACTTAAGGCTGGGTATTGTGTTGACGTGCCATTCAACTCTACAGCGACTAGTACTTAAGGCTGCGTATTGTGTTGACGTGCCATTAAACCCTACAGCGACTAGTACTTAAGGCTGGATATTGTGTTGACGTGCCATTCAACTCTACAGCGACTAGTACTTTAGACTGGATATTGTGATGACGTGCCATTAATCCCTACAGCGACTTCTACTTAAGGCTGGATATTATGTTGACGTGCCATTAAACTCTACAACGACTAGTACTTAAGGCTGGGTATTGTGCTGACGTGCCATTAAACTCTACAGCGACTAGTACTTTAGGCTGGATATTGTGCTGACGTGCCATTCAACTCTACAACGACTAGTACTTTAGGCTGGATATTGTGCTGACGTGCCATTCAACTCTACAACGACTAGTACTTTAGGCTGGATATTGTGCTGACGTGGCATTCAACTCGACAACGACTAGTACTTAAGGCTGGATATTGTGCTGACGTGCCATTCAACTCTACAGCGACTAGTACTTAAGGCTGGATATTGTGCTGACGTGCCATCCAACTCTACAGCGACTAGTACTTTAGGCTGGATATTGTGCTGACGTGCCATTCAACTCTACAACGACTAGTACTTTAGGCTGGATATTGTGCTGACGTGCCTTTAAACTCTACAACGACTAATACTTAAGGCTGGGTATTGTACTGACGTACCGTTAAATCCAACAACGACTACTACTTAAGGCTGGGTATGGTGCTGACGTACCGTTAAATCCCACAACAACTACTACTTAAGGCTGGGTATGGTGCTGACGTACCGTTAAATCCCACGACAACTACTACTTAAGGCTGGGTATGGCGCTGACGTACCGTTAAATCCCACAACAACTACTACTTAAGGCTGGGTATGGTGCTGACGTACCGTTAAATCCCACAACAACTACTACTTAAGGCTGGGTATGGCGCTGACGTACCGTTAAATCCCACAACAACTACTACTTAAGGCTGGGTATGGTGCTGACGTACCGTTAAATCCCACAACAACTACCTACTACTTAAGGCTGTGTAATTTAAAAAGATTGCTTCATGAAACTCCACATATTCTCGCTACGACATAACATTCGGTGCAACATGCCATAGTGAACAGTGATTCTTTCTTTCATTTTTTTTCCATTCATTCAGTGGTACCAACTATCGATCTCGGAATACACTGTATTTACAAATCAACAGATGGATATTTTCATCTGGTTACGAGCCCTGGTCCATATGTTGTTTTTCAGTCACTTCATTCAAATTAAACAATGTCCAGAAAACATTACTAGGTCTAGTATTATCTGGTAGTGGCGTAATCTTTTCTGTTTTACGTACTAACATGTTGGTAGGTAGGTAGGTAGATAGCAGGTAGATAAATAAATAAGGTAAAAATAGAATTCAACTGCCAAGGCAGGGTCTGTTATTGTTTAACTTTATTAATGGTACGTCGATAGATTATTATTCTATATAACGTCGGTTAGGGCGTTTGGGCAAGTAGGTAATTAGATCCTTTGTTAAATGTATGGTACAACAAATGAGCACGAGTCCATCTGCTTACCTACATATCCAAGTAGTTAGGTAGGTAGCCAGGAGGATTGTTATTCACATCCATGTGCATTTATGGATGTGTGTGCGTGTGCGTGTGTGTGTGTGTGTGTGTGTTAAAATGTTTCATCCAAGTCTATCCATCCACCGTGATGCGTCCTGGGACAAGGCACTTTACTCCAATTGCCTCAGAACTAAATAATCTATTTTTGTTGCCGTGTCCTTAAACACCGAAGAAATGCAGCCAGATAAATAAGAAGGCAAAATATGCTCTTCTGGTGTATTAATACATCGTTCAATCAAAATGCGGTCAGTTTATTTCGAGTTTAAACGAACAGTAATGACCCAATATATTAGCATATAAATTTAACAGCTTTGTAGGTCTGATGAATGAACATTAATATACGTATTATTAGTTGAGTATGGTAGCGGCATACAGTTCAGCAGCGGCCCCCACGTAGACTGTGATTAATAAAGGCTGTAGTTTGATTATCTTTCGATAATTATGTTTTAATAACCATTGATATCAAGCGGTATGAGCAGAGCCTGATCGAGTTAGAAGACGATTTGTTAACTACACAGGAATGCTAAACAAGTTAGGGGACTAATGGTCTTTGACATTTATCGCTTGATAAAAAAAGAGAGAAACAGACCGATGAACGGACGGACTGACGGACTAACAGGAGATAATTACTTAATGATAGAGATTGGAGAGAGAGAGAAGGGAGGGAGGCAGACCGACATACGGACGGACATAAGATAATAAGTAGTTACAAAATAAACGTTATTTTACCAGGTTGTCTAAATTGATGTGAAGGAGCACTCACGATAGATAGATAAATAGATAGCAAGATAGATGAAGAAATTTGTACATGTTGTTCTATGAAATAATTCATCAACGGCTTATGACAGCATAGAGTGGTGGAGTTTTTAAATAAAATTATTTAGTTTCTCAACAACGAACGTGTTTTCCACTTCTTGTGTTCAGATGTGATTATCAAATATACATTTACTGGATGCATGAACAGATGTAATATGCATTTGCTGGGAGCATGCACAGATGTAATATGCATTTGCTGGTGCATGAACAGAAGTAATATGCATTTATTGGGTGCCAGAACATATGTAATATGCATTTATTGGGTGCATGCACAGATCGAATATGCATTTACTGGGTGCATGAACAGATCTAATATGCATTTATTAGGTGCATGCACATATGTAATATGCATTTATTGGGTGCATGAACAGATGTAATATGCATTTATTGGGTGCTTGAACAGATGTAATATGCATTTATTGGGTGCATGCACAGATGTAATATGCATTTGATGGGTGCATGAACAGATCTAATATGCATTTATTGGGTGCATGAACATATAGAATATGCATTAATTGGGTGCTTGCACAGATGTAATATGCATTTATTGGTGCATGAACAGATGTAATATGCATTTGATGGGTGCATAAACAGATCTAATATGCATTTATTGGGTGCATGAACATATGTAATATGCATTTGTTGGGTGCATGAACAGATGTAATATGCATTTGCTGGGTGCATGAACAGATGTAATATGCATTTATTGGGTGCATGCATAGATGTAATATGCATTTGCTGGGTGCATGAACAGATGTAATATGCATTTACTGGGTGCATGAACAGATGTAATATGCATTTATTGGGTGCATGAACAGATGTAATATGCATTTGCTGGGTGCATGAACAGATGCAATATGCATTTATTGGGTGCATGAACAGATCTAATATGCATTTGCTGGGTGCATGAACAGATGTAATATGCATTTATTCGGTGCATGAACATATGTAATATGCATTTACTGGGTGCATAAACAGATGTAATATGCATTTATTGGGTGCATGCATAGATGTAATATGCATTTGCTTGGTGCATGAACAGATGTAATATTCATTTATTGGGTGCATGAACAGATGTAATATGCATTTACTGGGTGCATGAACAGATGTAATATGCATTTATTGGGTGAATAAACAGATGTAATATGCATTTGCTGGGTGCATGAACAGATGTATTATGCATTTACTGGGTGCATGGACAGATCTAATATGCATTTGCTGGGTGCATGAACAGATCTAAAAAACTGTTTTCTTCAGGATCACTTAAGATAAAAAAAAACAACAAACAAGAAGAGCTACATGTATGTGTGTGCGTGTGCGGGTTCTTTTTTGTTGTCTTTTTTTTTTTGGGGGGGGTAAAGTTGTATCTATTAATCACCATATAGCTATTTTTATTTTTTGTTTTTATTATTATTTTTATTTACATCTAAAATTTCAGTGCTGGATTACACCGTTGTTAAAATCATGTATCCTAAACATCTAAATGCTGCACTTCACACGCGCACGCACCTGACTGACAAAAAAAAAAACAACAACAACAAAATAAACAAGATCAGAGAGAACTCACTTTTAAATCTATGTTCATGATTATGTGATCAATACGTTCAACTGAACTCCGCAGAATTAACTCGTAAATCTTTAGCGACAAACCTAAATATTATTGATTGGCAAAGAAAGAATGACTGGAGAATAACCTAAATATTATTGATTGGCAAAGAAACAATGACTGGAGTATAACCTAAATATTATTGATTGGCAAAGAAAGAATGACTGGAGTATAACCTAAATATTATTGATTGGCAAAGAAAGAATGACTGGAGTATAACCTAAATATTATTGATTGGCAAAGAAAGAATGACTGGAGTATAACCTAAATATTATTGATTGGCAAAGAAAGAATGACTGGAGTATAACCTAAATATTATTGATTGGCAAAGAAAGAATGACTGGAGAATAACCTAAATATTATTGATTGGCAAAGAAAGAATGACTGGAGCATAACCTAAATATTATTGATTGGCAAAGAAAGAATGACTGGAGTATAACCTAAATATTATTGATTGGCAAAGAAAGAATGACTGGAGTATAACCTAAATATTATTGATTGGCAAAGAAAGAATGACTGGAGTATAACCTAAATATTATTGATTGGCAAAGAAAGAATGACTGGAGTATAACCTAAATATTATTGATTGGCAAAAAAGAATGACTGGAGAATAACCTAAATATTATTGATTGGCAAAGAAAAAATGACTGGAGTATAACCTATATATTATTGATTGGCAAAGAAAGAATGACTGGAGTATAACCTAAATATTATTGATTGGCAAAAAAAGAATGACTGGAGAATAACCTATATATTATTGACTGGCAAAGAAAGAATGACTGGAGAATAACTTAAATATTATTGATTGGCAAAGAAAAAATGACTAGAGAATAACCTAAATATTATTGATTGGCAAAGAAAAAATGACTGGAGTATAACCTAAATATTATTGATTGGCAAAAAAGAATGACTGGAGAATAACTTAAATATTATTGATTGGCAAAGAAAAAATGACTGGAGAATAACCAAAATATTATTGATTGGCAAAAAAAGAGAATGACTGGAGAATAACCTAAATATTATTGATTGGCAAAAAAAGAATGACTGGACTTAAATATTACTGATTATCAAATAAAGAATTACAGGAAAATTTAAAACATATAATCAGTGTCATATTGTACTTCGGTTCGTTGTTGATTGACTGATCTCTGATCGGCACGGGTGGGGTGGGAGTATTTGTAAGACGATGATGTAAATATTTTAAAAAGTTAGAACTATTGAAATAGGCATAGCCATACTTTGGCTTACATATAAACTGTACATGTACCGATAATGAACTTACATATAAACTGTACATGTACCAATAATGAACTTACATATAAACTGTACATGTACCGATAATGAACTTACATATACACTGTACATGTGCCAATAATGAACTTACATATAAACTGTACATGTACCGATAATGAACTTACACATACACTGTACATGTACCGATAATGAACATTGCACATTGATTTTGCCAGGTTTGTTCGATTACCGTCATTCGAGACAAAAACAGCACTAAGCAAGTATACAGTTGTAAATCATCGTTCTCTCTTTTACTTTAGACCTTTCCGATATGTCAATTAATCTTACTTAACAGATCTTATCTCATTACCTATAACCCCAATGGAGGGCTATAAACTGAAAACTGAAGCCTAGTGTGAGTAATTACATACTGTTACATAATGAGGGACAGCATGTGGGAATTGTTCCCATCAATTGAAATATATATATATATATATATATATATATATATATATATATATATATATATATATATATATATATATATATATTACTTTGCAGTTGCATTAATTCAACAACTATTGGTTTGATTTTGCTCAAAACTTACAATTTTTCTTCCTTTTACTTAGTATAATAAATCTTTAAAATTTCATAATTTTTATACATTAGGAAAGATTTTCTTAAGGCAAATTTCGGAAAGTTCTGTTTAATTTCCGTTCTTTTCAAACTACAGCAGATGTGTTAATTACTTAATTGACATAAGTGTAGAGGCACAAATGAAGACATTTGATTAACAATATTCATAAATATACATCTGTAGATATTAATTAACAATCTGCATAAGAATACATCGGCAGATATTTAGTAATTGGGATTCTGTCGCCAGCTATAGGCCTAATGCACAGATTTCGATCATTTTTAACCGAATATAACAGTACAGGTACATTAACTGGCGTGTCTTTCGTTTACATTTTAACATTGCCGTTATGAGAGAGAGCGAGAGAGAGAGAGAGAGAGAGAGAGAGAGAGAGAGAGAGAGAGAGAGAATGAAATATGAAATTATGAAGCATAAGAGGAATTGTTTCTTACGCACATGCATACATACAGAAATACACACAGTGTGTGTGTGTCTGTGTGTGTGTATGTGTTTTAGCAAGAGTCTATCGAGTTACAATCTTCCAATCATAATTAGTAAACCAAGTCTCGATACGCATACTTGATTCGTTTGAATTGTCAATTTTGATATATTACCATGTATTTGTTACTAAACCAGTACCTTTACTGCAGTATACTTGAATTCTTCCCATGGTAGCCTTGAGGTCAATATCTCATTTATTCCAAATTACTCATTAATAATACATCTTACAAACCGATTGCAAGCGGTTAAGAAGCAACTATTATGTTTAACAAATATCTACCAGCTGAATAGCTTTTTCTGCAACAATTATTATGTATTGGATTATCGTGTATTGGATTGATAGACAACTTAGCCCCACCTGTAAAAGATAATGGGGATGATAAAACATTAGACCCGGTAGATTGTTATCTATATAACGCCCTATAGCTCAGTCTGCGGGAAAACAAAACTGTACAATCGTGTACACAGCTTAATAGGAAGGTACCTGTCCAGAAATGGGTCCCACTAATTCAACTTATATAGTAAATCGGGGGGGGGGGGGGCGGATCCAGCAAGCGCCCCCCCCCCCCCCCCCATACAAAGAATGAACGCGAAACAACCGAAACGTTTCCTACAGTATATTTTCTTTACAGTTAGATGGGTAAAAAAAAAATTATTTCTGGATCCGCGACTGATCGCTTCATGACTCCTATAAAATATGAAGTTCACTTCATATAATCACAAATAGTTATACAAATAATAAAGAATCTCAATTAATAAATAACAAAACTTTATTTTAACCATTGTTTACACATATTATCAAAGTACACATGCGCATGAATACAGAAGGAGTTTCTTTGTGCTGTTATGAGCTAATAACTTCTAGTTTTCTGCGTCACATGATGCGATTTTAACCAGCCTAAATGCTTGTTGCAAAGGCTTTGTAAAACTTTTTAATTATTTGTAGTTAATCCTTTTGTACTCATTATCTTACTGGAAGAAAACATGAAAATAATAGGATTTCCATAGCAACCAGTTGGAAAATCTATTTTCGATTCCTTCTCAAGAATGGCTGATCCAGTTCAGTTGTGATCAAATTTTGGTAGGAACAATTCTAAAGAACATGCTCTACCAGAATTGGTCTTGGCTAGAAGTCTTAACAACGGTATGACTTCAAAAAGCAACCAGGTAGATAACCTGTTTTTGACTTCTTTTTCAAAATGTTTCAGCCAATTTTAATTAAGCTTGGTAGGAAAGTTCCTTAGGATATGCTGTGCCATAATTATGTTCAGGGTGACTCACCCAGTAACAGGGTGGCTTCCATAGTAAACAGGTGGAAAGCCTATACATGATACTCATTTCATATAAAGTACGACTATTGTTACTAACATAAATATAAAAACTTCATAGAACGACTTTCTCTTCAAAACAGTCTGACCATATCAGACAAAGTTTGATAGGCTGAGTAAAAGCGAGAACACATTTCAAAAGTTACTAAAAGTGGAAACACGGTTATAGAAATATGTCAAATGCCACCAATTTACAAAAAATAAAAAAAATATTTTAAAAAATGGCTGGAAATTATCCTGACATGGGTGTCTTTAAAAAAAAAAATTACCTACAGTATTATTACTGCATTGGCCTTCTAGATTAATGTATGCCAGGTGAGCGATATCAGGCCCACGTGGGCCTTTTGTTTTTCATATCCAAACTTCGGTATTTGATGCTCGTAAGTTTCTTTTCCATTTCTTCACACCACAGTTTCGTATTTATGAATAAAAGGTGAATCCTGACATTGAAGCAACAGGATCATGTGTTATTTAAAGAAGAACGCATGGATGTTTATGTTGGCATGAATCAGATTTGTTTAAGCATTCAATATGTACCAGATGCTGTGGATATCTAGATATGTATAATTACCACAAGGAACGAATGCGAAACTATGCACTCAGAGTGAATGTTCGATATTAGAAAGCAAAAACATGCATCAAATGTTTGAGATGAAATTAAACAAGTTTTGCCGGTCAGATTTTCTTAAACTTTTGTAAAGACAAAGGCAAATTCAGGTACTTAAATTTCCACATGAGTGTAGTTGTAGGAAAATTCGTTGTCAGAACAGGGACAGGACAAATGTACCGAATTTTGGCAAATTTTTAAACATTTGTTTAAGTTCACAAGGTGGATTTCAACGAGTGCAGAACAATTATGACTTGAAAGTTTTATCAAACCATAAGTTAGAGAGTTTTCGCCGCAAGGGCGGAACGTCATGCAGAAGACATACGTGTGAGATAGTGAGATTTTTGTGAAAACTGTGGAGCATAACCTTAACTGTAATATGAGCCAACCGTTATAATCTGTCTGTCTGTCTCTCTGTCAGTCTGTCTCTGTCTGTCTGCCTCTCTCTCTCTATCTCTGTCTGTCTGTCTGTCTGTCTCTCACTCTCTCTCTCTCTCTCTCTCTCTCTCTCTCTCTCTCTCTCTCTCTCTCTCTCTCTCTCCAGTATCAATAAACGTTGCGCACTGGGAATTCGGTGTTGTACAACTTGTCTTTGACTGTCTTCACGCCAGATACCAGTGTATACAGAGCAACATCAATCAATGTATCCCAGTGTGTCATTTCTCTAGAAAAAAAAGAAGAAAGAAAAAAAAAACTGCATAACTCGCTATATCAGATTCCGAAGTCAATTTAGTTCTGACCCATTCTGCTGAATTCCGCTCCATGACGAATGGAATTATTTATTGATTTTTATGGAAACACGATCTTCCCTTCCTCTCGGTGCTTATTATCTGCGAAGAACGCCTTTACGAAGAGCGAACCCTCCTAGAACTCGTTCAACCAGATCTCTAACTTGGTTCCTTGAGATCTGTGGCAAACAAAGCTCTGGTAAAAAAAAAAAAAAAATACTGCGTTTCCTCGTAACGCTACAATGAAGCTTTCACAAAACTGAAAAAGTGATTTGATTGGCTGATGAGATTAAATGACGTAATACTTTACTACAGGGTTTCCCAACCTTTCTGAGCCTACGGGCACATTTGTGAGTTTATGACAGAGTGGCGAGCACCAACCAATTAACTTGACACATTTTAAAAAAAAATTATTATTCATTATAACCTCTTCCGCGGGCACAAAAAAAAACCTTGGCGGGTGTCATGGCGCCCGCGGGCACCGCGTTGGGGACCACTGCATTACTGTGATAATAAGATGACGTCATGTTTTGTGTAAACATGGGCAGTTTCATTTTCTGATTGAAAAACACCTCCTGCATCAGCGCCTGTTTACAAAGTGATCTCTAACGAAAATCCTATGTAGCTTACAATATAATTTATTATATACCTACCAATTTCTACCCAAGAAAGAGCCAGAATTTTACCGTAGTTTCCGACAAGCAGGAAAACCATACTTTCGTTTTCTAATTCCGTATTACCATACTCTCAAACGAGGCTGGAACTACTTTATCCTCGAGGTTTGCTGGTGACAATAGCAGCGCCACTAGCGACGGAATTCCTACACTAGTAGTAAGCAAAGCTCTCACAGCGACATTAGTTAAGAAACCTTGCGTTATATGTAAAATATTTGAAAGGTATAAACCATGTTTTTATCACAACGACAATAAAAAAGCATTTATTCTTTTATTTTGAAGTAGTAAAATATAGCCAAAAGGTTCGTCTGAAACAAGATCACATTCGGAAATCGCGTGCCAAAACATTACAGTTGTACAGTACAACCCATTTATGGAAGTTCATAATTTGTAACGTTAGTAAGTTTCCCGCATAATGGATGAATTTTAAATTCTAAATGAGTAACATTCTTTGCAACAAATCTGTATCATCGAGTTCCAACAATTTGTCCAATCCTGCCAGTGGTGTACTGGCCATTGGGCATACCGGGACAAATCCCAATGGGCCGCCGCAAAAAAAATCCGTTTTTATAGGTGTTTTACTGGTGTGAGCAAAACCCCGGTCCTGTCCTGGCAGACCGCCGCATCGGTGGGCCGGTGGGCCGTCAAAAATATCCGTTTTTACCGGTGTTTTACTGGTGTGAGCAAAACCCCGGGCCTGTCCCGGCAGATAAGTCCAGGGCCGAGTTGCTTACCCAGTACACTCCTGAATCCTGCTGTAAATAACTGTCAAAATAATGTTGTCATTTCCATGTCAAGTCCCCATCGGAGCCTCTCACAATGTTCTGCCAGAAACAGTTGAACTGCTCTTTACATGGCCTCCGAAAAAATAATTCCAACGTCATTCAGCTGGTGAAATCTTCCGTGATGCAAAATTCAAAATTTGAGAACTGCACAATAACTGTAAATCACATATATGAGTCTGTTGCCACCAAGCGTCGAAGAATTCGTGTTATTGACAGTGATGGTAGTCAAACTGAGTGAGCGTTGTTTCACAAGCTTCATTTATAAAATGAATATTCATGTTCATGTCAGCTTTTCAAAAAGTAAATCCGTTTATGCTTTAAGATGAAGTTCATATTAAAGAGGTTGAAATGTTTAGCAATTTCTTGCGTTTTTCAGCTACATATAGTGATTTTATTAAATTATCTGAAAATTGATAGGTATATAAAAAAAAATATCATTATCACAGTAATGCGATTTTGATTGCGAGATCACGTCTCGTTGTCAGCATAAAAAATCCATAGCATGACTCGACACTTCGCGTCTCGTAACGATCTGGATTTTATAATGCTGACAACTCGACGTAATCCAGCAATCGAGATCGCGTTATTGTGATAATATATATATGTATATATATATATATATATATATATATATATATATATATATATATATATATATATATATGTATATATATATATATATATATATGTCTTGAATGATTGCAGAAAGTATGTCTACATGAATTTTGAGATAGGAAGTTATGTCTTCACAGTTTCGCTTTCACAAAAGTTGACCAAAGCGCCTTCTCTCTGTAACTTGCTAGTAGATCAATGAAGCATTTTACCAATCGGAATACGATCTAGCCTTTGCGCTACTGATTAGAAAAACACGTGGGAAATACTACACAGCTGCCATTGTATATACCTGTACTGTCTTTACTAACTGACGTCATGTGCACACCGCACAATCACGCACCATCAAAGCATTCATTTCGGCGACTCGACCGAGATGCTTTATTTTTGACCGAAACGTTTGCATGTTTGTTTCTTCAATACAAGCATGAACTCACTAGAGAACTTTCTTTTACTGAACTTGTACAAATAATTCCAGTGTCATAATATGCGTACTTTTTTTGTATTTGCTTAATTTTTTAATTTTTAATTTTATTTGATTAGAATAAAGTAGAATAAAGAAATAGAGAAACATGTTCCATATAGATAGACAAACAAATTGAAACATACAAATACATAAAAAGCTAAACATTACAACATGTGTCAAATTAATTAATACAGGCAACTCTGTACGTTACATAAAGGGAGATATACAACCTGACACAAACTGACACATACAAATACATAAAAAGCTGAACGTTACAATTTGTGTGAAATTGTTAAATTCAGGTCTGTATGCGATGTGTGTGTAAATTATTACTCAAACAATACTTGTGACATATCAATTACCTTAGTGAAATTGAAGTCATTTTGGTACAATATATTAGAGCAGAAGGATATACAAAAGCTTTGATCAATAGGAATCATATCAACTAGGTATCAAAATATCTAAACATGTCTGACCATTTGTTCACGAATTTTCTACTGGACTGCTTTATCTTTGAAATATATTTTTCTGATTTAAAATATTTATTAAAAATCAGAATCAAGATTTCATAATTTAAAGGTGATTTCGAAATAATGTACGTACTTTAGCGTGTGTCTGAATTCTCTTGTGATTTCGCCCATTTTTACGCTGTATCACTCCATCGAAATATTTTCGAGATCTAATTTGGCAACCTGCTCTCCAGTGGCGTAGTAAACAAAGCATCGGCCTGCACAGAACTTTTGACCCAGGGGTCAGCCTCATTTTGAGTTGTCATTTAAATTATATTTTAGTAAAATTTTGGCGAAGAAAGATGAAAAGGTAACAATAAGAGTGCTAGAGTTGCTAGCTAAAGGCTTACAATTTCTATATTTTCCTGTACTTTTGCGAATCCCTTGAAAAATGAGGTAAAAACAAGCGTTTCTGCACTGACTGTTTTCAACGTGTGGTGGAAGTGGCGCTTGGAGAGAAAACGAGAGCGCCACATGGGGAACAGTTTGGGAAATTGGTATAAAATCCGACTGTCATTTTGAACAGACCCCAATCGAACGTCCTCTGCCTTTTCCATCGCATGATAAAAAAAAAGAAGAAAAAAACTTTGGATGTAAATAATTGTTATTTTGAACTGCCCTTAAACCCGTTGTTGTTATTAAGTCATAATAACTTCACTGACTTCACAATGACTAGATGATGTTTCATCAATGACAACAACGTAAGCAACAGTTTCAGTCTATTGAAACCGAATGATTTCTTCAATTTCGTTTCTATTACAAAGTTGCATGAATAGCATTGAAATTAAGATTGTAGGTATTTCGTTGATTGATGAAACGCCGTTGAGTATTGTTTTCAACACCTATTATTCATCAAAAACTTATCAATTTGGAAAATATCGCTACGATTACAATGGAGTCTCTTCCAGAGTATCGAAGCTATTCGTCTTGCATATGAAAAAGACTAGGATGTTGCGAATGACCATACCCTTGTATGGCGAACATTTTAATGAGCCACGCGAGAGTCTGGTTGAACGAGACTAATAACTTGCGTTTAGGAGGCCAAAGATTCTTGCCTAAAATCGCCATGTTTGTACATTAATACGCACAGTCATTCTACGCAAATTAAACTGTTAAGATTTGTCTCAACGTGCGTTTTAGAGGGAAATCTTTTATTCAGATTTTTTAAAAAAATTCTCTGAGAATTGTTCACCGTAACTCATATATTCTGCCAATGTGATGTTAATGCTTTGGATTTTATTTCACTCCCAGGGACATAAATCAGCATTGGGATAAGCAGGGATTTAGTCGGCCATTTTGTTTTAAACTGAGAGCAGTCATATTTTAGCAACTTATGCTTTCTCTTTCCCAAAATCAATAGCAGTTCCCTTGCATTAATGATGTTCTAAGAGCAATCAAGACTGATATACGAAAAGAGGAAATAGAGAAATACGTGCGATGAATGCAATAAAGGAAGCTAATATCTGAATATATCTTGCTCGGTGGTCTCGAGTAGTTCGCTTCTAATTCATCATGTGAGCAATATTACTAACTGACAGGTTTTAACTTTCGAAGTAATGACATGGCGCAGACAATATCTTAAGGTCATTTTAAGCAATTGTCTGAGATTACAACTTGCCCAAGTGACAAATATTCTTGAGTATTGTCGCGGAAAATCTCAAGACACTATTTAAGTTTCAGCATTATTTTTAATTTTCTTTTTTGAAAAAGTCAATATTATGCATTTCATAGTTCATAATTCAGACTCAACTTTGAGGGGTTTTCCTTACCAAGTTAAAATAATTGTCGCCTGGTTCAAAATCCCTGAGTATAAAGGATAGAAAAAGTCAAAATTAGTCGAGAATAATTTCTCTATTCAACTGAAAAGAAAATGCCGTTCATATTTTCTTCCTTCCGGTGTTGCTTTAAAAACGTGGTAGCTGCCTATAAAGGTAATGTTTCACTTCGCCCACAGAGGACGCTCTTGTTTAGTAATGTTTCACTTCGCCCACAGAGAACGCTCTTGTTTAGTAATGTTTCACTTCGCCCACAGAGGACGCTCTTGTTTAGTAATGTTTCACTTCGCCCACAGAGGACTCTCTTCTTTAGTAATGTTTCACTTCGCCCACAGAGGACTCTCTTCTTTAGTAATGTTTCACTTCGCCCACAGAGGACTCTCTTCTTTAGTAATGTTTCACTTCGCCCACAGAGGACTCTCTTCTTTAGTAATGTTTCACTTCGCCCACAGAGGACTCTCTTCTTTAGTAATGTTTCACTTCGCCCACAGAGGACTCTCTTCTTTAGTAATGTTTCACTTCGCCCACAGAGGACTCTCTTGTTTAGTAATGTTTTACTTCGCCCACAGATGACTCTCTTGTTTAGTAATGTTTCACTTCGACCACAGAGGACTCTCTTGTTTAGTCGAATGCGACATATCAGTAATAGCTGCGATGTTTCTTTTTCCAGAAAGTATAATCAAATGTTAATTTTTTACCAAGTACTGTCATAATGACATTCATCACTTAAAAATCGTATGTTATCTATAGGATTTAGTTTTGCTGGGTTTAAGGCAAACTAATCAAGGAGATATGACACCCACCCCCAAAAAAGCTGATAGTTTGGCAAATATGTGTGCAGGTCTAAGTAAACACTAGAAACAAAGAAACCCAATGATTCCTGATACAGCAAAACCTTACATGTTGTAATCTTCCCTTCCAACAATCTACGGGCTCATAAATCAAGATTTACTGTTACAATGTTATGCACACATTATTTATACATTTATTTATAGTACCAAAACGTGTTTAAAACACGGACATTTGAGTCATAACGGGAGGGATTGGGTGGCGGATGCTGAGGATGGAGACGTTTATGTGATATTTATATACACATAGAGGTCTTCCCTCCCCGCAGATGACACCATCCTTCTCTTCCACCTCCAATCTCTCCCGTATTACTTAGATTTCTGTGCTTCAAAGGTTAACACGAGAACAGGTGAACCATAACAAACTTCTATCATAAAATGTCGTACCCATCAATTTTTGAACAGCTATAAAGTTATTACATAATCAAAAAGCAAGAGCCCTCTGTCCACATTAGACAGATTTCCATCATGCAGAATAATAATATCAGTATTTTCATTGTGAATTATGGAAAGCGTTCTTTATAGAAAGGTGCTCCTTAAACAGAGAAGTCTTTTGAGGCAGGCTCCACTGCATATTAATCCGAATTTTAAGAAACACGCCTTGACATACAAAAGTGAATTTGAAAATTTCAGTATTTCGAGATAAATCCGGTGGTAAAGCTGACTCTAGGCCTATTAACACAAGTTTTCTTACAATAAAATGACAACTAGAAGTTTTGGTTGATAAATACCGTTTTATTTCTATTGTATAAATTAAAATGCTGTAGTCAGTGCTGTATTCTTGTATTTACATAGTAATTGGAACATTGACTATATTCAAACAATAACAAGTTTTCATATGATAAGTAACACTACGTCTGGTTTTTAAGCGCACGCAAAGATTATCACACACATTAATATAACAACAAAGTCAATTTAATTGTCCAATGGAACAAAATTCTTCGTTCTAACCAACACATTTTCATGTTTGAAAATAAATCTGTATCAAATATATGATTCAATGTTTTTTGGCATTTATTAACAGCAGGATAAATCTATTCACACCTGTTCTTTCCGTTTAAACAAAGCAAACCCTAATGTTCTGTCATCATCAAATTTATATTATATCTGTAACATTTCGCATAGCACAAACAGTTCAAAAGAGATTTTGTTCTGGGGGGTTTTCTGATGAGCTACTTGTAAAAATGTAAATGCTCCCCATTTAAATCTAAGAATTAGTAACAAGTTCTCGTCTGCCATCAAAATATTGTTTGTTGCTAAGAAATAACTTAATCTCGAATAAAATTGCTTCTTTTTCTGCACATGCGAAGACAAACAAACATTAGGAATGTAGAAGTTTTTCACCAGCCTTCCTCCAACCAGAGTCTCCTGATCAATGATCATTTCAGCGAGACTTTTTCAAAAAGCAAATGTTCTCCCCCATAAGACAATATCAGATTGCAGATGGCAAGTAACCCAGGTATGCCGTAACAACGTGTTTGTATGTTTTGTGGATGTACTATAGCTTAATGCCAGCACAAACCGTAACAAGTGCCCAGACGTCCTTTGGCATAGTGAACTGGCCATTGTTCACCTCTATGATGCATCATCAACACTGGACTACAAGAGCATCATTTGACGGAACATCAGGGTCCACGGTTTTCTGAGTCAGACATTATCGTATCAGCGAATACACACAGTCAAAAAGCTAGCTAAATCAGCAGTCTATCACACGGCGTTAGTAAATCCAAGCTGCCCTAAATTTGTTATAATTTCTTTTCCGCCTCTATGACAGCCTGAACTCCTTTCCTCATTTCCTGGATTGCCTCAATCTCACTCAGTCCCAATCTCCTCTTGTTGGAAATGTCGTACACACCACCCTCACTCTCAGTGTGCTCACCGTGGATACCTGGAAAAGTAGGAATTGGAAGTAAGGTATTAAAATGCAGTCAAATCTATCTCAAACAGCCACCAGTGGGAACTAGAACAAGTGGTCTTTGGACAGAGGTTAATTTAAACAATAATTTGCTTTACGTCCCGTAAAAAAACAAAAGCGGCCTTTCAAAACAGGTGATTGCTTGCTACATGCGACATCAAAGAAACAGTACACTGTATATTCGTAAAAAAACACTCATGTCTCCTAAACATTTATATAATGTTAATAGTGATGGTCTTTTCTTCAGTATATTTTGACTCTCTCTCTCTCTCTCTCTCTCTCTCTCTCTCTCTCTCTCTCTCTCTCTCTCTCTCTCTCTCTCTCTCAAAATTGCTCTTACCTCTAGGCTGAAGATTGAACTTGGCACAGATGTCATTCAGCTGGTTGGCGGCTGCAAGTTTCGGAACCTTGATATGAACACTGGCTCTTAGAGTTGTACCCAGGTTTGTGGGACAGAAAGTCAGGTATCCATAGCCGTCCTTCTTTGCAAAAGTCAATTTCTTCTCTAGTTGATTGATAGCCTGCAATTAAAAAAAAGTATTGTTACGTTTTATAAAGTGTCTTCCCTCTGGGATTATAATATTCTAAAATCGATCGTGTACCTCATAATCACTATTGCAGTAAAAAAAATGGTCTTTTCTGTTCTCTTTAGAACCCTAGCGTAAATGATTCTATTTTTTTATTGTTTGAGATTCTAAACTTTAATTTGTCTATCACCAAAATAAAATGAAAGAATGATGATGATTAATGTTTCTTTTTCGATTGATAAATGTCATCCTTGTTTAAAACAAAATTATTCCCTCGTCATGTCCAGGTAAAAAACTTCTATATGGGATACATAAGCAGACAAAATGTATATGTAAGTGCGGCGTATATGTTGAATACAGATCTTGATCTTGTACCATTTTTCTGTTGACCTCGTGATGGTCTTAATTTTAATATTCCATCATTACTAATAAAACAGAGAAACTTGGCATATGCTGGCTATAGAAGTAGACCAACGAGAATATCGTCTACCTCTATCCTTTTGAATTCCTAGATGGAATAGGTTTTATTTCTCGAAAACTATCACAAATGGTCTGAGCTTGGATTATTTATCAGTTTAAATCATCGTCACCATTACTTACATTAACCAATCTCTTGTAGACCTCGGCCAAGTTTCCTCCTTGCTGCATGGAGATGAACCTGAGATGGTCCTCCTCGTTGATCCAGACCAGGAATGTCTTGCTGGGATTGTGGAAAATACCTCTTCCTTCTGGCCAAAAACTGTAACCGCCGGCATCCCTCAGGAATCTGAAATAATAATAATAATAATAATAATAATAATAATAATAATAATTGTCCTGAGAGTAGGGGGACTTCTATATTTAAATAACAGCCAATCACAGTAAACTGTTAGGAGCAGAAGACATCCAACTTCCACACGACCACAGAATGAATAATCGAAAATTCCAAACCTCACCTATTATAACAATTTTGTTTTATCATATGACAGGCTGGAAAAATATGTAGCCACAGCGAATAACAGAACTGATAATTTAAAGAAAAAGTGGACCCTACTTTCAACTTTTTCATATATATATTTTTTCAAGATGTTTTACAAAGGAAACAATATAACATTTCAAGCAAAGAGGCAATTCAGTAACATATTGGGCTTGTGTGTGCGTGTGTGCGTGCGTGCGTGCGTGTGTGTGTGTGTGTAAAAAAAAATATGTCAAGAACAGGATACAAAAACAAGTTACGGTAATCTCCGTACAGTGGGCTTGTGTGTGCGTGTGTGCGTGCGTGCGCGCGTGTGTGTGTGTGTGTGTGTGTGTGTGTGTGTGTGTGTGTGTGTAAAAAAAATATATGTTAAGAACAGGATACAAAAACAAGTTACGGTAATCTCCGTACAGCAGGTCAGGTGGTGATGTAGGGGGTATATGTAAAATTTTGACAACTTATGTTCAACAAAAAAAGAACGAAGAAAGCTGAGGTTTAAAGGGGTATAAACACGTATAAATGTTAAAGGCAGATGATATGGAGCACGGTGCAATTAAGTTTAAAATAAGAAGGAGTATATTCGACTGATAAAGGAAGTAATCTGCTCGAAACTGAATTGTGGCAGTACCATCAAATTCATTTACATCAGGGAAGTCTCGATTGTCATATACACACAGCTGACAACGTGAATTGTGGCAATACTATCAAATTCATTTACATCAGGGCAATCTCGATTGTCATATACACACAGCTGACAACGTGAATCGTGGCAATATCATCAAATTCATTTACATCAGGGCAGTCTCAATTGACATATACACACAGCTGACAACGTGAAATGTGGCAATGCCATCAAATTCATTTGCATCAGGGCAGTCTCGATTGTCATATAGACACAGCTGACAACGTGAATTGTGGCAATACCATCAAATTCATTTACATCAGGGCAGTCTCGATTGTCATATACACACAGCTGAACGTGAAATTGTGGCAATACTATCAAATTCATTTACATCAGGGCAGTCTCGATTGTCATATACACACAGCTGACAACGTGAACACGACAAAGAAAGAGCTAGAACACTTCGTCAGGAAAACTTTGTCCATCCAATGGTGCAGTAAACTAATGCTGATAGACTACCTTCCCAAGAAGATAAGAGGAAGGGGTATGTTGAATGCAGAAAAAGGTGTTTCGGATGAGAAAAGAAACTAGCAAAGTATGCGAGAGAAAGCGAAGAAGTCTTCCTAACTACAGTTTAAGAAGACCCATTGCAAGAAAATGAAAGCAAAAAAGGTTTACTGCGATTGGAGAGTAAGGAAACAAAATCTGTATGGAGAGAGAAGACGATGTATGGACAGTTGGTACAAAAACAACAGGCCAGTGCTGATACACCGTACTTAGATGAGGCTACAATTTGTTGCGATTAAGATGGAGACGAAAGGCGTACTAATGGTAACTCAAGATCACAAAGACGAAAATAGGTATATACAGTACCAAGAAGTCTCTCCGAAAAGAGGGTTATTAACCTGATCAGTTTTGGCAGCGAGCTGGTCCAAGAGTGAATACAATACCCATGTCCCCACCCCCTCCATAAATTATGGAGTATAGCATAGTCAACTCATTTTTTTTCTGTCTCCTTCATAATTCTCTCCCTATGGCTAACATTTAGTGACGTGGTAGAAAATCAATTGTTTTGGAATGGTTTCTTTTTTTTTTTCATCAAAGAGAAGAAGATGTTTAAGAAAGCCAACGAACCTGTCGTCATCCTTGAATAAGAAGTGGTCATCTATAAGCTGTTTTTGGTCTTCTTTGGACATCGTTTCCAGAGAATAATATTTACCATTCAGTTCTCCTTCTAATGTGTTCAAAGCTTCCATTGTCTTTTTCTCCATGTCTTTACGATCCTAGTAAAGACAGAGCGGAAAATGTTTGAAATCCAATACAGAAGTGATTTGTTTTTGTTTCTTTTTTTCTTTTTTTTAGCTTTTGAGTTTTACATTAGAGCATCCAAAGTTTTTAAGATGAAAATGACCACGTGAAAATGATATGCCATTGTTAGGGTTATATCTTAAATTAATATTTCTAATTTATCGTAAAAGGGCAAAATCAAGACCGGAAACTGGTCAGGAGTAGGAATACTATGGAACAGGAAAACGCATCAAAATAATTTAACCAAAAGTTTCCCTAGTCTTTATAAATATATTCATGCTTATCAGTTCTGGAAGTTACACATCATCAGATAGTACTCGGCATCAATTTAAACAAACAAACAAACACATCACGGCACGATGATTCACTTCACTCATTATCTATTATGTATGTTGACAGCGGACTTTAATGAGGTAAGCTTAACTGTTACTGAACGAAACAGTTTGGTGAGAACAGGGACGTGGGGTGGGTTTTATGGCCGATAATTTAATTTTGTTATATAACAATGCATGAGACTAACATATACTGCCCCTGACAATACATAACAGTGATAACGTTAGTGTAATGCCAGTAAACATTTTGCCAAGTTTTCTAAAAAAAATATGTTACGTCCGAAACTCCATTGAGAGCTCAAACTCAAAAACCTCCTAAATCTGATACAATATATGGGGTTATAGTTGTGTAATAGAAATTAAGTTGGAGAACTAAAACCAGAAAAATCATGAGAGCTTTATCCCCCTTGCTTAATTCTGGAGAAGGTTACAGACTGTATCTCTGGGGTTTAACTTTTTTATGCTTGTATTTATACTCCTGCACCATATCAAACTTTCTTTCTGCGGCTCACGACAAAATACTAACAACGTTGCTTTTTGTACTTACCTCAGAACTCTTGATGCTCGGCGGGAAGGAATAGCCCTCATGACTTCTGCCAACTCGAACACGGGTAGATATTATCATTTCTCCTTTAGGGTCAAGGTCACCGAAGTCAAGTTTATTGATATCACCAAAATTTGGTTTGGGATGGTTCAGACCACTCACCTTTAATAAAATGAACAAAATATTACACCAGAGAGACAAATATACACTCAGAGAGAGAGAGAGAGAGAGAGAGAGAGAGAGAGAGAGAGAGAGAGAGAGAGAGAGAGAGAGGTACCGAACTCTTTTAAAAAGTCAAAGACCCTCTCAGCTGGAACATCATCAAGTGACGAAATCCAAGACAGAAAGGTTGCCTCTGTTAGTTGCCTCTTACAACATGCTGGAGGACGCATCGGCGTATTCTACATCCCCAGGCCCGCGGGAAACAATTATTTTGAGTAGTATCTTGAAAAACATCGTATTTTATCCTTGTAGAAGACGCATTCCGCAAAGAACAAAATAGACTCTGATCTGCCGTCATTCTTGCGCAAACAGAACCGGATCCATGATGTTCGCTTACAATCATGAGTATAATGAATAGTTTAGACACTGATCTGCTTGCCCTTTATGGGTAGTGGATCTGGGTATACGGTCTTTGCAACTTCCAATGCGCATTATGCACGAACAAAGAACATGTTTTGAGGTTTGGGAGAAAATTTGAACGTATCCTATTAATGACATTCATGGTAAAAATTATAAATTGATGAGGCTGATTTATCAACTTATTGGAGAGAAAAAACAATTCCGCCACAAGTTTTCATTCTTCCGTTGTATTGAGAACAAAAAGCCTCACAAAGGTACCGGGAACCAGAAACGGTCTGAAAAGTAACTCCTCAAATCTCTTTTTTAGTGTCACACAATGACGTTTGTAAATGAAGAGGTACACTCAGTGTTGTTGCATACTAATTCTGTGTGTGTGTATGTGTGTGTGTGTGTGTGTGTGTGTGTGTTTGAGAGAGAGAGAGAGAGAGAGAGAGAGAGAGAGAGAGAGAGAGAGAGAGAGAGAGAGAGTGAGAGGCGCAAGAAGAAGAAAAGAAACGGATAGACAAATAGACAGACAGACCTTGTGATAATCTTTGATGACTGCATCAAACAGATTTTTGAACGTGGTGTAAGCTTCGGGGTCACAGGCGTAAAGACCCACACCGCTGTCCAAGTTAGTGGATCCTGTGAAAAGAAATAAATAAAAAAGATATTCAATTTCCTTCTTTTTGATAGAATTGCGAGCTGTCGGGGCCACTTAAAATACTGATCAAATTTTTTATTGATTTTCTTTCCAGTTAAATTAGGCACCATGGAGAAGAGACGTGGATCAAAATCTTAACAAGGACTATTAAAAGTATCCCCATCTATCCATCCCCATTCCCTACCCTGTCCGATCCCCATTCCCTACCCTGTCCCCAAACACATAATGACGACAAACATAGACGATACAGTTTTCACTACTTGTTGAAGTCATGAATTTCATCTTCGATCTAAATCAGAGTGTTGAAAGAAGGTCATTTAGTACTATATTTGATCAAGTTGGGTCTCATTAGTCAAATTTGATCGTCTTGAAAATCAATTATACTGTGTGGCATTGAAGTTTCATTGCAGTAAAACGGAAGATAGGAGGGGACTCGCACTTAGATTAATTCCACAAGGAACTCGTTGTTGTTTGTTTTGTTGTTGTTGTTGTTTTCTCTTTTAATTGTTTTTCTTTTGTTGTTGTTGCTTTTTGTTAGTATGTAAATATACGATAATGTCATGTTTCCAAAGAAGGTCAAGATGCGACATCATAATTTGGATTCAATCTAAACTTCTGAATATATGTGATATACAAATATGTAAATGCGAAAAGGCACAATTTTGTTTTTGCGAGTAAGATGCGAATATTCCGTGTCTGAATTGACAATATTACCAATTAAACTTCCCCTTACCTTCGTTGGTCCTTACATATACTAAAAAATGTGTATAACGACCACTCAGGGGCCCGTCTAAGTGTGGTCGTTATGAATAGTTGGTCTTTATATGTAGATAAATGTGTTCTGATTTGTGTATAAATGGGGGTCTATTTAACATATTCTTTATTACACGAGTGGTCTTCACGGGAAGGTGCTCCTTGTAGCAGGTTTGACTATATTGCTTTACTTGACCAGCATGCCTAATTCAACACATTTGAAGAGTCGTCTCAAACATTGGAAAAATATAAATTCATGACCTTGTAACCGAGATAGCGAACACTAATACAGTATGATCCGTTTCTTACGTAAGCTCAGTTGGAATTTCAAACTAATAGCGAATTCAACAGTGAATGATACCACTTTCCATATTATAAATAAAAATTGGATAAAATAAATGACAGTGATGTTACATCCATTAATGGCATAAAATAACCACCTTTCTGTTTTTAGGTTTCTTTATATAAGCAATACGGTAGCATTGACATGTTGCAAGATACAGTCTAACCTGTAAATAAGCAGTCACTTCTGGAAAGTGAGAATATTGTATTCTGAAGACAGGTGGTTGTTGATCAGAGGTTAATTTACTATAATAATTTTGGTGTACGAGACCTTACAGAAGTTTTAGCTTAAGACAGGTGATTGTGTAATACAGGTGTCCTTTAAGGCAGGTTTAACAATAGGTAAACATATACATGTATATATATATAATATAGTACACATAAGTGGAGTAGTCAATATCAAGCTGCATATTGTTACCTTTTTCTAAATATACAGTAACAAAACAAATATTTTTTTTTCTTCTTCAAATTTTGCTGACGTAAGCAATGTTATTCATTTCATCCCGCTTGACATACAAATATTGCTTGAGAAACGTTAGCATTAATTCATTATTAGAAGTATATTCAAGATGCACACATGTCATACATACGGACACAATCACACCAAGAGATAAGATTTGAGATTTTTTTATAGTCATAATATGTACAACATAATATATATATATATATATATATATATATATATATATATATATATATATATATATATATATATATATATATATATATATATATATATATATATATAACGTGTGCTTTAGGAGAAGTGGGACATGTAGGAATTTCGTTCAAACATACGTGAAAGATCAAAACTATTTAATACGTATTATTCATTCTAGTAGCATTCCCCTTGATATGTCCTTCAAACAAGATAAATTCTTCAGTTTATTTATCTACTAAAAGACAGCTGTTCACCGGGTGGTTTCAATGGATAACTGAAGACAAAGAGATATACTGGCAAGTTAGGCGCTGAGCCAAAGTTTCTTTTCTAGTCGAACCCAGTTTTTAGACTGGAATCGATTCAAAATGTCACAAGGCCATGAGAAAACAAAGTGAGTCGGAAATCCAAGTCTAGACTGGTAGTCTAAACACTGACGTGTTGTATTTGCCCATAACGATTTGAAAAGATCTATTCCAAACTGGTTTGATTATTTTCAATTGTGTAACAATGTCTCTATCTGTTGCTGCTTTGCCTGTATCTACACTATATACTCATCTGTCGAAGAGCAAACTTCAGTACCAATTTAGGTACACAGCGCTTGTATTCATCGGTACAGATCCAAATTTGAAATCATAGGCAAAGTGTGCATCTCAAAAAATGAAAAGAACTTGTAATTCCCGCCTCAAATTATTTAGCATTTTTGTATCCCAGCTGAAGGTCAACCCCTTTCCAGCTGGTTCAAGTCTTAAGTTAAAATATCAGAATTAGTTAAACTGACAAAAATTTGTTTGACGTAAGTCGAATGTTAAATCAAACTGGAGGTACAATAATACCTTCGAGTATGGACACCCAAAACTATACATCGCTACCCCCACCCCCCACTACCATCACCACTCACAACAACTAGCGTCAGGCATATAAAGGCGGCTAGCATTGACGGAAGACTCATACTACGTAGTCTTAATTAACTCACTATGATCAGATTGAAAACTTGATAATCCTTAAAACTTGACCAGAAATTAAAATGTTAGCAGCTGTACAAAACCATTTGTAATAAGAAGTTTCGATTTTTAGTCTACAATACCAAGCACATATTGTAAAGTTTATACAAACATAATGAGCTACCACTACAGAGAAATAATAGCTACGATGCTAAGTAGTGCGGAAATTTAAAAAAAAAATAGACCATCAGGAGATTTTTAGCATTTCGGGTCTTTCCTATGGTGAACCTGTGCAAGGGAATTCGGCTCGGGTTCATGTAACATTTAGATTTCATTTCACTTAAATGTTGTAAGCCACTGTACTTTCACGACTACATACGTAAAATACAGACGGATGGACAGAGAGACATTGATATAGCTTAGGGAGACATACATACATACATGCATACATACATACATACATACATACATACATACATACATACATACATACATAGATAGATACATACATACATACACACATACATAGATACATACATACATACATACATACATACATACATACATACATACATACATACATACATACATACATACATACATACATACATACATACATACATAGTGTTCAACTGGTGATTCTATGTGTTAATTCATTTAAACCGCTCCAGCCAATTGTAAATAATTTCAATTATTTCAAGTTGTCTACATGTTCGTTAGCATGTTATTTTTTGTTCCTTGTTCTTTTTTCTTTTCTAGGATATTTTTGGCCTACCCATATATATGCATACTTCGTGCATACATACATACATGCTTACAGACAGACAGATAGGCAGACAGACAGACAGACACTGTACACCTGAACATCTGTTCCTTCTCCCTGTTTTATTTACACCTATTACATGTATAATAATAGCTTTATGTTTCATATACTCTTCAAGCTTGTAATAATTTTATTTCAACTCAACTATGCGGTATATTACAAATATTGCCTATATATTGTACCTTATACACATGTCTAAAATGTATAATGCTCTTAAAAAAGCACGGTTAAGATTATATAACTCATATTCATGGGAGATTTCCTTTGCTGTCCCTGATGGCTATGTTATTAAAAGCATTGAGGCAGAAGATAATGAAAGTACTATTGACAATCATTGAATTTTTGTAAATATATTACTTGTTTAGTGTGTTGCATATCCAATAATATCAATGTATGTTCCTATTATTATTGTGTAATAATGAAAATAACTGAATGTAATCTCTTTGGAAGAGGAAATAAAGAAAGTCATACATACATACATACATACATACATACATACATACATACATACATACATACATACATACATACATACATACATACATACATACATACATACATACATACATACATACATACATACATACATACATGCATGCATGCATGCATGCAGGCAGACGGACAGACAGACAGGCATGCATGCATGCAGACAGACAGACATGCATGCATGCATACATACATACATACATACAAGGGCGACATGTGATTATCATTTGGAAATAAAAGCGGAGAAAGAGAAGTGGAAGGAAAAGGGGAAAGTCACTATATTTATTTCAGCCGGAATGATTAGAAATAAATATTTAGGCTATGTAAACACCTTCTCCAATGTTTAATGAACTAGGAATTGCAGACCTGATATATACCTGATAATATGCGTAATATAAATCGTTCATGGTTACAACATATTGTGTTGGCACAGAAAATGAAATTAGAAATCCTATTGGCATTGTGATTTTGTGGAGTAATATAAGCATTCTACATAATTGAATTCGACACCACAATTACTTTGAAGTTAACAATTGCACAATTTGAATTCATAATTTAACGACTGCATTTATATGATTTTGTGTACTTTTGGCGACAAATTATTCAAAGACTTTTAAATTCGAGTGACTATCATTTGAAGAGAGAGAGAGAGAGAGAGAGAGAGAGAGAGAGAGAGAGAGAGAGAGAGAGAGCAGGTGTAAAGGTTTCGATGTATTCAAATCGTGCATAGCGACATGGTTATGTATTAAACCGACGTGTCAGTCAGGACTATTGCATCGATTTTTCAGTCCTTATATCACACTGTCGTTTTTGTGCAATGTGTCTATATCTTTTTTTCAGTTAATGCAAACACTCTTATCTAAGTGAATTTACCTTTCTTAGTGCATTGCTTTTGTGCGGATGAGAGTCAATGCGAAATCATGGGGGAATGTGTACATTGCAGAAATATGGTGGACAAATTTAGCACATCAGTGTCCTCCATCATACAACTTGACTCAACATTTCGAGTGATAATGATACTCCAGACTCGAAAATCTTACTAAAAATAAATAAATAAATAAAAAATATACCAATTTGATTTTCAATACATCTGATCAACATTGTGCGCAACAGGCACATTATTTTAAAAAAAAATTGAAGATAAAATATATAAAATATATACAATATATAAAATATATACAATATATAAAATATATAAAATATATACACACCGTTGCCGAGAACTCTAAAACACAAAAACAACGGATTCGTATGTACAGTGGATTGATTAAATGATTTGATTTGATTGAAGGAACATCAATACATGAAAGATTATTGAGTGCCGAGGCAATGAGAGTAAAATACCTTTTTCTTAATGGTCTGGGCAGGATAAACTCGTTTGTAAGAATCCCGAAGGGACGGGGGGGGGGGTAAATAAATACAGGCATACCAACTAAAATCAGTACAATCATGAATCAAAGTTTCTATTATGAATGGATTTGATTATAAATGATTTCCACGGAACAGTTTTCTAAGCCTAGATAGTCACGGATAATTGCCATATATATTTCGTTACAAATTAATGCAATTGTTTATGGTGCAACCAAATTGATTTAGCACAGTTGTTTCGAGGCAAGCAGAAATACATGTTCTTGAATAAGATATTAGCAAGAAGGAATTTTGTTTTCAAGAAATAACAGGCAAAGAAAAGATTCTAAACGATCCTAGTCCCAAAGAGTTACTCTTCTACATTCTCAATATGATGCACAATGCAGATTTTTAGTCTCTTAGATGCACCTTCAATAACCATAAAAGTGAAATAGGATGAAAATTGCAAGACAAATCTAAAATTGTTTACCCTAATTTGAGTTTAATAAACAGTACCAACTCTGGCATATGCATCATGCAAACATTTTGAATTGCAAGTTAAAACATGTGTATTTATTATTTTTACATGCATCTATCGCAACTGGCTGTCCACATACGAGGAACAGCTAATTCTTCCAAAGTGAATAATTTTGAACTATGGCACTATTTGGCAAAGATTGAATCCATACCTTAAAAAATTCGGAAAAAATATTCAGGAGTTTGTCAAAGGATAACTTAACAATAGCGTTGGCTCACAATCGTGTGGATAGTAAATATTTTTGAAGAAAAGAGAATTGTATGTCCAGTCAAGAGACACCAACTGAACTATACCTGAACCATGCTTTGCACTTTCATACACAAAGAATGCACGTAAATGACGGGAAGACAGTGGATTGATACGTGCACAGTCACAAACATGCATATCCCAAAGCTGAAGCGCGATTTGCAAACGGTTTTATGGAGCGCTGACAATGAGATATAGTACAATGAAACGATTAATGAAATGTTTTCTTATAGAGATTGCAAAAACCTAATTTTTGCATCGAATTAGCTAAAAACAAAAGACCTTGGTTGTACGGCAAGTTTCGTTCCTTCTTCCGTGACTATTTAGGGTGAGGAGTAATCTAAAGTCTTTTAATGTGTAATATAGTTATTATTTTGCTTTGTTTTATTTATTGTTGGAATCGCCAAGATCTACAAACAATTGCATGGAGAAGAGTAAAAAACCGTGTTGGACACTTAATATTTTTTTATTTTTTTTAATCGTGTACTGGAGAGTTAGATATACTTATATTTCAAAATATTAATTGAACGCAAAATATTGTGTCGATGATTTAAAATCTCTGTTATCACCCCCCGTCTGTGATCAGGTACATGGTATGACCTGCTTGGTAACGAGTTGTCATAATTTGTACAAACTTTTATATGCCCTACTCCATTTCAAGCGCCTATCTATGTCGATGTACATTCAAATTATGTACCCTTTGTCATTTCTTGACATTCTAAACGCAGATCTGCAGTTGGCCACAACTATTTCAGGCAAACTCTCGATTCCGAAGATAGAACTTTGCAAAAAGCAATTTGCTGAAACAACTCAAACATGTAGAGCACACTTTATTAAATTTTAGAATTTCTTTCTTTCTTTTAAATCTACATCTTGTTTCAGTAAAGCTCTTGAAAACCAACATTTCTGAATCTTTGTTCTGAGTTTAAATTTTGTGTTCAAAACGTCTCTTAAATATGAGAAAACTCATAGATTTAATATGTATCATACTACGTGTGTGTGTGTGTGTGTTGTGTGTGTGTGTGTGTGTGTGAGAGAGAGAGAGAGACACAGAGAGAGACAGATTGGGGGTGAGGGTGGAAGATTCTACAAGAGTCCTTGGATTGCATGGATTCCGATTACTGTGCATTCGTTTATTATCGCTGGTATCGGTTTTCCTGGTTTTGCGAAAAATTGCATTTTTATCAGTCCTTAAATTGGATTGGGAAGCGGTCCTATTGTTTCCAAAAGAAGAATTATTGTTTGTTGGGTCTTTAAATTCGTGGTGTGAAGCAACCACGAAATCCACGAAAATTGGTACCAGCACGAAAAATATTGAATTCACAGTATTTTATGCTATGAACCTACCAAATCGTATTATGAATGATGGCATTTGCCCTTGAATATAGAGACAATTCTTTTACTCAATATCATTCAATCACTTCCGCCCTAGAAAAATTTACCAAGAAATTAGCCAAGAACCTAGATATGGCTCCTTCAAGGTCATTACAAGAACACTATATCGATCTCCATGCAAGGCGCTAAAAAGAACTAATTTCGTTAACTTTAAGCTATCCTATACATTGCTGAAAGGTTAACATAGTTTTGTGCATGCTTAAAACTGAAATTAAGCGTGTGCGAAACAAAGTTATCAAATATCTTAAAATACATGTATGTGGTTTACTCACAACGAAGCTGTAGCAAAGTGATCGTTTAATTGATGTGGCATGTTTAATTGATGTGGCATGTTTAATTGATGTAAAAAGATGAAATTTATTTTGTGAGGCATGCTGTTATAAACTGTTACAGACGCAATTTCGAATCTAATTTTGTCGCTATATGTAACAGTTTCAGTTCTGACAGCTTGATAACAATTTGTGATCTTAACTTAAGCAGAATGAGCAACAACCAAAAAAATAGCCACAAAAAAAAAAGGAAATTCCAGACAGTCCATCAGCTCACGGCCATTTTATTGAATCAAATTTTAATAAGTTATTAGCTATGTATCGTTTTATTTATTATTCCATAAAATTACTAAGAAGCGAGCAGGAAATTATATAAAAAAAATTTAAAACCTACCTGAGCGGATACAGTCGGCAAGAGTTCCACCAAGGGACGTCTTGACATTCTTGTATTTCTCATAGAGTTCCTTCGTTAGATGCTTTTTCAGAAGCGATTTGCTGTCGCTCTTACTGAGCATTCCCCATAGCTCCTCAACGGTGTAATCTTTGGCGTCCTTCTTTGCCATGTTTGCGTTGTTGTCCTTCGTTTGACCAACGTTATTCTGAACTTCCAGCTGACTTGCGTATTTTCTGTACATTTGGAATAAAGAGGTGATTGCCAACGCGAATGAATCCCTCAAAACTACTGGTTGCTAGGGAGTGTGTGCGCCCGTAACTCTAACTTCTGATTGGGTGACAGCGTCGCAATCTGACACAATCTGACAGTCTGTTCAGCAGTGTCAATTCCTGTTCGATATCGATCAATGATTTACATATCTTTCATTGGTGTACACGAAGTTCCTGTTAAATGCGAATTTGATATCCCTCTTTAAAACAAGACCATGCATATGAACCAGTAACAAAGTCGTACATGGTCTAATGTTCCCACACGACTTAAAAATTCAAACTCAGTCACTCAGAAGCAGTAACAACACAATTATTTCTACAAAGCTTGTATGGGCATGAAATTGTCTTACGGAGCACCAAAAACAAACGACGAGAATATCGACAGAAATCACTGACGCTCAATAACAACTTTTATTAAGCTGTGAGACATTCGTTGTTATTCGACGTTAAAGCATGGGTATATAAAACCCACTTGCTTGATATTGGTAAATAAATATCTGAATTGCACTGACGTGAGTTTAGCTATATATTGTGATCAAACCGCTGTAAGTGCGGGCGATAGATAGTTCATCATTGCAGGAAAGTTAACGCTACGAACGTGTAAATATTTTTGGAAGTGGTATCTCATAAATGAATTTATTTTTTTTAAAATTATTTTTTAAATGTCAGTTTCGTTGTCGGATATTTATCGCCTAGTTTTACGGGTTCTATTGAATTGCTCCAAACTTATTTTAATCGTTTCTCTCTACCTGACGACACAGAACAATATAATGACCGGTATTGCTGTACCACACTATCCTAAAAAGATTTCTCAGGTACCTTTTGTACCGGTTTCCTTGTTTGAGAAGTTTAGTATGGAAGCTGTGCATTTATTTACCATTGGTTGTCATACACCAGTTTCTGTATAGTATTTATATAAAAAGAACTTGTCAAAATTCTCTTATGAGCTAAATTTTTTATATCGTCTGTAAATTTAAGGTTAATTGGAAACAAAGTATTCGCACCAATTATGGGATTAAAATGAAAGCATAAATGAATGCACGTAGCTGATCAATATGAACGAATTGTATTACATGCCTCTGAGATTCTCTTTGATGGTGTGACTGCTTTAAATCGCTTAATTTGGAATAACGTATATTTTTATTTTTTTCGTCGTCGTCGTCGTCGTCTTCGTCTTCCGCAGTGTGAATGTTGTGGAGATCATGCATGTCTTGTAACACGTTAGACGAATCATGCTTTTTTAAGATTGACTATATAATTTCGAGGTGAACTGCTACTTCATCCAATGTCAAATCCCGTTGAAGGTTAGTACTTTGTTTACTCGAACTCGATGATCGAAAATTTATGAGATAATAAAACAATTGCATGTGCGGTGAGAGAAAAAGTAAAAGGTCACAAATGATTCATGTTGCCATCAGTGTAATCCTTCACCAGTTACCATCCATGTTCATCCAGTACACAGTTTTAGTGCTTAATCTTTAATGAAATAATGTTGTCAAATGTGCTTAATCTGGATTCGAAGTCACGAAACTGTCAGAGTATAAAAATTGCACCCATGTTAAATTGGACCTTTAAAAAGAGTGCGGTTTATATAGAAGAATTTTACTCTTTATTTTAAGGATTTTACTCCTTTTTTCATCTATCTTTGCTTTGTGTGCTTTTTTGTGAGTTTTTGCAACTATTTACTTTTTTCTTGTTTCTCGTGGTGCATATTTACTTTTTATTGGAAGGGGTTTTGCTTTCTGGGGATCTGGCATATGAACTACTGTTAATTGTTGAGTGCATACTGAAAATGTCGCACGCGCGTGTGTGTGTGTGTGTGTGTGTGTGTGTGTGTGTTCACACCATTTTGTACTTGAATCATTGTCTTTCCCTTGTAAAAAAAATTGCCATATTGGAGTGTGAAACATTTCGGTGGAATCAAGCAAATGAAACGGAACTAATTCAAATCTGAAAGTTAAATTTGCAAGGAGCGAATAGTCAAATAAAACAACCTTTATTCGACTTATGCAAACATAACATATTGCATATACTCATTGCAAATAGAATATAGTGCTACTAGCAGTACAGATATTACCATATTTACACTATGTTAAGGAAGCACATAAAATGCGCGTGAAAAGAGATTGAAGAGAAATAGCACGCGGGTCTCTCTCTCTCTCTTGTTAGATTTGAATAGCTGAAAACAATGTCTTTTAGTATGTTTTGTCATTTGTTACCGTCGTCACGCTGCTAAATAAAATTCTTTTGTACCTATATACATGTATACTTCTTTGATAAAGATCTATGTATGATAAAATTCAAGGCATTCAAACCTATTGTGAGATTTTCAAGTACATACATATACATAGTGTCTTTCGAATCAATACACGTTCTATTCTTTGATCATTTTCCAACCCTTGGACAAGAACCATGCCAAAACCGAAGTGTAAAGTACTGAAATACAATCACACGATTAAGTTTTATAATAATTTAATCTGAGGGATATAGACACTAACAAGAAATTAAGTTTTTGAATAACGGAATCTGAGGAATATAGACACTAACAAGAAATTAAGTTGTCAGAAGACAAAAAAGCTAGCCTGCAACATGTTTGTTCAGTCACAAGAGGTTTTGTATTTGTCAATACTCAAGGTGATCCATACCGAGTGATGACGAAAACAAACAAAGTGGTTGAAGTAGGTCACAGTAACTACTTTCTTTGATATGGTGAGGCTGTACTTCTCCGGACGTCTGCTCATATCCAGTTTTTACTGTACAAACAACATAGTAAAACTTCAGCTAAACATCGAAAAGGTGCTCAGTCAATGAGGTGTAAAAATTAGGTGACGGTGACCTATATTTAATATCATGAATCCGTGCTCTTCAGGATGCATGCACATATAATAATAATAATAATAATAATAATAATAATAATAATAATAATAATCTTTATTTGACGAGGATGACATATTTGGTCACGAAAAACTCATCTGCCACGTGGTCCTCAACCTATTAACAGGTTATATTATTTTAAAAAATTCACTCACACACTCAAATTTATTATCTCACACAGATTTAAAATGGATTAATATATGTAACTATAGCGGTCAACAGGTACACATATGAACAATATACTATACACAGTTATTCACATTTCAGCATGTCAGAAGTCATATATACATAGACAGAATAAAACATGCACAGATTATCTTTGGGTACGATGATAAAATTCTGTATTTGGAGGCTTTAATACATGTATATAATTCCGGCTGGTCAAGAAAGAATTTCTTTAATGAGATTTTAAATGAAGCTAAGAATTTGAATTAGGTATCAAGAGGGGTAGGGAATTCCAAAATGTAGGTACTGATATAGTAAAAGAGCTTCTGACATGGTTAGTTCTCTGTTTCAGAATCTGGAGTTCTTTATTAGTTGTAGGTCTGTGCTTATGCTCAGTATTTGATGATCTTTGTTCAATTAGGTTAGAGATTTAATCTGGATAAAGATTGTTTAGAGACTTATATGTCATGATACCTTTAAAATAAAGAATACGTTTTTGTTGTGGTAGCCATTGCAGACGTGAAAACAAAACATTCAAGGAGTCAAATTAGGAAGTTTCAGAATTATTCGCGCGCTTTTTCTCTTGAGCTTCTCAGTTCTGGATAGATTATAAATTGATGTGTTTCCCCATATGGTACAGCCGTAGTCTATCAGTGGTAGTAAATATCCAGAAAAATAAAGTTCAAGTGACTGAGGATGTAGAAATTTCGAAAGTAACTTGAAGAGAATAATTCTTTTGACGACCATTGCTCATAAGTGATCAATATGTGAATCGATATATCAAATATCATAACTGTATAAGCAACAGCGTCTGAGAAATTCAACATTAGAAGAGTGAAAGTAGGTCACTGTGACCTACATTTGGCATGGCCGTCTGGTACTTTCCATGATCCACACACATGTCTATTTTCATTGTTCTACAACAACAGTGCTCCAAAAACCGATCTAAACGTAAAGAGTGTTCATGTTCATTGGAGAATGAAATGTAGGTCACTGTGCTCTATTTTGTTTATGCCGGTGTACTACTCCGCAAGCTGCATGCAGAAACTGCTTTAAAAACTGTAGAGGCAATGGCATTTGAGATAAAGAGTTAAACATTAAAAGGTGTACACTTGCTAACACCAACGCAGACGAATATGCCGATGTCAACGCCGACTACAACACCGGGAGTAAACAATAAGATCTCTTGCACGTCATGCAGGCGAGAAAAAAAGAGAACTATTCCCACCCCCACCGAACCCCCGCCCAACAAAAAAAAGTGCATAGGTCCCAATATTCCCTCGCTTGGCCAAAAAAAAAAGTAACCAAATAACCAAACAATTACATGTAAATCCGGAAAGAATGAGAAGGATATGAGAAATAATTAACTGAAAGTCGATGAGTGAAGGTCTGATATGGAGAAAATCTTCATAACATATACTTTTTTGTTTGTTTGTTTGTTTGTTTCATCCTCGTCTTTTTCCGGTGCGAGCCGAATGAGGAGATGTGCACAAATAGATAAAGGTAAGTCAGAGTTCATGAAATGTTTTGTTTCATTAACCTGTATTATCTTAATTGATAATGAGTGTCAGTTTCCTCGCGGAACTAACAATCCAGATCTTATCTAACAAGCACGGAGTATCCTGTATGTGTTTGAACCATGTGAATTGTGTTTCCAGAGATTCATTTCAGCATAAGAATCTATTCATAATGTAAACCATCGAGGAATTAAGTCCAAACGGTCGTGCCTTTGTTTTGACCCCGCTTAGGAAAATACTCAGAATCAATGTACATGTAGAATAATAGGTGTAAATCAAGCTTTATCTGATCATCTGTTTAATATATAGTTACATGTATATCACTAATACAACTATTTTAGCTATACATATTTTCGCTAGTCAAGGTTCTAATATGTTAACAAATGTTGGCTAAATGTTTGGCAAATCGTAACCTTGGCTGATTAAACGAAATGTTGTTTTTATTCACCGAATATAAATATCGCAAGCAATAAGTACACATTTTGTAGTCTCTAACTGTAAAAGCGAATTCAATAACAGAGTCTCTCTCTCTCTCTCTCTCTCTCTCTCTCTCTCTCTCTCTCTCAATAGGCACAAACACAAACACACAGGGAGAGGAGGAAAGATGTCTCACAAGAAGTTGCTGCTGGGAAGCAGCAAAGGAACAGGCGCTGTGCCAAAGAATGAGAGAGAGAGAGAGAGAGAGAGAGAGAGAGAGAGAGTTGGTTTTTCAACGGCGCATTTTACACATTATCAGCTATAGCAAGGAACTGAGTGCCGTTTTCCCAAAGACACTCCGAAGTAGCCAATCAGGGCTGGCCTTGACGGCTATTCTACCCGCGACCCTTGGACTACGAGTCCGACGCTCTACCAACTAAGCTACTGCGGCTCCCCTTAGAAATGTATTTCCTGTGAAAGGTATTTTCTATTTCATGCTTGGAGTGACAAGTATATAATGTAAGAAATCTATATCCAAGCCAACATACTATTTTTATAAATGCGATGCGCTGAAATAAATAAACACAAAAGATTAAGATTAGCATAAATATCATTTTTACTAAATAAAATCTCATTTGTGGTGCTTTTTTCGTATTAATTTCATGTTGAAATTACTTAATATAGAAGACATTTTCGACATATTTGCTACTTTGTTTCAACATCTTCGCTAACACTGGTGACCATTAATGTAATGTTTGGGCAAATACTATTTTCTGCAAAGGAAATTACGAAAAATAGTAGTCTTTCAAAATATTATAATTAAATACTTCTTAATCACTATTTTAAAGCATTGTGTTTTGCCTTTGGATCCTAGAATTTAGATCCATTGATCAAGAAAGAGACAAATAGATAAACACAGCAAGGATGAATGACACAAGACGGGTAGACATAGACTTACACAGATGGTGAGGTCACCACGCAAAAAGATCATGATATACTAGTAAAGGATTAACAATCGAGAATGAATGAAAAAATGACAAAGACACTAATAGCTTGTACCGAGTGTTAGACAGACAGACAGACAGACAGAGACACGGAGATATCTTGATGTTGTCATGTACTCAGGAAATGTCTAAAATTTTAAATGTATCTTACTTGATAATGAGAGTGAGCTTCCTTTCGGAACTGACAATGCAACTCTATTTAAACAAGTTCAGAGTACCCTGAAATTTTACATATTTGTTTTAAAATTTCCTTACCCAGAAATGCTAAAAATCTATGTGTATATGCTTGGTACACCATTTGTATCATTTACGTAATCCTGAAATGTAATTTAAACAGGCTATATTTTTTTAAAGAATGACATTCAATAAATGCAAAGTTCAAAGGAAGTTCAGCAGGAAATTCACAAAGAAATACTTAAGTTGATACTGCCGGTGTTCTTTACTATAGTAGTCTTTGCTAATGATATTTTATCTATTTTAACCAGTTTAAGATTGTTGACAATGGTAATCAAACTTTTAAAAGAATTAATTTCTTTGTACATTATACAGTACATCGTTTGTTTCTTTGCCCATCGCTCTTTCAAAATTTCGAAGCACCTTATAATATTTTATATTTTTTTATATATGTATGTACATGTATGTGGATTTTCCAATATAAATAATTGTGATAACTCACAGGAGTGAATTAGTGAATGTTCCAATAGAAATAATTATGATAACTTACTGGAATGAATTAGTGGATTTTCCAATAGAAATAATTGTGATAACTTACTGGAGTGAACTATAAAAAATAATTTTTTTCACTGCGGTGAATAAACATCGAAACATTATGAGCAAAAAAATCTGATCTGCCATTTTGTCACTTGCTTGGTCTAATAGTAATCATGGCCACCTTGCCACTCAAGAATATCAGGTTAAAATCCCACAACATGCATATATTTTTGTCTTAATTTTTTTTTTATGTCCGCTTTTGAATTAGGAAAGGGAATTATGTTACTACTTATATTTTCCGTGCGAATATGCACAAAACAACAGCATAACATAAACGGTAAATAACTGACATTATCGCGCTGGATACCGTAAGAAATCTGCTACTTCAATATATTTTATACCTATTGCTAACCAATTAATTTTAGCATTAAGTAAAAAAAGAAACTTTGCTTGTTGTGAGTGAATAACGGATATATTTCATCTCGAAGGGTGAAAAACTCAAGTATTTTCACTCTTTACTCCGCTACTCGATGCATATCCGTTATTCACTCAATAAATCAAAAATATCCTCTATTTGATCAAGAATTGGAAAGCCAAGCCAATAGGTTTTGGTTCATATTCACTTAAACAAAGATTTGTATTTCACATTCATTTTTGTTTTTCAGTTTATATGTAGACTTTCAATGAATACGTTCTTTGGTAATCAGATAAGATATGATCGAAATTTCGAAGATGTAGATGGATGTGGAAGTGTGTGCATTTTATAGCATGTATTTACATTCAGAGGATATCTGAAAAAGTGTTATATATATATAACCAAAATTATTCTTTCCTATTCAATGTACGTAGCATACAGTAATACAGTGACGTTCATTCATATCTCTATCACTATTTTATGTTGTAATTCCTTCTAGAGAAATAACTTTCTATCCTAGGTCAAAAACAATAATACCTAGACAGTTTCCTCAATTGACATCTGACAGAGTTATTGACCAATTTTTGTTTAATGCCCTTGTTTTAGAGACTCGTTTTCTGTAACTTCGTAAGAACGTTGCTGTTATCATATTTTATCAAAACAATTTGTGTAACCCAGCACTACTTAATGCCTATCTAAATGAATTAATTCTTTAGCACATCGGCATATCCGTTTGTCTTTCTTTTTGGCTTTATTTTACATTCAGTATACCAGGCTATTTGTCTTCAAATGTTGGAGTGCCGGAACCAGAAGGGTGGGGGTTCGAATCATGCTTAGACAACACCGGGTCGGCCGCCATGGTGTGTCTCCAAGCAAGGCACATAACTCCGATTGCCTGAGTATTCTATAACCTTTCAGGTGTACCGTTAAATATCAATCAATTCAATCCAGTCTTTAACCAACTCTGTCGGCTCCGAGATTTAATTATGTTCTAAAATAATAAATATAATCCATCAAAATATTTTAGGAATGTGGGCAAAAATGGTGAATTTTTTTGGCATATTTTCACGCATCAATAATTATGCAGTTGCTTTACTAATATTTGTATGCCTGTACAGACATTGTTTTAATTATCAGAAGAACACTCAAGCAGTGGAGCAGAATACAATACGACAGTTTTGATTTTCCGAGTAGGATATTGCCAACATTTATACCGCTGAATTTGGGCGGGGTAGGGGGCGGGGGAGAGAACTACTTTACCATTATAACAAGATGCTAATATAAAGTTTGTTGTGGTTCACGGTACCTGCTTGTCATGCAGATTACCTACAAACCTACAAATCCGTCTCTAACATACTTGTACATTTCCATGTCCTGTCTTTCTTTCTTTCTTTCCATATGAAACCCAGTCTATATCTCAGTCTCTATCTTTCTATTCTTGCTAGTGTTATGAAATCTGTTGCAATAATAAAAGTCATAGAAACGAAATATTATAGCTTATACCCATGCACATGTAACTACATCTATATATATGGAATCAAGTATTTTTTGTTTGTTTGTTTGTTTGTTTCACAGTTAATCATATATAATTAACAAATATATCATTTTAATCTTTGTGTATCCATATGTCAGCTCAAAGTGTAGTTTTAGGTAAGAAATAGTCCATTATATGAACACCGTTTTATGAACGCGATAGTGGGTGAAACGGGATTGTTGCAAGCCACGGGCGATAATCCACTACGATCCTTTATCACCCGTGGCCGCCTGTGCACAGATTTCCTCGTTTCTCATGAATATGCATAAACCTATTTACCAATCACTGCGCGTGATTATTTGTGTGTGTGTGTGTGTTTGTGTGTGTGTGTCTCACGCTGTTTGAATGAGCTAATCAAAGTTTCTCTTCCAAGCACAGTCACTTATCGATCGATAAAACGGGCACTTTCATTGATCTGTGGCAACATTTGATTATTTTTATTTTCTGGAAACTACATAAATATAATTTAAACAATCTTTTTTGTCAAATTTGTCAATATTGTATTTAAAAAAGTTTGATATATTTCAATAACATCAGGATTCCCAGTATGATTTAGAAAAAAAGTAAGCAGATCCACGTTACACGGCCGCCATTTATATGTCCTCACCCTTCACGTGAATTAAGTAGTGCATAGATGCATGGATTTATGTTGTTTTTGTTGTTGTTGTTGTGGGCTTAACGCCATTTTTCAGCACACGAAAGGCTATACGTGGCGGCCAGTATATATGGTGGAGGAAGAACCCGGAAAAACCCCGGAAAGAACCACCGACCCACGGGAAGCTACTGGCAAGCTTTCTCACATACCCACGTTAGCCGAGCCCGAGACTCGAACCCACACAGACAGAGGTGAGATGTGTGAGTGATCTGTAAATGCGAGCGCCTTAGACCACTCGGCCACCCGGGGCCCCCATGGATTTATGAACGATCTGTTTTAAAATCTCTGTTATAGGCGATTTCTTTGCACTTCGCTTTGACTTAGTGATTCGAATTCTAATCCACTGCGTTTGGTCCTATATTTTGTCACTGCTCTCTTTCGGTCGGTGAAGGCTGATTGCGCTACATTCGATTCTCTCGTTTTGGGTTTGTTTCGGGAAATAGGTAGCTACTCTGTATCAAAAACTATTAAGGTTCCGCTCTACATTTTCGTACCTTGTATAGGGTTTCGTTTTCAAAGAAAAATAATTTCCCAGGTTTTCCTCACTGGCTACTCTGGTTATTTAAGAAAAAAGACCTTGTATATCTCAGGTATTCTTTAAAAAACCCATTTAATCCCCTTTATTTTGGTGCACGAATGATGTGTATAATTTGTGTTATAGAGTATACAGATTAGCCTTTCTTTAGATGTGCACCTCTCTCAAAAACCGCTAGCTGCGCTTAATCATTATCACTTGGAAAAAAAAAAATAGCCGATAATTGTGGGGTTTTTAAAAAATACTTTTTATATATTTTTTTAATTTATTTATTGCACTTTCAGAAGCTGGTATTGTCCACACTGGCAAAATTAATTTTCCCTATTTTAAAAATTGCGAAAGTTAGTGTACTTTGGACTAGTTCTGGCTCATTTTCTGAGCACATGCGAGCAGCCATTTTAATCCGCTGTCTGCTTTAGATGGTGTATAGTTTCCATAATTACCACATGTAAAGAAATATCAGTCACAATACATGAAAGTAGCATAGAGGTATGCCAACATTTTCTCCACTGTGCATGTTGCCAATGCAAACAACCTCACCTTATACAGGTCCCTCGCTCTCAAGTACATAATAACCGTAGAGCGGAACCTACTAGAAAACTACAAAAACCGACCATGCTCACGTAGGTAATTACTCCCAATATAGAAAATTCCAAACAATCTAGCATGCTCACATCCGGCCCAGATTACAAATAAATTACTGTATAGGACTCGGGTCACAATTATTACTTCTGGGCCAGTACCCACGAATGTAGCCCCAATCTACTTTTAGAGTATTTTTTCCTCTCTTCTTTTTGTGATGATCCTTGGCTTAGATTTAGGCATTCTTGGTATTGATTTAAAGGATATTGTTAATTCTTGACAATAGTAGCATTCTGGTGTGATTGTTTGTTTGTATTTTGGCGACAGTGCACAGTGAATAATCTGGCATTGATGCGTGCGAAGTTAAATCTGTGTCCCACGGTACGTTCTTTTGTTTACAGTTTAGCATCTAACGTATGACAAGAAATTCACTGTGAGTTCATCATTGAAGATACTTTAGATTAACATATGATTTATTACAATTTGGACACACCGGAAAGTTCAGTATTGACAAACAAATGTAGTTACTATCTAGGGAAAGTAGCTGTGACCTGAGTCCTGTCAGCGTGCTAACCTTAAAACTTTAAACTGGAACGTCATGTTTATTAATTAAGGTAGAGACATGACATTCTGATAGTTTATGTATACTGACATTAAAAATAGTACTATAAAATAAAAAATAAAAAATTTTCTTTAAAATTTAAATTAAATGTGAAAAATGTTGCAAATAAATGCACATTAAAAGTCTCTTTGGGGTTGATGCTCATTATTATCATCATGTATGTATCACTACACCATATACAAGTTCAAATGGTAGATATTTTTCAAATTTTGTCGGAGTAAATATCTTTGAAAGTCAGAATGAGGCCTTTATTCAAAACACACGAAGACATCTTTCTAGTCGATGTTGTGCCTTTAGATCATTTACACTATTTATTATTGATCCAAACAGTTAATATATGTGCTTATGATAGTGTGATATATGAGTAACCCATATCTGCTTATATGGCTTGCAAAATTTGTTTATAAACATGGTTATATGGTACTTAATGAGAGGATGGAGATGAAAACTCTATAGTAGAGCCACTAGCCTGTGTTACAGTCAGTTTTAGTTTTCGAGAATGACGGCCTCTGGATCTGCGAAAATTGAACGCAGCGCCCACTGCTTTACCCCTCGGATTCAATGGGCTGATTTCGCGTTGGATAACTCTGATCAAGTTGTCCCGAAATAAACCGCATTCTTGACTCGTTTTGGATAAGGTTAGCGTCATGTGTAAATCGGCTATTAATAGGATTAATCATCACGGAAAACACCTCGCATGTCCCCAGGTGTCGATATTGCCACAATCTCAATAGGGTGCCATCAGTGGCGGCGCGAGGGTTCGAGGCGCCCGAGGACAATGATCTTTAATGCCCCCCCCCCTCTACCGAGACGCCTGGGGGCAATGTTCTTTACTGACGCCCCTACTTTGCCACAGAGAACAGTTTTTATGTCAGTTGCCAACCTCCATCCCCCATCCCCCAATCTACACCCCGGTTACAGTTTTTTGAATAAGGTCCCGACTGCGCCCCCCCCCCTTCGCCCGGCGCTTGGGGGCAATTGACCCCCCGCGCCCCCCGTTGCGCCGTCACTGGGAGCCATTAATTAATGATAATCTATTTTCGACGGATTATCAGCGGGGTAATGAAAAGAAAATAATATATTGGCAAAGCAAACATATATCGACGACTGTATCTAGGCTATAGAGCCACCTCTGGCTGTCTAACTGACCATTTTAAGCTGTCAAAGAATGAAAAATGTGAAAAGAAATATAGGTCAAAGGGATAAAATGTACTTTCCAATGATCTTATTAACTTGGATGTAGGAAAACGGCAAAATGAAGAAAATCTAACACAAAATGAATTCCTTTTTATTGTCAATTTTGGTTGAGACATTGACTGACAGAGAGCGGCTTTGTAGTATATGCCGATATAACATCCTAATGCACCGTTCTACTTTAAGGATTACTATTATTACGGAATTATGTATTATTTCGTTTTTAAATAATGATATAGGTTTATGATCTCTGCATAATAGTCTAACAGCTGTCGTCTTGCAGAAAGTACATATACGGTATTTCAATGTGACTCAGTACATTAGGTCGTGGGAAGAATTGTCGCTTGTAACATTAGTATATCACGTGATTTAGCGCGTGAGGGTATGAACTTCTGACATAGATTCTATGATTCTTCAGAGTCAATACGTTATTGACTGTTAATAACGTCAGGGCACAAGCACTTTGGCGATGTCACGCATAACCTAGTTTCTGATTGGTTCGGAGAGGGTTGTAATTTAGAAGGAAATTATTTCGAAATACCCAGTTGTTTATCAAAGACGTAATGGGTTTTATTTCGATTCTGAGACTATATTATAGGATTTATAGCAGTATTCTAGCATTCTTCATATCTACAATAGATTGAGAGGTCATAAACGAATTTGGTTCATTTTGTGTGTGGATATTCTACTTTAGTGATATATATCAGTATACAGTACATTCTGGATTAGTACTGCTTCTTAAACCTTTAACAATTATACAGCTCCGTGGAAGTATCGGAAACATTTTTAGAACTTGTGTTATTCCATATTCACATGGACTATTTGGAATTTATAAAACTTGGATATACTTGATTCTTAATAGCATATCAGTACAGTGAAGGTTTCATTCGGAACCTACTTCATTCGGAATATTTGGATTAACTTCCGGATCAGTGAACTTTAGAACAATTTAGGACTTTTAAGGATATTCTATACTGTCAGTTATTTTAATTCTTTCACTTTGATTGTTTGTTGAAATATTTTAATATTTTAGGAAATCAAATATTTGTATTTTAAATCTTGAAAGCTTGTTTGAGTCTTTTCTTTCGTTACATTACCCCTCGTCGTAACAGTATGCGGATATCACATTCTAATGCCCCGTTCTACTTTAAGTATTACTATGCTGATACAACATCCTAATGCACCGTTCTACTTTAAGTATTACTATGCTGATATCACATCCTAATACACCATTCTACTTTAAGTATTACTATGCTGATATAGGCCGCGATGATCTCTTTTTGGTGTAAAAGTGTGGATGTAACAAAGATGCATATCATCATCAATTTTATGATTCTAGCATGAACAGAGACTGAGAAATGAACATCAAACTCAAAATTTAATCCAAGTCAGTGAAGCGAAAATATGGTCGATATTAACCTACTATTGGAATGAGGGGTAATGCTCAAAAAGATGAAGCCCCAAGTTTCATGATTCTATATAGGACAGTATGCTTAAAGCGCGTGAAAAACCTATGTGGTTATGAGCTAAATGCAACAACTTAACCTAAGCCAGTAAAATCTGAAATGTAGGTCATAGTGAGCTTTTTAATATGGGTGTGGTACCAGGAGAGATTTATAAAATCAAGATGCTTAATGATTACAACATGAACAGTACAAACATTAAACTGAACCAAAGTCAGTGAAATGCGAAATATGGGTCACCGTGACCTACATGTAAACTGAGGGTGTAGTACTCGTCAAGATGCATCCTCTCGCAATGTTTCATGATTCCAGTTACAGTAGTATTATACAGTAGATACAACACCAATGTGGTCATGAACTGCATGAACAAATTTAACATAAACCAGTAAAATGCTAAATGTAGGTCACAATGTCAGTGAAGCGTGAAATATATAACATATTGACCTACGTTTGCAATTAGGATGTAGTACTCATCAAGATGTATCCCCTCGCCAAGTTTCATGATTCAAGGTATAACAGTATTTGTACAGTGTGCAAAAATCCTGAGCTAAACGCAAAACTTAACCAAGAAGGTACTAGTAACGTACACGTATATACGAATTTGGCCTCCTCAGTCACCTCCCCTGTGGGTAGGTGCTACGCAACCTACTCCAAACTGTTGCCTGGGACATAGGAAGAAAGAATGGTTGACATTCAGTGAGGGTGTACATATGTATATACTTTTATCAATGCCGACGCCGTAGAGGTGAGCTAAAAACCAGCATTATAGATGAACCCTGTTTTATTTTGACCTTGAACACACTAGTATTCTTTTGAGAATGGCAAACTTCCCAAAATCTCCTTTCGAGCCGTTGCAATACAAAGGCCATTACTCAAACTAAATTTCAATCGATATTATTATTTAATGTGCATGTATTGTATAAATTAAAGTTTATACTTAAGCATACCTTGTCTGTTTGCATGTAAAGTTGAGTAGGTGCATGCATGCATGTAAATGTAGGTAACTTGTGGGAATTGCAGTATATTTGTATAGACTTTGGCTAGAATCTAATGTGATAGATCTTTAGAATGTGTATTCTATTTACATGTATGATACATATGGAATCACCTACTTTGTAAACTAACGATCTTTTTGTGCTTTTTAGTCGGCGGGGGGGGGGGGGGAGGGGGAGGGGGTCCGAGAATATTACCATATCTGAATAACAAACATCTGCATTAGGAAAAATAAATACAACTTTTTTAATTGGGACAGAAGAAGGCCAAATATATATATATATATATATATATATATATATATATATATATATATATATATATATATATATGTGTGTGTGTGTGTGTGTGTGTGTGTGTGTGTGTGATTATAAGGAACATGAGGCGACGATTCTATCCCTTTGAGGCTCTTAGGGTAACAAAAATTATATGCAATTACTTGAGGTCTATGATTTACCATATACCAATGTCATGTCTTATAGACAAATATAAATGAATGCAAGGAATCAAAAGGAATAAGGTATATCGTAATGTAAATATTAGCATAAGTAAAAGAATATATATGATTGTGGTTGGCTTCCATTGTCCATAATCGACAGCAGTGGAAATTTATAGGCCACCTGTAGTTACGTAACTTTAGAACCCATATATCCCCTGAAGTGCACATGTATACATATAGTTAGAAGACATACAGACGAACATACAGATAAAGACTACTCAAAAACATTCACGCCCAAGTCAGCTCTAATGTGTCAATTGACGAAGAAGCTAGTGTTAATCAAAAATGTATGTTTGCAAAATTACCTAAAATAATGTAATTAAAAAAATTATTTCACTGACAACAAAAAGCACAGGTTGCCGTATCGTTTAATTAGTTGATTACTTTATTAATCCATAGAATTTTATTTCTATCATTTAGTATTACAAGAAGTGTACGATAAGGTAGTCTATGTGAAAAGCATTATGGGCTACAAGATACAAGAAACTTTATTTAATGTCGGTAGTCTGCTTCACATAAAAAGAAACACTAGTTCTAGACGAGATACTTTAACCTTGTAAAAATAGCTATAGATGAATTATTTTGTCT